>JAHRHZ010000008.1:3050702-3177325 GCA_024137785.1 Ginglymostoma cirratum | reverse complement strand
CTTTTCTGCTTGGCCTGTTGTGTTCATCCAGCTCTACACCTTGTTATATAAGACAAAATCCCATCTATTTCCCAACTCCATCACTTCACAGTCAAACAAAATCCAGAAAAATTTTCTTTCTTGATCAAATCTGCATTTGTTCTAACTGCTTGTCATTCTGGTCCTGTGAGCTGAGAGGACTTGACCACTCACCCAATTGATAGCTCAAACTTGTCAGTCTTTTGGTAATTAGCAGAGTTCTGATAAGCCTGTCCTGAACTGGAAGTTTCATAGAATATATCCTTTCACTAAGTTAACTTATTTCTTTTACTGGTCTGAATAAATTCTCTCTTTCCAGAAGAGCCAAATTTGCATCTGATTTGTCAGGTTTTGTTCAAATGACCTGAAAGCTTTCTAAAAGCTAAAATCAATCCTTGATTATTCTAAATCCCAAAACAAGCTAATGTCTTCCAGTATTTTGTCTCTTGCTGTTGCTCTTGCTCTCACTCAGCACCCCCACAATGGAAACAAATTTCCATGAACAATTCAGGAGACGTTAGTTATCTGCTCTCTGACATGGACTGATTTATAATCATGATTCAGGGAAGACTGATTTAGTTAAGTTTTAAATCCCTTCACAAAAATAGATCAACATTGACTAGGTTAAAATCCAAATTCTCTGATGACACAAAGTTCGACTGCATTGTAGACATGTAGATAGCGCAAAATTACCAAGAGATATTGATAGACTAAATCTATGGACAAAACTGACAGGTGGGTTTCAATGTAAGCAAGTGTGATTATCTGTTTTGGACTGTAAAAAGGATAGATCAGAGTACTTTCTAGATGGAATGTCCAAACAGATTTGGGAGTTCAGGTGTACAATCTTTAAACTGCTATGAACAGGTAAAGAAAATAATTAAGGCTAATGGAGTGCAGGCTTTCATATCGAGAAGACTGGAGTATAAGGACGCAGAAGTTGTGCTGCAACTATACAAAACCCTGGTTAGATTCCACTTGGAATACTGAGAGCGAATTTGGATTCCACATCTTCAGAAGGATGCTTTGGCCTTGGAAGGGAATACAGCATAGGTTTACAAAAATGATACCTGGATTTCAGGGGTTAAGTTGAGTCATTATACAGATTAAGCCTGTTTTCTCTAGTTTATAGAAAGTTAAGGGGTGATCTGATCGACGTCTTCAAGATATTAATAGGAAAAGAAATGGTAGATAAAGACAGATCACTTCCACTGATTGGAGATTCTAGAACTAGGGGATGTAGTCTGAGAATTAGGGAAGACTATTCTGGTTTGATGTTAGGAAACATTTCTACACACACAGTAGTGAAGGTTTGGAATGCTGTTCCACAAGTGACAGTTGATGTTAGATCAGTTAATTTTAAGTTTGAGATAGACATGTTTTTGTTAAGCAATGAAATGAAGAGATATGAGCCAAATACCAAGTATAGGCCACAGATCAGCCATGATCTCACTGAATGACAGTGCATGCTACTGCCTACTCTTGTTCATATGTTACTAGTATGAATAAATTAGACATCTTTTGTCTCAGTCCTTTTTAAATGTTTTGATAATGATTGTGCTTGGATAGCGATGGTTTGTCATCGAGGTAAACCCTGCAGAGATGATGTTTCTTCTTCAGTCGTTTCTCAGTGGCTTTAGTGTTCTTGTTGAACCAATCATTGTGCTTAGGAGAGACTGAGAGCCAAGGTCTCCAGAACTGTGGAGAACGTTATATTCCTGAAGGTCACCCAGTCATGTTGAATGCAGCTTGTGTCTGTATCATTCAACTCAGGCACCTTTTGAATTTCTGTTGAGAATTTCCTTCATGACTTTCTATTTGAACCTTGAGTGGGGTTGGTGACGGTGGGTGTTAACTCCACTTAACCAAGGTAGTCAGTCAAACCCCAGACAACAGGCTGATCATCTGTCTGAGAGAACTAACTTTTGCTGATGCTGAAGTGATTATTGATTTTCCTGGTGTGACCAAATTTATCTTTGATTTTTGTTTAATGGCATCTTTTCCTGTCCGGTTTCAGTTATTGAGTTGCTTTTATTCTGAGAATGACGTATATAACTGTAGCTGCATTTATTTCCCTAGCTCTACTTTGCATTGTTTTTGGCAAACTCTTTACTAGAATGCAGCCACATGGGCATCATGTGCATAAGTCTTGGTTGAATGTCAGTGGGCTATTATATTTGAACATGCTCAATCCTGTCCTTATTCTGCATTTGCAGGTGGTCACATCAACTAAGAATCATTGGCTAGTTCTTAGGAGCTGGTTGTTTCTCCCCCTTTTGACCAAGGGAGGCTGAAGTCACTGAACCCTGGCTGAGATCAGCTAAGCTTATCGTGCTCTAGGACTCTGATCTGGAACCCTCTTGGCTTGTATATTGGTTGGTTAAACTCTCTTTGGACTTTCCAGAACCAGAGTGGCAACTAGTCTTTCTTGATCCTGAGGGACTGCTGAGGATGGGAAACATTGAAAGTCATCGAATTTGTTTGTTAGTTATGAATTATTTCACCTGTCCCTATATGCATTTAACAAAGGAAGCTGAGAACTTGTTCACTTGTTTTTTTCATTCTGTGATACTAGCAGATTTTAAGTAATAATGTAAGGTTTCATGATGAAATAAGGGTACGAATGCGCAGGTACACTTTGCTTCTCATTAACAATGTTTGTCCTGTTGGCAGCATGTGACCATGTCCATTCTAGTAACTATTGATAGTTGTTGAAAAACTGATTGAGGCTGTGGAGTTGAAGCTTCCAGTTGTAAACCTTGCTGTTTTATAATTATTCCATCAAATAGATTGCTTGGACACTGGGAGGAGGCAGCACGGGATCTGGCCACAGCCTGTAAATTGGATTACGATGATGATACCAGCTCCACGCTTAAGGAGGTGCAACCTCGGGTAAGTGACCATCTTCTGGTCACATTTTTGCTTAAAATTTTGTGGGTTGGGGAATAAATGGCAAAGTAAACTTATAATTAATGGTTAAGAAGACTTGTATTTCTAAAGCACCTTTAAGTTCTTTAGAACTCCAAAAGTGTTTTGCATCTGAGTTACTTTGTTAATGCATTCAGCTTTGTGAGCATATTGTATTTATGTTGGGCACGTGGCCAAGCAAGGATTTGCTGGTGGAAGTGGTTTCTCTGGCCCAACTTAGGAGAAAAGTTGAGAATTTGTACAGTCTTCAAATTAGCTTTTGTGTAAAAAATCATTGTATGGAAGTGCTTTCAAAAATCTTATTCCAGTTTCAAATCCCTCCTTGACTACCTCATTCCCTACCAATATAAATATCTCCAGTTCTATAACTTGGTGATCTTTGCCCTCTTCCACATCTGTCTGCTTGAATATCTCCATTATTAATCAATATCATTGATAACAATGCTATCACCCGCTGAGGCCACAACCTCTGAATTTCCTCCCTAAACTCCTCCACCACCTTCTCTCTGTCCTATTCAGACAATCCTTAAAGCCTGCCCAATTGACCAAAGTTTTCCTTGCTGAGTTCCGTAATTTCTCTTTAATGTCTCAATATCAAACTTTTCTAGTGCTTCCGTGAAGCACCATAGAATACTTGATGTAAGTGAAAGTTGTTATTTTGCATATTATTGTAATATGAAATAAGAGCAATTAATGCTGAAAATGTGCAGTGGGGGATTTTTAGTGGCCAAAATTATATTTTGTTCTTTTCATGAGAAGTGGGCTATTTGATGGCTAGGCCAGCATTTATTGTCAATCCCTAACTGCCTAGAGGGCAGTTAAGAGTAAACCACATTGCTGTAGGTCTGAGGTAACATATAGGCCGGACTGGTTACAGATGGTCACTTTCCTTCCCTAAAGTTCATTAGTAAGCCAGATGGGTTTATATGACAACCAGCAGTAGTTACCATGGGAGCCATGAGGCTAAATTATTATTCCAGATTTTTTTTTGTTGAATTCAGACTTCATCTGATGAGATTCAAACCTATATCCCCAGAACATTAACCTGGAGCTCTGTGTTACTAGTCCAGGAACGTTAACACTTAGTCACCACCTCCCGTTATGTTCTGAACCATTCTGGGCCTTAATGAGTTTGCTCCTGTGTCAAAATGGTTGACACTTAACTGGAATATCAAATTAAGACATTTACGTAAGGCTAATAAACATTGGGTTTGTCGCGTTCCAAGATTGGGTTTACAAAGAAATAATTGGAGCTATTTAAGTTTAGAATCTGACTGTACCCAAAGTAGTCCATCAGCTAGTTACTTTAAACATGCACAGACAGCTGGGAAAAGATGGAATACTTCAAAAGTGCCCTGCTTAAAAACAAACCTATTCAACAATAATCTGCAGTTATATAGGGCCTTTAATGTAGCAATAATATCCTAAGGCATTAAACAAAATTTGCTATGGAAACTCTCAGATGTTGGGGATAGTTTTTATAGTCATTGAAGTACAGTCACTGACTCTTTCAAAAGCTCCAGCTACTTTTAGTCTGTACTGTTGAAATGTAACAAGACCAAGATATAATGGCCATCCCTAGACATCTTGATAATGTTACATTTGCTTCAGGGGCTCAATTAAGAGTAAACTACTTTTGGTATGAGACTGGAATTGTATAAGGGCCAGAATGGGTAAGGTCAAGTCGTTTTCTGCCTAAATGGCATCTATGAATCACTTGGTCTTTTATGGTAATCTGCTCTAACCAATGTAAACTGTACAGCAGGCAGTTTGCACTCGGCAATCTCCCACAAACAGCAATTTGCTTATGGTAATCTCTTTTTGATGTTTGTTGGGAACTGATATATATTTGTTGGAACACCTGGGAATACTCCCATGTTGTTCTTTAAAATAATTCGCACATCAGTGAGAGAAGATGGGCAAGAGTGCTATGCAGAGACATAGCTAAGTTTCTGGATTATAATTCTGAGTGGAAGCCATAGCTGTGTTCTGACTTGTGGAAGTACAGCCTTAAAGACTTAATCTTGTAAGAATGTAAAACTGTTACTTTGAGCTTATGTGAACTCTTTCTGGCACTGTATGCTGCAGCTGCTTGTAAAAGAAGTTGGGAGAAAGAAATGTTCAGTGCAGTATCTGAAACTAGCAGGTGGAGAATGAAATTTGTAATTACAAATGCTGAGGGACCAAGACTGCAGCTGCTATTGGAGAGCGGGTTGGATGGTTACAGCATGGTGCAATTTTAAAAATGTAGTTTGAATCATGAGCAAAATGGCCTAACTCTCTCACTTCCTGTTTCTTCTAGCCCAACAACATTAGCTAAAAGAAAAAGTGGTCATTACTGATCATTACTTTCTGCTTGCCTTTGTTGGGAAGAATAAAGGGATGGGAGTTTGCCATTTAGCTGATAAACCTTTTCTGCCATTGGGAGTTCATGGCTGATGTATGACCTAACTCCAAATCAAATTTGCCCCAAGACTTATTTCTTCTGAGAATTCTGAGGAGGGGTCACTGGACCCAAAACGTTCTCTGTTTTCTCCTCCACGGATGTTGCCAGACCTGCTGAGCTTTTCCAGCAACTTTGTTTTTGTTCCTGATTTACAACATCTGCAGTTCTTTTGGTTTTTATTAAGTGTGAGGCTATCCATTTTGGCTGAAAATATAAAGGCAACTAATTATTTAAATGGTGAGAAACCTCAAATTGCTTTGGTCCAGAGGGATCTGGGTATCCTCATTGTGAGATTGCGTTCAAAGAACCAGACGACCAGGTGTAAGGCGAAATAGAATCCCCAAAATCATAGCTCAAAAGCAGCCATCTTATACAGAATTCAACATACATTAACACTTGAGTGTTAAGCGGTAGACGTTGTACAAAAACTGTTTTGCAGGAAATCGGAGAAGTTGCCAGTTATTGTTGAGTGTTAATGGTTATTTTAATGAGATTAGAGTGCCCTTGCATAGTTCAAAAGGTGTTAGTCTTGCTATTTTCAAGGTTAGAATTTTAAAGTTAGAAAAAGGCATCTTGTGTTTTATAAATAAAAGTCTGCATTCCCAACAGTTTTGATTATCTGTGGTTTTTATTTACTATTGCTTGTTTAGTTAATTTTATGGTTGCGTCCATCTGTGGGTTCTATTTACTAACATTCATTCATTCATTCGGGGTTGCGTGGGTCTGGATATAGTGACGTTAGTTTTATTAGTAAGTTAAAGGTTGCTTACATACACTGCATAGCGTTTTTTAGTTTTATTAGTGGGGTAAAGTTTTATTTACATGTTGAATAAAAACTTGGGACAAGTACTTGGCTACATAATATACAGGAAAAGTCTGCAGGGCAATCCAGTTATCACCTTTGATTGATACTTGGAGTTACTCTAGCTGGAGGGAGAAGGTAAACGATTTGGTAATAGCAACTATTCAGTTAGATTTTAATATCAAATAACACAGTTTTTGGTGTTGGGGTGCAAAAAGGTTCCATACTGTGCAGTTTTGTTAGCCGTCACGCCTGACTGCACCTTTGAATGGAATGTGGGTCTTGTTTAAATGGGGTTGTCTATATAGCACGTTATGCATGAGTGCACTTTCAAGTGGGGTGTAACCGCAAATTGAAGAGGTTGTAACCTGATAGGGTAGTAAACCACTGAATTAGTTTGAATGGGGGGCTGGCTAGTATGTGGAAATCTGCAGTTAGTATTATAACTACGAATTAATGGATTAATAGACATGATTTATGGAGTTATATTAAAAGTTGTTAACACCTTTGAATTCTGATATATCATCCTGCATGAGTTGCAGAAAGCTGGTATGAGGTACAGCAGATAATGAGGGAAAACAGAAACAGAAATTGCTGGAGAAGCAGGTCTGGCAGCCTCTCGAGAGAAATCAGAGTTAACATTTCAGGAAGTTTTTGAGGAAGGATCACTGGACCTGAAACATTAACTCTGTTTCTGTCTCCACAGAGGCTGCCAGACCTGCTGAGCTTTTCCAGCATCCACAGTTCTTTTGGTTTTTATTTGGGGAAAATGTAATGTTTGCATTTATTGCCAAATGACTGGGGCGTGAAAGTAGGGCAGTGATGTTGCAGTTACAAAAGGCATTGGTGAGACCACATCTGGAATGCTGTGTACAGTTTTGGTCCCCTTCCTTGAACAATGTAATTGCATTAGAAACAGATTTGAGAAGGTTCAGTAGATTAATTTGAGATGAAAGGCTTATTTTAGTAGGAGAGGTTGAGCAGTTTAGACCTGTACATGCTAGATTTTAGAAGGATGAGAAGTAATGTAATTGAGGTATACAAGATGCTAAAAGAGATTGACAAAGTAGATGTACAGTGGATGTTTCCCCTTGTGGGGTAATGTAGAATGAGAGGTCATAGTTTTGGGCTGACAGGTGGCAGATTGTAAACACATGAGAAATGACTTCTCTCAGAGGATTCATCTCGGTGTGCTGTGGGTGCCAAGAGACTGAATAAATTCAAGGAGGAGTTTGGCAAAATTTAATCAGTAATGGGTTACACGGTTATGGGGAGCGGGTAGGAAAGTGAGTTTGAGACTGAGATGAGATCAGCCAGGATTGTATTAAATGGTGGAGCGTGTTCAAGGGGCTGAAATGCCTACTCCTGTTCCTAGCTCTTAGAAAGTTCTTCAGGGGAAGTGTCCTCTTTAATATTTGTGTGAACATAGATTTAATTAAGGATTTCTAATTAACTCTGGCATACCGCTTCATAATGCATAGCTATTAACCATTAAATGTAGTTAATTTTCATTCATGACAGGATCATGGTGGGCATGGACATAAGTTTCCAAAAAATCTTTTACAGCCGTAGCTTGTAATAGATATGCAGAGGATCTGACTGTCCTTGTGGAGTTTAGCTTGGAGTGGGTTGTAGGGTGATGAACAAGTCTATTTATTAAAGAATCTATTATATTATATTTTGACCAAATCTCCATAGGCTCAAAAGATTATAGAACACAGAAGAAAATACGAAAGGAAGCGTGAAGAGAAGGCTGTGCGAGAGCGAATAGAGCGTGCGAGAAAAGCAAAGGAGGAACATGAAAAAGCACGTAAGGTAAGTGGCATGGTGCTGAAAATCACATTCACATTTTCTCTACTCCAAATTCTCCCTTTTTTTTTCTCCTGATGGTACATATTTCTGCTTAAGAGTACATGGATTCTATGGCTGCTTTCAACTCCACAGGCAAATATTAATTTCAGAGAGATTCTGGTCAGAGAACGTTAATAGTCTTTTAACTTACGAGGGTCTGTACAACTGACTTCAATGCCTGTGCATGCACTTCTTGACAAGAATCAATGAATAATAACTGTGCATAGTATCTCTAACTTTTATATAGAGTCAAGTGCAGAAACAGTTCTCTTGGCCCAACTGGTCCATATCATCCTCTTCCTACATATTTTCATCTTACCTGTTAAGGCAAAACCTGAAACACTATAACTATCTTCTTCTTTGTTTTTCTTATTTTACTTGAGCGTTGCAACAATCATGGTTAATTTTTTTTTTGTTCAGTCATGGGATGTAAGCATTACTGGCTGGGCTAGCATTTATTACCTCATTCGTAGGTACCCTTGAGAAGATAATGGTAAGCTGCTTCATGAACTGCTGAAGTCCCTTTGTGGACTGACTTGCAAAATATTTCGGGAGAGACCTCCAAGATTTTGACACAGGAAGGAATGTTTCCAAGTCAGGATGGTATGCGTCCTTGGACAATTTGCAGATGGTGGTGTTCCCATGTATCTGCTGTCCTGATTCTCCTATCCTGGCTTACGACTATACAAGTCCCAAAAAACAGTTAAGTTTGCAAAGCCATCTGAATCTCAGTACATGTACTATCAGGATTGTCAATAATTTTAGTGTGATGGTACCAGTATGCTGCTTCTGACTTACACCTGAGCTTCGTGTTTTGTAATTGAAACTGCTGTCTGGCTGCTACAGATTTGAAAGATCAATCTATATTTACTGTTAGATCATTTTCATAGTTGAAATGGAGAATGTGTGAATTGCATTACACTTGAGTAGAACCGTTGGTTCGTTTTCATAGTTGAAATGGAGAATGTGTGAATTGCATTACACTTGAGTAGAACCGTTGGTGCATCCTTACAAGCTAGATCTAACTGTAGAAAATTTCCCTGACGCTCTGGTTTAAATAAAGCACTATGTGAGAAAAGAAGATTTACAACAGTTATTTTTGTTGTTTCACAGTTCCAAATTTTAAAAAATCAATTTGTAACTCAAAATAAAGAGCTACTTTGAAACTTCAGATTGCACCACTATAAACACTCTTACTACCAAGCATTTGCAATTACAGAAAACTATTCAACCAGAAAGAGCAAAACCCAACTTACCCAGGGTTTTTTTAATAATGCTAGAAGTCCCAGATTCGAAGATGGAATAGTGGACATCTAGGTCTTCACAAAATTATCAGCAGAGGTGACTAAATTGTTCACCAAAGTAAGCAATTTTTTGAGGAGGGTTTGAAATGAAGACTGCCAAAAAAGAGAAGCATTTCAAACTCAACCCCAGAGTTCAGAAATCATCATCTGTCTGAACTCACTGACTTGTCATTAGTCACAAGTGAAACCTGGAAATTTCTTGTTGCTTTATAGCACAGTGATATTCTTTTCAGACAAGTCTTCACCAAAGAGGTCAAGAAGTTGTGTAAAGCTTCTCATTGTGTAAAGTATATCCCAAAGAACTCAACAGTGAATAAATTTTTCTGTTCAAGTGTAGCCAATTTTATACACAATAGGATCCGTAGCACATGACACAAGTGACTTGTTTATTTGTTGTGGATGAGAGTTGAATACTGACTATGGCACTTTAAAACAAAACCTGGCTCTTCAAATGTAGCAATGGAATCTTTTACATATATATTAGCAAGCAATGTGGTGTCTTCTCAAAGTACTGCAATGAATTGTCAGCCTAGATTTTGTGCTCACATCCTGAGTGGGATTGTACCTGTGGCTTGAAGCCAAGTACTATCACAACTTGAGGGACACCTGATCAGTAAAATTCTGCCACACTTGTGCCTGTCAGGAAGACCTGTTTATAGTGACTCAATTGCCAGTGTATTATTCGCTGGGCAGGCTCAATTATTTCAGTCTTCAATTTTATTGTTGCTCTGATGCTAAAGACCTAATTGGTCGCTAAATTCAATTACTGTCTGGTTAGTAAATTTGTATTTGATAGTATCTCAAGAGGATTGGCAACAGGGAGCCGATATCAGCATTTAAATTATGGAAACTTCAAAATGGTGTGAAATAAAAATTCCAAAGCAGCGAAGTAGGTCGGTTTGAACACCGAAATGAATCTTCAAAATGAACCGACCCATTTTGAGCTTTTGGTGATGAGATCGAGCTAGTGGGCTGAATTTCAAATCAACTGGTGGCTTCAGTTGTCGTGTCTTTGTCTGTTTTTCCTGAGTCTTGCTTCTGGGTTTATTTTGATAATCTATTCTTTCCATGCAAAATTAAGATTATAAAATATGCTGTCAATGCTTGCTACAATAGGACATCTGGGCTGGCAGATGTGTTACATTTTGGACAGTCAGTTTGGCCAAGCATGCTATTGACAATGAACCATCATTTAGACATTCTACTGACTTCACCCTTTTGCTGCAGAGGCAGTCTTAATCATGAGCAGAGCAGGAGTCATTACTGAGTTAGGATGTTGGATTCTCTTTTAGGAAGTGATGTAGCCCCAATTTTGACTAAAAAGAAATGGCGGTGTAATTTCAAAACTGCGAGATGAGCAAGCAGTGCAGCAAAAGTTAGAGGTTTTGTCCAGGAATGTAGGATAGAAGGTGGGTGGCTTTTCTTTCTTGAGAAAGGTGACTGTCACCAAGATGAAATAGTGTATTTTTGTATCAATACATGCAACTGGTTGATAACTGTGATTATACCTAATGATCTGTATTCTTCATCTCATGAAGTAAAGCAGTTTATGATTTGAGACAAACTTTGCCACCTCTTGTTAATTTGATCTTTCTTTTTTTGAGAAACTGAGATAAAGATGTTAAGTACTCAGTTCAGGTTATAAGCAGATGCTGTTATTGATTGTTACTGCAATATTAGATGTAGATCAGTGAAAATAAAATCAGAGAGATTCCAGTCTTTAAAGAGTGACTAATATTGGATAACCTGAGGAAGTACCTATGGTAGACTGGAATTTATAAACAAACCTTCAATGATAACTCAGTAATCTGCAGGAACTGAAGTTTGTTGTGTTTTGTTCATGGGATGTGCTATACTGGTAGTGTTGATCAGATCCTGGAGATTCTCCTTGTGATTTTAAGGAGACTCTGATTTGTGGCTGACATTTTACAGTCTGAAAGCTGGCTGCAAACACTTGTACCCAATAAAATAATTGACACCAGAGGTTCTGCGTAAAGACTGGACTCCAAAGGGGATATCAATGATCAGGTATATCCATGTTTGGCAGTCGCAACAGCCTCTGTATTCAAACAAATGTTTAATTTCTTGATTTGTGATCCAGAAACATCTCTTATTTCAGGAGGAAGAGGCTCGCCGTCCAGGGGCAGCTGGATTCAGTGGTTTCCCAGGTTTGTTTTTCTGTATTCCTTTGTACTCCCCGGTTGGCCAGCAAAGGATGAACATCCGAACTTAGTGGTGACTGCTGTTTTAAGGCAGCTGCGAGGAATGCAACACCTGACCAGGGACACTGTGCTATACGGGGCAAATCCTTCCAGTAGCTTTACTAAATTAGTTTTGCTGAACAGTTTTGAGTTTAAAAAAACATCATTCATCGAAATGGAGGTGCTGAGATTTGCAATTAAATATTTCACATTTCTGATATGTTTATCAACGTTTCTTGGGTGATGAGATGCTCCCTATAGCCAGTGGTTGCTGCATGGTAATTGTTATGCTTTCTTCCCATTTAGCCTCCTTTCTAGTTTAGTTTTTTTAATGATTCTCACACCAGTTTGAGTTCGTGACCCACCATGAAAGTGTTCATGCTGTTGCCCTTGAAGAAATGCACTAGTATGTGTTCCAAAAGGCCCTTTTATTTGGCTTGCTATTCCCAGTTGATCGCAAACTGGCAGCCTCCTCAAGCCAAGCTCTGGGTTCTTCAATACTGCCAGTAATGTGAACACTTCACTCTTTTTGCATCAAAGTAATCCATTGTATCAATTCTTACTAGGCTATGGTTTCAAGGAGGCAAGCAACATTCCGATTATTCTCCAGAAGTGGCTGTTTTTCATGCTATCCCAGACAATGAATGTCAGTGTGCTATTCAATAACCGAGGGCATCACAACCAACTCTGCTCCTGATCTTGCCCAAAATCGTCATACATGCACTCTCCAGCAGGAGTCAGTAAGTCAGACTCAGTGCCCAACCTTGCTAGACCAAAAGTGAGTGGCCATTGCTATCGCACTGAAGATTGGGCAACTACCATAAACTGGTTGTTTCCCACATCTGCACCTTCTGTGGTATGAGTGCATTTCGTAAGATGAACAAGAGCAGAACTTAGTTAGTGGCGGGGCATTGGGTAGTGTTGTCAAACAGAGACTTAGGGGTTCAGGTAAATAGTTCTTTGAAAGTTGCATCACAGGTAGAGCAGTTGGTTAAGAAGGTGTTTAGCACACTTGCATTCATTGTTCAGACCATTGAGTATGGATTGGGACATCATGTTGAGGTTGTACAGACGTAGGTGAGGCCACTTTTGGAGTACTGGAGGGTTTATTTTATAAGGAGAGGCTGGATAGGCTGTGACTTACACTGGAGCATAGGAGGTTGTGGGGTGACTTTATAGAGGTTTATAAAATCATGAGGGGCATAGATAAAGTGAATAGCAAAGGTATTTTCCCTAGGGTGGGGAATTTCAAAACCAGTGTGTGTATTTTTAAGGTGACAGGAGAAAGATTTAAAAGGGACCTGAGGGGCAAGTTTTTCACACAGAGGGTGGTTTGTGTGTGGAATGAACTGCCAGAAGAAGTAGTAGATACAAATACAGTTACAACACAAGACATTTTGATAGGTACATGAATAGGAAAGCTTCAGTGTGATATGGGCCAAACTGAGGCATGTGGGACTATTTTAGTTTGGGAAACTTGGTCAGCAGGATGTATTGGCCCGAAGGGTATATTTCCTTGCTCCGTGACACTCTGAATGTAGAATTTGAGCCCAGGATAATTTAGAAACCCAATATGCTTGTTGTTTAGAGATATTTCTGACATTCTAGATTAAGTTTTAATACAGACAGCAATGCTGTAAATCGCAGCAGGTCAGGCAGCATCTGTGGTGAGAGAGCAAGTTATTGCTTTGAGTGTAAGATTGAAGTGCAATAGCCTTTTTATTTTTATGAAACAATTGTTAGAGCCTGAAAGACACTGAAGACACTGTTTCTTGCTATCTTTGAAGCTGACTGCTGCTTTCTGTCACTTGCCAGTGAGGTCAGCTTTTTCTTGGCATGTATTCACTCTAGCTGGCATTTATACAAATAACAGCCTTCTATATATATCTGTTCAGTTGGAGGTCAGTTCCATCAATCATGGGAAGAGATCATTGTTTCTGTGCTACTTTTTAATCACCTTGTCCTTGAATTCAGCATCATTGTTAATTATTTTGTAATCTTCCTATCTTCAGGAGGTGCTGGTGGTTTTCCAGGAGGAATGCCTGGGATGGCAGGAATGCCTGGTCTGAATGATCTACTTGGTGACCCAGAGGTGCTTGCAGCTATGCAGGTAACTGAAAATTGAGTTTTCAGTCTCAGTGCACAGTCCTGTGTGGTAGTTTCTCAGTAGAAAAACACTTGTAGCCAGAGTCACCACTACTGTGGTGGATAGTAAAGGGATTGGGATTGGAATCCTGACACTTAAGCCCCTGTGCTATCTGATCCAAATGATGCCATGTCACTGTACATATCCGAGAAGGTCAATTTGTTGATTTGTTGAAACACATAAACAGTGAGCTTCTTTGTAAACATAAGATGTGAATGTCCAGCTTGAGAAACTGATGCCATTGATTAATATCTCAAAGAGAAGTGAGATATGTATTCAGCATCGTGTTTCCTGTAGTGCATTTGTGAAGTACTTGCTTTCTTCCTACCTTTGTTTCCCTCTCCTCTTCTCGTCATGTTAGACAATAGCAGTTTGTAGTCCTTTCACCTGCTTTGACCAATTCCTGTTGAGTGGTTACAGGCCAAAAGCGGAGATGAAGAGAGATGTTTTCACTTCCCCCTTTATCTTTCCTGTTTTGAAGGCAGTGATTCATATTAGAATGCACCTTCACATAAAGCTAAGAAACTATATCACTCCCCAGTTATGTTTAATATGGCTTTGGACAGAATTGTATTGTGAATTGGGAGGGGGTGACAGTAAAGTTGCCAAAGTTCCAGAGGGCCATAGGACAGTTCTCGTTATAAAGAGATGACTGGTGTTGGTTTAACCAGGGGGTTGCCATGCGTTGGCCAAGATCAAGAAGGTAGAACCTTCATGGTGACCTCAGCCATTCCGGAAAGGGTGTATGAATGAGAACTGAACTATTGTCAGAGTTGGCTGCACTTCTAGTAATCCTATTTTGTGATTTGGAGTTGAAGTTGGCATGATTACTAACCTGGGATTGCTCCATCACTTTTCGTGAGATTTGCTAACTGAGTACACAGATCGGGAGCATGCTGTGATCCTCATTTAGCCTCAGAAACTGGCAGTCAAAAGAAAATTTATGAAGCTAGCCTTAATCTTTGTGTATTTTCATGCATTCCTTGTCTATTAAAGCATTATTTAACTGTTTTTCTCTGCAGGATCCTGAAATAATGGCTGCATTCCAAGATGTGGCCCAGAACCCAGCTAACATCTCAAAATACCAGAACAACCCCAAGGTGATGAACTTTGTGGGAAAACTATCAACTAAATTTGGTGCCAAGCCATAAAGAGGCAGCTCACAGAACGTAGGAAATTAAATCTTAATTAGAATTCCCTCCCCACCACCCCATGCACTGCTCTTGTATCTATATACCTCCCAATGTTCAGAGTAGCCTGCTATATTTTTGAGTCTCTTTCTTATAGATTTTGATTTTTTTGGAATTTTTTGAAACAGTAAAAAATTGTTGCTCATGCAAATAAACTCTCATGCTGCTTAATGTCTATAGTGACCTGGGTCTGGAAACAGGTTTGTCACTCACACTGAGACTTGAGAGTATTAACCCTTTCACTAACAAACTTTGGGGATATTTGATGCCTCTTCTATTTTAGCAAATCAGATAATGCTAAAATAAACTGTTTAAAATTGTAGAGTGGAGAATTTAATGCAAACATGGACTGACCTTAGAAAGAAAAACATGGAAACAAATTAACTGTTTGTGGGGTCCAGACATTAATGTGCTTCTAATCTACCTTTGGCATAGTTAAGCACATAGTTTTGTATTGTGGCATGAAACCAAAGGCTTTTACTTGAACTATTTCAGGTTTAAAACTTGATTAATCCTCTGCTATAGTAGATAACATTAAAGAAGCCCTTGTACCGCAATCTGCTGAGTTAGTTAATCTCGAAGGGCATTTGTTCGGATGCTGTCAGTCACCTTGGATTATACAAATGAGCAATCCCTACTTCCAGTGATTTCACTGCATGGTGTGGTTTTTGGATATGAAGAGAAATTTGATAGACTTATACTCTGGTCAAACAGAGATGTATCAGTGGGCTGCAAATGCCTTTTGAGCTGCAGCCAAGCATAAATGACTGTCTACTTAAATACTAGTTTCATGGTATGGTTCTAATGGGGAAAGGGGTGAAAATTGAGCACTTCCTAGCTGAAATGTCTTGAGTATTTGGTCAAAGGGGCATGATAGCCTAGTCTTTATTACCCACCATACAACTTTGAGCACCCAAGTGGACAAATAGCCACTGCTGTGAGGTTGCAACTAGGTTAATTGGTTCTCAATTATATTTCTCCCCAGTAACAATCAATATATTTTGAAAAGGAGATTGATGAATATCTAACTAGAGAGAAATATAAATGTAAATATCAAGTATGAGAGCTCTACTTATTCTGACCCTAAAAATGTCTTTGTTTGCCTCCTTCATACGATTAAAATCTGGTGAATTCATGATTGTCTTAATTGTCTGTATCAAGCCCATGTTATTTCGACCTTCCTAGACCGATTTTTTATGAACAAGCTTTTTTTTTTAATACATATTAAAAACTTGAGATACTATTAACCATACTTGTTCAGTAGTGGGGAAGCAGATGAAAGACCAAGTGGACAATTTCCCACTTGTGGGAGAAATTAAGAACCCAGCAGTACAAATTTATAATTTTTAATTTAAAGGGGCAGCCTCTGTATGATCGATGTAGATATCCTGCCCTTTCGTCCCCTCTTTGGCTCTGATGAACTGTAGATACCCCTTCAGCCATCTGAACTTTCTGGGGTCTGAGGGATAGGGCCTCAAGCCTGTTGTCATTTGGGAGTTGTTTCTTTTTCGTACCAAAGTAAAATGTGGAACTGGGGTGAAATTGTCGCTCTTGCTCTCACCATGTTATATTATCATAGAATCCCTACAGTGTGGAAACAGGCCCTTCGGCCCAGCAAGTCCACATCAACCCTTAAGGGGATACTCTATAACCCACCTGATCTACACATCCCTGAACACTACATGGCCAGTCCACCTAGCCTGCACATCTTTGGACTGAGGGGAAAACTGAGCACCCGGAGGAAACCCACACAGATACGGGGAGAATGTGCAAACTCCACACAGACAGTCGCCCGAGGGTGGAATTGAACCTGGGTCCCTGGCCCTATGAGGTAGCAGTGCTAATCACAGCCACCGTGCTGCCCCCAAAGCGAGTGGAGAATGCAGGCAGCAATTCCTCCTACCTCTCACATGCAAAAGTAAGCGCTCTACCATTTGAGCTAAGTGATGGCTGAAATGGACAGGGATCTTCCAGTATCAACTTGAGCAGATTGTCATCCTCCCTTCTGTTTAGGAAGCAATAAATGAAACATCCAGAAGTGTTGTTCTTCAAAAGAATTTCTCAGTGGCACACAATATAATGAAACATCTACGTTAGAAAAAAAGCTGGTAGTGCTTTAATGACATTGCTGTATGTTAGAACATGTAGAAAATAACCAAATAACAATGTCCTGTTAGCCTCAATGCAGCTGGAGAGTCTGACAGCCATAGACAAAGCTGTAGGATTCCTTCATGTACAGCATTCCTAATGTATGCACTTTCAACCCTGTCACCAATTATTATTCGTTATGCATGCTTCATGTTCATTTATTGCTATTCTTCGACAGCCAGAGTACTCTAAAATGTCTGTGTTCATCCCCACCCTTGGTGCTGCTAATTAACACCATCTCCGCTCAGTGAGATCTGTAATTCTATTGGCATGAGCATTGCAGCTCACCTCATGGAAGGGTAAGCACAAGTTCTGTTGGTGCAGCTCTTGCTCAGTCTAATCTTCAGTGGGTGTAAATCACCCTCTGGTGCCCAGTGTTCAAGGATCACAGATGGCCCTTTACTCAAAACAAGTTTCTATGAATTGCAGAAGCCCGTCACAGTCCATCTCAGTCTGCACCTGCTGTGGGTCTCAGAGCAAAAACATAAATTTTTACTCTCTAATTCACCTGAAGAGCTTTTCACCATTTCACCCTTGTCCAGGTGGGGCTTTTGGCCTATGACAGTCACTTCCAGACAGCTGTAGACCATGTCTGCAGCAGGAAAAGTCAAAAATACCCAGGGCCACAAACCATCTTAACCTCAACCATGACTCCAAACAAGCAGCAGCCTAAAAGAAACACTCAACTACTCCACTGCCACAGACTTGACATTGAATAGCTGATCATAGAGTTATTACAGCACAGAAGACAGCCAATGAAACCAGGCTAAAAGCAGGGAATTGATGAGATAGTTACAAGTGTGCTCCGCCATTCTATAAAATCATGTCAGATCATTAACTCCACTTTCCTGGACACACTTGCTATCACTGTTTCCTTTGGTGTTATTTTTCAATCCTGCTATTACTATTAATCTCCTTTGATGTATCTCAATCAATGGATTGTGTTCTACAAGCAGATTTGGAGGGCATGCCACATTGCTGGACATAGGGATAAGCCTAAATGTACATGGTTCATACCCATGCTTATACAAAGGTGACTGGGCAGCCAACAAGAAACTGCTAATTCTGTCAGTAGCACACCTGTAAATCCACCCTCTTTTTGAGTTGACATAGAAGGAACCCTGAGGCCTCGCTGCTCTACACAGCTGAAACAACATTCAAGATGATACATTTACACATGGAGTGCTCTTTTTAAAAAAGAGCACAAACCATTAGTTTAGAGATCAAAGCCTTTTTCAGAAAAAGTCACAAGTCAATCTTGTGCGCAAAGCATTACACAAATTGTTAAAAAGACACTACAATCTGAAGTGCGAGATTTTAAGAAAATAAACAAAATAACCTTTATAAACTCAACTTTAAGTGCTCTAAAAACATTTTATACAACCCTTGCCCCCCCCCCCCCCATACAATGCACAGACGGGAGTAGTACTGCTAAGACTGGGCTACACCAACCAGATTGTAGCAATGTACTGAAAGGCCTGGGACCAAAGATTGTTCTGCCACACGCTATGCTGACAATATTTCATACTGTGGCTCATAAAAGACAATTCATATCTGTTTAAAAGACTGCCAGGTTCTTCTTCAACATTATCCCATAAATTCACTTTTTCTTTGAAAAAGAAATTGTTTAAAAAGATATCACCTACATTAAAGCCTTACATCAAACCCTGTAGTGACTCCACTATGCATCTGTACACCATGAAGCAGTTAGTCAGCCCAAATTGCTCAAAAAAAAATCTACATGAATGCAGAATCCATCCAAAGTGTTCCCAAATTGGCTACAATCATTTTTAACAACCTAATCTCATGGCTCTTCCCACCCCTCCATTTCAGACCACGCGTAGAGCATCCCGAAGGTACAGGGTCACACTCTCGCTCATTTCAAATCTTTTGCTGCTAACCAGATATTTTCTCTTAAAATATTTTGAGAGAAGGGATTTGGCTTGATTAGTGTGTTTGCTTCATAACTGATTTTTAGGTGTAATATGTCTTGGGGTTCTTCCAATCACAGTTCTATAAATGAATTACTGGGTGCAGTGCCAGCCCAGAAGGTCCCAGTTTCCATTCCTGGTCTGTGCAACGTTGCTCTGAGGTATCCATTGCACTGCTAAATTGGATCTCCTGGGTCAGGCCGGGAATAAAGTAATGAAGCCTGGGCTCTGGCTGCCAATTCACTCTCCAATAACCTTTCAGTGGAAAGTATGAGCATGCGATAAAGCCAGCGTCAAACAATGCGCATTACTCCCCCAGTCAAGTTGACTGCCAATGTTTGCTTAGCAAGGTACGTACATTAAAGTCAGCTTCTACAAGCAAGGAGAACAAATACAGGGCACATAGGTGAGTGACACGGGCAAACTACGTCAATTGAGGCACAGCTTCCAGGGAGCAAGGCACAAAAAAAAACAATAGTTTTTTGCTAGGAGACAAATGGTCCAATATTTTCTCACCTGGTCTTGTAATCGCACTCAGTCACAAGAGACATTTGCCCTTGCATTTTAATGCTTGATTATTTTGCTATTTAGATTGACACTGGTAACCAAATATCAAAAATTGGGCTGTTTAAAAAATGTAATTTATATTTAAAAAGTTTACTTGCTGCTAATATATGGTAGTTGCTAAAGTAAATTAAGTTTTGTGACAGATATTGGATTTACCTGGATGGTGTGAAATTATGAAGTCAGCCACATGTGCTAATAAATTCACTGACAGGAGATCCAAACAAGTTTATCTCTCAGACGCAACTGGCCAGAGAGGAAACTGCAGCGATCTGAACTGGCCAAGAAAAATCAACCCCTTCCACCTTTATGTGCACAGAGCTGTGATGAGAGTACATTCAAGGCTGCTCTCACTCTGGAAGGATAGAAAGGGGTTAGTTTGGGAGGAATGCCACTCAAAGTTCCCTTAATCTCAAACTCTATAGACTGGCCACAATGTCCTCCGTTCCCCTGGTTCACACTGACACGTCTCTACAGTCTCCCTTAGAGGATACCAGTCCCTGGGACCAGTACAGAGGGAACTGGCTCCACCTCCACTTTGGGCCTCCTCAGCACTGCCAGCATATCTCTCCCATCAGTGTCCTGGCTTTCAGCCTCCACGTCACTGAAGGAACTCTTGATTATCAGTGGCGAGGCTGTCACCAGCCCATGCCACTCCCTCTCCTCCTTGACGCCCTCCTGCATCCTGTCAAGGTTCACAAAAGCTGAGATTTCTTTCTCCACTCTCGCTGGCTCCTCTTTGATGCCTTGCTCGTTGGCTTCAATGTGCTGAATGGCCTTGGAAGAGAAAGAATATATTTAGGTGACTGCTGAAAACAATAAAATAAATTTAATACTGAGATGATCTCTCTTGATTTGCCCTGTTATGGGAACGTATGTCAATATTAATAGTTCCCTTTTATGAAATGGTCAGCTCTCCTCACCCCCACCCTGCTACTGTGCTGAAAGATCATCACTCAGCATCTTTGCACTTGCTTCAGGTCCTCAATTCAAATCTACCAGAGCTAGGACACCACAAGCCACCTCAGTCCTAACAGAAGGGAAGAGGACCAGAGTGATCACCCACAAGAGCAACCCTTCAACTCACTGTAGCTATCTGATCCTGTATATGTGATAGTGTCCCTCTGAACCCACCCCCCCATACCTGTACAATGGTGTCCAAGTTCTGTTTCGATGTGGACACTGTGTTGATGACAGAGCTCGGCGCCATGGTTACCACGTTGACCTGGAGGACACTTGGAGGCAGAGGTGCTGGCACTATGACTGTCGGGTGTTGAGTTGGAGCTGGGGGACTGTGAGAAATAGACACCTAACAGGGAGGGAAACAAGAAACATCAGAAAAAAAAAAATCACAGGCCGTTAAAAAAAAAATTCAGCTGCATACATGGTGAAGGAGGGAGAGACAGGCAGGTCGAGAGAGAAAGTGGAAGATAGGATGAGAAATACAGGCAAGTGAAAAATGGATATGAAGGGACAGATGGGCATAGGGCAGAAAGAGTGGGTCAGAAAGGGAGGCAAAGAAATTGTTAAAATAGTTGAGATCTGACTCTGCAAATACCAACCACAGCCCCTCACTGCTATGTTGGTAAGTATGGGATATTGAATCTGACATTCCAGTACTTTATTAGAAATGAGAGGAGCACTTTTCCATCAGTGATCACCTCCTTACCCATTCTCTTTTCTCAACATCATCAAGAAAAGGGGCAAGGAAAAGAAAGAGAAGGAAACACCAAGTTTTGTCACCCTCACTTCCCGAGGGTTTCTACGCAATGTGACACCTGCACATTTTTAAGGTTGGTTTGAATAACACTTCTGTGCTTGAATGGAGTGGCCACCTCACCTCCACAAATACTTCCCCACAAACCAAGCCATTGCAGGGACAGAGAGGGAGGGTCTCGAACAGAAAGACTTAATTTAAACCATTAGTTAGAGATGAGGAAGACGCAAGCCACGTTTTTACTAGGTTATTTGCAGCCAAAGCATCTGACGTGGAACTCAAGGGCAACGTGGTAACCCCAAAATTCCAATAGTGAAATATATTACTTAGTGTGGAGCTCAGAACTGGAGGAAGGCCATCCAGCCTCTTGAGCTTGTTCTGCAGTTCAGCTGGATCATGGCTAGCTGGGACCTTAACTCCATTGACCCAATTTAATATCCTCTTCCAACAAAAGTGTATCAGTCTTGGTTTTGAATTTTAACATTGGCACCTACCCTCCCTCAGCCCTGTCTTTGCAGCATTTTTGATGCAGAGAGTTCTAAATTCCTACTCCCCTTCATGTTAGCAATACTTTCCAACAACATTCCTGAGTTGCCTGACTTTGATCTTAAGATAAAGCCCCTTTGTTGCAGATTCCCACCTAAGGAAGCAGTTTCTCTCCATCTCATTGGAATGCTTTAATCGTAAAAGATACTTCAAATTTTCTGCACGTGAAGGAATTCAAACCCACCCTCAGCAACCTGCACACACAGTTTAACCCTTGCAGAAACTCCCAAACAGCAAGGCTGCTGAGAAACAGTGACCTTTGGGAACCCACAGGCCCATAGAGTCATACAGCACAAAAACAGACCCTTAGGTCCAACTAGTCCACGCTGACCATGGTCCCAAACTTAAACTAATCTCACTTGCCTGCTTTTGGCCCATGTCCCTCCAAACATCTCCTATTCATGTACTTATCCAAATGCCTTTTAAACTTTGGAACTGTAGCTGCATCCACCATTTCCTCTGGTAGTTCATTCCAAACCACAAATCACTGTAAAAAAAGTTGCCCCTCATGTCCTTTCTAAAATGTCTCCTCTCACATTAAAAATATGTCCCCTAGTTTTGAACTCCCTCTAACCATAGGGTAAAGGGTAGAATTAGAGGGGGTCAATTTAGAACAGAAATGAGGAGACATTTCTTCAGCCAGAGAGTGGTGGGCCTGTGGAATTCATTGCCACAGAGCGCAGTGGAGGCCGGGACGTTGAATGTCTTCAAGGCAGAGATTGATAAATTCTTGATCTCGCAAGGAATCAAGGGCTACGGGGAGAGTGCGGGTAAGTGGAGTTGAAATGCCCAACAGCCATGATTAAATGGTGGAGTGGACTCGATGGGCCAAATGGCCTTACTTCCACTCCTATGTCTTATGGTAGGGGAATAAAAACGGTCATTAATCACCTTATCCATGCCCTTTGTGATTTGATAAACCTCTACAAAGGTCACCACTCAACCTCCTACACTCCAGTGGAAAAAGATCCCAGCCTACCCAGCCTCTCCTTATAACTCAAAACCTCCATTCCCAGCAATATCCTGGTAAATCTTTTCTGAACTCTCTCCAATTTAATAATATCCTTCCAATAACAGGGTGACCAGAACTGCACACAGTAGAAGAGGCCTCACCAATGTCCTGTATAATCTCAACATTATGTCCCAACTCTTATACTCAAAGGTCTGAGCAACAAAGGCAAGCGTGCAAAACACTCTCTACCTGTGAAGCAAGTTTCCAGGAGAAGGCAGAGTTGGAGCAGCAGACTCTGAGCAGGAGAAGAGTGACGGGCCTGAACGGAAGGAGCAGCCAGCTAGGCTGTGAGGCTGAGCTGGCAACAGATCAAGGAAAAATGCAACAGCAGCTGTGACCGTATCCATTTACAGGAGAAAATCAAAACTAATCAACAGAGACAGAACAGTAGCACAGACCGCCTAGAAAGGGGCAGTCAGCTACTTGCCCTCGCCACCAAGGAGGATTAACTCCTTCAGGAATGTCAGGCTAGGAAGGGAATTCCCGGAATATAAGTCTCCCAATACATTCTAGAACTCCTGCTCAATTCCAGAGGCACAGAGGACAACTTATTGTTAACTCATTGCTCCATATCATACGGGATTCCCCTCCCAGTTCCCTCCCCCTTGCCACCCACCATTGTCATCATTTCCAGTCCTTGTTAAATACTGATCTTGTAGCAAAAAAAAGGCCATTTGGCCCAAAAGATCCATACCAGCTCCCCATGGGAGAACTCCCATTTCACCCCATCAGCTTGTTGTGTTACTTTCTCCCAAGTTTCTCTTAAATACGTCAACGCTATTCACCTCCCTGTGAGAGCAAATTCCAGATTCTGAGTGTAGAGCTTTCTCCTTGATTCCTTATTGTATTCATTAGTTATCTCAGATTTGTGAGTCCTAGCTATGGACTTGAAGGCCTGATGGCACAGTGAACAGAAGTTCCAGGTTGAAGCCACACCCCAGAACATGTTTGTTAAGGAAAGTGTATTTATAATGTAGCCAAACAGGTTATCCTTCCAACCAGCAGGTTGTGCACGCAGGAGAGATTGTTGGGTCACCCTTTAAATAAAATCATTTCGTGGAATGTCAACATCATTGTTGCCCATCCCTAACTGCCCTTGGACTGAGTGGCTTGCTTGGCCACAGTTAAAAGTCACCCGCATTGTTGTGTGTCTCGAGTCGCATGTAGCCTATACCTGGTAAAAACAACAGATTTCCTTCCCTAAAAAGAGCATTGCTGAAGTCACCATCTCTGACACTAGCTTTCAATTCCAGATCTATTAATTGAATTCTAAATTTCACCAGCTGCTATGGTAGGATTTGAACTCATGACCATTAGCCTGTGCCTTTGGATTATTAGTTGAGTTACATCGTCACTAGGCCACTGCAATGGAAGGGAACCAGAGTCTCCACTATTACCATCCACATGACTGCAACATGCATGTAAAACAGGGTGCCTGTAGTTCTCCACTGGCTGGGGCATTGCCATGGAGAAAGCAATTTTGTACAGTTAATTAGTACCCTTTTCTTCTGTTACATAAATTGGCATTCTTTTCTGTCCTGATGAAAAGATTTGACAAAATGCCTCTCTTTTCAACAATATCCACTTTCTGTATGACCAAATGACTGCTGTGCTGTTTGCTGCAACTGTCCTGGTGGTGGGCATCTTTACAAACTCCTTCCATTCCTGCTCAGCCTAATGGCAAAGATAGCAATGCCTTGTCACTAATCCCACCTGAGGACCTGACAGTGTCAGTCAAAGATAAATTAAATGTTACACACCAAAGCATGGGATGCAGCTGTTCCACTGGGCAAGCAGTTTTTATCGTTACCCCCATTTCCCAGACAGAACGAATAAATCAGCAAAAGCCCTGAGGGGAGATGAGAAGACTTCTTTTAAAAAGCAGTGAGTTGTTGCCTTAAAATGAGTGGAAGCAGATTCAATAATAAAATTGAATGAGGAAGTGGATAAATACTCCAAAGGGAAAACGAATCGAGTAACTCAGAGAGCTGGCACAGGCACGTTCGGCCGAATGGCTTTTTCCTGTGCTGTAGTTTGATGATCACAGTGGCAAGTAAGTGACTGAAGCAATAATACATGGGAGCTTTGTTTTTAAACAGGTACAGAGGGAATGAATGTGGACACCACAACAAGATGCCAGGATTATATTTGCATTCAGTCTGGCTGCTTCTGTGAAGTATCCCATTTGTGTTTTTCAGATTTAAATCAAATAAATACATGCCAATTTTTCACTCTGCATTCACCCCCAACTTGCTGTAGCCCAGTATTTTAGAACAAAAGTAAAATCTGAATATTTTAAATACATGTTAAAGACCCAACTTGAAATATTGTGGTGTAAAAGTTTTCTAACTAAACACCACCAAGATGACAATGCCCAGACTTGTCAGTCAATAACACTGCTTTCTTAACAGGATGTAGTAAATAAGAAATGTATTTCATTTGTTTTAAGTTAAATAGTCTATTGCTGGTTTTGCACCACACTGGCTAGGTCCTGTGGCATACATTGGGTGTGGAAGGCCCCCACATAATGACATACACAGTGCATTACTCTATCCATCCAAGATCAACCACAATTCCTTCCACAGTTCGGCTCTAATCTGGGCCTGGCCATGCCCCCTGCAAGCAGGCCCACAGGGAGATATCCGGATTGGCCTCCTTGCACCAGGTGGTCAAAGTTCAGGAATAGGGGACAGATGTCGAGGAGGCTGCAATTTCCTCCATAAAGTGGAAGAGGGCATGGGGATATAGAGAATGCAGCCTGGTCCAGGCCGCCTGAGGGAGGGGGGAGCTGCAGAAGGTGATACCTGTGCTGGTGTGTTGATGCTTCTCTGTTGCTCCTCCAGAAGCTGCCTCCGCCGGTCCAGTAGCACATCGTGCTCCTGCTGTAGTTGGGCCTGGTGTAGGATCTCCTTCAGCTTGCCGGGCTGCAGCTGTGACTCCAGAGCTTTCACCTACAAAAAGGAGAAAGGGGCCAGAAAGCCGATGGGGTCAGTGCCTGATGTGACTCCACAGAGTGATACAGCATGGACATTCAGTCTGTAAGCTCTTTGCAAGTGCAAATGAGTTAAGTTCTGCCCTCCCCTCCCCAAATCCCACTCCCACATCCTTGAACCTTTTTTTGAAAAGTTTTTGGGGTATCCTCATCCCAAATTAAGACAAGGTGTGGTCTATGTGTGCAGTATGTGTAATGATAGGTGTGTCATGGTGGGTTGTGGATGGTAGTGGTGGGTGCTGAGTGTGGCTTTTCAGGACGTCCATGTGCTTCTGTGGCGTTATGGTCTGGATGCACACTTCATCCTCAGCTGCAGTCCAGAGGGGTTCCTGTGTCCACTCAGTCCAGGAGCAGTGGTCAGATGGGGGACCTGACAAGAATTCTGAGCCTGCATTTCTCTGCAGGTGGCTCCAGTGGCACTTTCCCAGCTCCAGGGGGACTCCATGCTGTCCGTTCAGTGGGGAGGCTCTCACATACTTCAGCCAGAAGTGGGAACGTCAAGTCAGTGTAATTGGGCACTGTGTGAGGTACGTGACCAACAACCCTGTTGGCAAGGACATGGAGTCTGCTACCAAGCACAAGCCCGAGGGCAGGCTGAAGGACCACATCACAGGCAAACTGTGAATGGGTGCATGGTCCCAGCAGCCCCTGGGGCAAAGAACCAACAAACCTTCTCTTCCAGTGTAATCCGGATCAGCCTCTCCTTCTCCAGGTGTTGCCTTAACTCAGCCAGCTCTTCATCTGCGGAATCCGGAGAACCGATCCCTTCATCGGATTCGTCACCTCGTTTCCGTTTTGGGGAGGAACCAGAATATTCCTGGGTACAGGTTTGGGGGTCGGGGGAGGGAGAAGGAAAGTAGAAACCACATCTGTATAAGGCTCACTCAGCAAGGCTATCAATACCATAGAAACATTGTGATGCAGAATAAGCCAACAGCAGTATTCCTACAATTTGATTTTGAGGAGGGATTACGTAAATGAGCTGAGCCTGCGAAGGTGATCTGACTATGGTTTTTAAGGACTTTGAATCAAACACAGGATAACAGAGAGAGTCACCTGCCTCCTGGTGGGAGACACCCAATAGACATTAAATTAAAATGAGAGCTAGGCCCATCAGGAGAGAAGTCTTTTTTAACTGAAGTTTGGTGGAAGTATGAAACCTGTAATAATCAGCAGAGCAATTAAACATTTTAAATCGTAGATTGTATTCCTATTGAGAAAAAAAATCAGAGGGATACAGGAGCAAAGGTGAATGATTGAGTTAACACACAGATGTGTCACAATCTCATTGGTAGAACAGACTGAAAGGGCTGAATGGCCTCCTGTTCTTCTTTTCTAAAGACTTGTATTTGAATCACCCAAAATGAGGGATACAGATGGAACCAGTTTGATTTCACATATTCATCATCTAACAGCAGGGACGCCAAGATCAGGTGTAACATGGACCAGGCACACAGTACAATTCCTGCCACCCTGACCTGGCATTGTCTTGTTCAGTATAAAAAGTATTAAGTAAATGACCCAAAACTTATAAATAGCCGTGAGGGGAACAGAATTTGAACACCACTGAAAACAGCAACAAGTCACCAAAGTTTTTCTGTTTTTCACTCATCAGGACAAATGCCAAATTTCAGACTATCACAACAATTTATACAACAGGAGAAAAGGAGACTGACTGGTCAGCAAGTTGGCTCTGATTGGCTTAGGAGCCACCATGGAGGCAGCAACAGGGAATTGTGCGCTCCCTGATCTTCTGCCTAAAGAAAAGCTCAAGGCTTGAACAGCTTCCCTAAACTAGCCACCAGCTTAAAGTAATTGGTCAAGCTCATAACTTGGCTCATTTCTA
Source organism: Ginglymostoma cirratum (assembly GCA_024137785.1). Taxonomy (NCBI): domain Eukaryota; kingdom Metazoa; phylum Chordata; class Chondrichthyes; order Orectolobiformes; family Ginglymostomatidae; genus Ginglymostoma; species Ginglymostoma cirratum. The sequence continues at coordinate 3,149,683 of JAHRHZ010000008.1, read as the reverse complement.
CTTGCTAGAAGTGACCTACAATATTTTGCAGGAACCTATCCTCTGCAAAGAAAAGCAATATGTCCAGGCCTTGCACATGGCACCAAGAGCAATTCATAAAGACACCATGCAGGGCAGATATACCAGGGGTGGGTGGACAATGATACAGTGCTAGAGAATAAGGTCTTTATTCTACACAAAGCAGCTGCCCACTCACTGTCCACCCTTCAAATTTAACAGCTCACGTGTTTGGATTCTGCCACTAAGATAGTAAAAAATGATGAAAGGGTCTGATTGGGGTCGATTTGGAGTAGAAGGTTTCACTTGTGGCAGAGTCCAATCCTAGGGGACAATCTCCTTAAGATGGCTATCATGAAATCTAACAGGAAATTCAGGAGAAACCTCTTTCCCAGACAGTGGCACTCCCTACCATTGCAGGAAGTGAAACCACGACAGGACGAAGAAAGAAGGATAAGCTGATACCCGAGAAGAACAAGGCTGAGAAGAGGTTTGAGTAGCTTAATCTCAGACATGGACTCACTGAGGTGAATGACCTGTTCCTGCAAAATCCTACTTAAGCTGTGTAATGGAGAGCTGGGGGCTTCAGTGAGCAGTTCTTGTAGAACACAGGACTGAAACCATGTCTCTGGAGGGTTTCTGAGAAACCACCTCACCGTCGGTTTCACTGCTTTTGTTGCTGCACAGTTGGATGGGCAGCAGTTTCCAGCATTGACCAGTTGAGTAAGCAGTTGCTCTGGCAGCTGTGGCCCCTTCCCCAGTCAGACAGAGAGTCAGCCCAGACAAAGCAATGCACAACTAGTGGCAATGGAACAGAAATCAAATCAGCGGCACTTTCTGTAGCTGCTCATTTTCCTACAAGGATCAGTATTTTCTTTGAACAGGACGGTAGAAGGAAAAGCAGATAATTCAGTACCGTGTCTCTAATCTCAGCAGATTTTATGAACCACTGAGCTTTAAGCATATACATTTACTTATAGTACTGGAATATGCAATGCTGTGAAATGCTGCCCTCACTGAATTACATAATACACAGAAAAAGGCTGTTGGGCACAGCATGTCCCAGATCACAAATATAAGATGGTGACTAACAAATTCACAAAGGATTTCAGAAGAAGCTTCCCAAGACTGGTGAGAGTATCCTATGGACGAGCTGCAGTGTATAGTATTGATGGATGGAAGAAACAGCTAAGAAAGTATGTGAAAGGCTGAGGTATAGAAGGATCTGCTCCTAATAGGTTTAGATGAAAAGAAGTTGAGTGTTAAGCATATCTCTTGGCAGAGGTTTAGTGGCTGCTCCTGTGATGCACACTCTATGTCTTTCTGCTTCCCTTTAAACATATCCAAGTTACACTCAAACCTTAGCTTATCAAAAGGAATCTATTATTTCATGGGACGTGGATGTCACTGACAAGGCCAACACTGGTTGCTCATCTGTAATTGCTCTTGAACTGATTGGCTGTCCAGGCCATCGCAGAGGGCAGTTAAAAGTCAACCACATTGCTGTGGGTCTGGAGTCACATGTAGACCAGACCAGGTAAGGATGGCAGTTTTCCTTCGCTACAGGACATTAGTAAACCAGATGGGTTTCACAACAAATTGACAATAACACCATGGTCACCATCATTGAGACCAGCTTTATGTTCTTGATTTTTCTTTAGGAAATCATTGGTTGAATTTAAATTCCACTAGATGCTGCGGTGGGATTTGAACCAGTGTCCCCAGCGCTCTGGGTCACTAGGCCAGGAACATTACCACAGGGCCACTATCACAGTGGTCAAATCTGCATTCCCATCAAGCAAGAATCTGATTGGCATATGTGTTACCATGGAGAAAGCAACTGGCTCCCTAAGCTTCCAAGTAATTTGCAGATTTTGTTTAAGGGAAAGGGCCCTGCACCTGATTGTTTGAAATGGGGCATTCTTGCATTTGTCCTGATGAGTACAAGATGAAAAGATTCAGCAACAACTCTCTTTTCAGCAATCTTCAGTTAAGGGTTTGTAGGCATCTAACAACTGATAAATTACATTTCTAGAGAGAACAGTATCTGCAGAAAACAGGGTCATGTGCATGTAACTTCCAGTATTGTGCAAGTGGGCCACACTGTCAGTCCGACTCACCACAGTCAAAAAGAACATGTACACATACTGTGCCCAAAAAAACTGAACAAAGTAGCTGAAAGCTGTTCTCTAGTTCATTCCTCAGGGCAATGCGTTGACGAATCAAGAGTCAACATGCCAAGTTAAATTTAAAGCAAAGCCTGACAGTTAACTATCAATCATCATCTAATTGGTGCATTCCTAATATCAACACCTTTACTTGCCAACCAATCAGTACCATCTGCTCATACAAACTGCAACATTGCTCCCCTTTACATTATTCTATTCAACAATTTTTCCAGTAGACTTAGAATCATAGAATTTTACAGTACAGATGGAGGCTATTCAATCCACTGTGTCTGTACCAGCTCCTGAAAGAGCTATCCAACTAGTCCCATCCTCCAGCCCTATCTCCATAGCCCTTTAAATTCACTTTCAAATGTCTACCCAGCTGTCTTCTGAAACCTCCGAAGGAACCTGCCTCCACCTGTGTCGCAGGCAACACATTCTAAATCCTAACAACTCTCAGAGTAAAGAAGTTTCTCCTCATCTCACACCTAGTTCTCTTGCTGACAATCTCGAAACTCTAGATACTGACATACCAACCAGTGGAAACAGAATATCCTTCTTTACTCTGTTAAAGTTGTCCATAATTTTGAACACCTTAAAAAGGTCACCTGTTAATTTTCTCTGGTCTAAGAAGAATAAACCTAATTTCTTCAATCTTTCCTTCGTGTACAAAATTCCTCATTGCTGGCATCATTCTAGTAAATCTCCTCTCCTGGGCTTTAACATCTTTCTTAAACAACGTGTCCAGAACTGAACACAATACTCCAAATGTGCAAATCTGTAGAGGTGCAGCAACACTTCCTTGCTTTTATACCCAATGTCTCCATTTATAAACCCAAGGATCCTATAAGCCTTCTCAACAAATGTTTCAACTTGCCTAGCCACCTTCAGAGAATTATGCACATGAACCCCAAGTTCCCTCTGCTCCTGTATTCCCCTCAAAGTTGTACCATGAGCCGGTATTGTCTCTCCATGTTTTTTCTACCAAAACACATTACCTCACATTTCGCTGCACTGAAGTTCATCTGTCAGGTATCTGCCCATTTGACCAATTTGTCCATATCCCTCTGAAGTATAGGAGTTGGGAGGGTCATGTTGCGGCTGTACAGGACATTGTTTAGGCCACTTTTAGAATAGTGTGTTCAACTCTGGTTTCCCTGCTATAGGAATGATATTGTGAAATTTGAAAGGGTTCAGAAAAGATTTACAAGGATGTTGTCAGGATCGAAAGGTTTGAGCTATAGGGCAAGGCCGAGTAGGCTGGGGCTACTTTTCCTGGAGTGTCGGAGGCTGAGGGGTGACCTTAGAGAGGTTTATAAAATCATGAGGGGCATGGATAGGGTGAACAGCCAAAGCTTTTTTTTTCTCCCAGGTTAGGGGAGTCCAAAACTAGAAGGCATAGGTGTAAGGTGAGAGGGGAAAGATTTAAAAAGGGACCTAAGGAGCAACTTTTTCAGGCAGACAGTGATGTGTGCATGGAATGAGCTGCCAGAGGAAGTGGTGGAGGCTGGTACAATTACAACATTTAAAAGACAAATGGATGGTACATGAATTGGAAGAGTTTACAGGCATATGGGCCAAATGCTGGTAAATGGGACTAGATTAATTTAGGATATCTGGTTGGCATGGCCAAGTTGGACTGAAGGGTCTGTTTCTGTGCTGTACATCTCTATGATTCTATAAGTCGCTCAAGCATTATCCTCACAATTCACTATTCTCCATAGCTTAGCACCACCTACAAATTTAGTAATTTGTTCATATTTGTCAACAATGTTATTTTTGTTTTTTTTTATCCTCTATATCAACGTGGTTTTTGGATTGTTAGAACCTCATGAATTGACTCCCATTATAAAATATGTTCACTGTTTGTGAGGTTTCCCGGAAGGAAACCCTCACATAAATCCATCTGTAATTTGTCTAAACCAGTCACTATGCTAGAGAGAGTTCCACGTTCTCATCGATTTGTGAATAAAGCGGTTTCTCTTGAATTCCCGATTGGATATATTAGTGACTATTTTATGTTTCCATTCCTGAATTTTGATCTCCTCCTTGGAGATGTGCAGTGTGGAAGCCCAAAGCATTTGTCCATTTTAACCACTGAAACTTAATGCACAAAGTGCGCTGTGACATTCCCGTAAGGCCAGCAAGTGGTTCTTACATTGGCTGTAGGTTCCATGCCAACCCACTCTCCTGCTCACCTGGACTAGTCTCTTTAGATGTGCGTTTTGCTGCATCAATCGGGTCTTATCCTCCTCCAAAGCAAAGATATACTCAGCAGTCTGCTGAAGGATTGCTGCCTGTCAGAAGAGAGGCATAAGAATCAATCACCTTCCAGAATTTATTTTCTGTACGTTTTTTCAATCAATTAATCAGTCACGTTATGTCACATCTCTGCAGCCATCACATCCCAAAGTGGGACTTGAATCAGGACCTTTTCGCCCAGAGGTAGAGATACTACCACTGTGCTGTAAGATTCTGAAAAGTTCATTGCGCATTGCATTCTACAACTTGCATTTATGTGGCACAGTAACATCAGGAAAGGGTCAGGGCAGGCAATCAATAGATTGCAGGAAGAGGCCAGTTGGAAGAAAGGGTCACTAAGGAAGAGAGGGAGAGATGTAGAAAAGTGGAGAGGTTTCAGCGGGGGGGTGGGGGTAAATAGCAGTTGAAGGCACAGTTCCCAAAAGGGCTGATCTAGGTGCCAGAGTTGGTCAGTGGGAAGTGCAGCTCACTGGTTGTATATGAATGAACCACAAAGTGTCAACCCGGTCAGGCAAGGACAGATAAGGAGACTAGCTCCCATGTATCACTCTATAAGACCATAAGAAATAGGAACAGGAGTAGTCCGTTCAGCCCCTCGAGCTGCTCCATCATTTTATAGGATCAGGGCTGATTTGACATTCCTTACATCCACATTTCCTGTCTTTCTCCGTTACCTTCGATTTACCGACGGAATACCCAATCTATCTCAGCCTTAAGGACTCTACCCCTCAGAGCTGTCTATGCAAAACAGCTCCCGAACCTGAACCTCCACCTTGTGAACTAGTTTGGGAATGGAATTGACAAAGCTCATAGCAGGGGTGGGGGAGGCTCAGACAATCCTGCGCTGTCGGAGATTAGTCTACACCATCAGGCTGATCGATCACGGGAGCATCACAGTTTGTGCAGAGTCAGGGACTGGGGGAGCGTGGGGCAAGGCAGAAAACTGAGACCATGAACCAAAAAGAAAATAAAAGAGAAGCACAAAACAAGCTGTTGATGTGTAGTTCAAGTCTTTATAAACAAAAAGGAAAGCGTTGCGCAAAGCTCCAATTTAAAAAAAACCGCAGGAAAAGCTTTTGTTTGCCAGGCGCCAGGCTGCTCGCTCGGGACAATGGAAGGAAGGAAGATGGATCCTGCAGGTGTGAACAAACCTTGCTGAGTTTCTCTCCATCTGTGTGAGGCAGCAGCACTTTGAGCGACTGGAAGCCAGCATTGATACTCTGCATGCGCCGGCGCTCATTGCTGTTGGCTATTTCCCTGCGGATCCTCCGGTCGTGATCCCGCTGGTTCTCCGGTGTCAGCGCGATGTTGGAGAGGCTGCGGTGAACGACAAGAGACAGAGAGACAATAGGAACTGAGACCATCAAATCATTCCGGAGATCTCAAATTAAAAAAAAACACACAGAAACTGCTGGAGAAACTCAGCAGGTCTGGTGACTTCTGTGGGGAGAGAAAAACACAGAGTTAATAAAATAAAGACCTGCGGATGCTGAGGATTTGAAACAAAAGTTGAAATTGCTAGAGAGCCTCATCAGGTCACTGGACTCAAACTCTCTGTTTCTCTGTCTCCATGTTGCCTGATATGCTCAGATTCTCCAGCACTTTCCTGAAACAGAGCTCATGTTTGTGGCCTAATATGACTTCTTCAGAACAGGAGAAACTAAATTCCAAACATGCAACAACATTTTGAGTCCAGGAGCTCAGCGTTAGGGATCCAGGTGCACTTCCAGCCTCGGGTAAAATGTGGACTTTGCATGTTCTCTCCAGGTGCTCCGGTTTCCTCCTACAGTCCAAAGATGTGCAGGTTAGGATGGATTGGCCAGGCTAAATTGCCCAGTGACCAGGGCTGTGCAGGCTAAGTGGGTCAGCCATGAGAAATGCAGGGTTACAGGGTGGGGTCTGGGTGAGATCCTTTTCGGAGGGCTGGTGTGGACTCGATGGGCCAAATGACCTGCTCCCACACTGTAGGGATTCTATGATTCAGTTTAGGTGTATGTCCTGTGTCGTTAGGTTCCCTGGTTTAAGTAATACAAATATTCTGATCTTAGCAGTCAGTTCTTTTAGAGACAGAATTTTAATGAATGTGCAGAAGTGTCTCAGCTAAGCTGTGACATCAGTGGTCATGTGCTTGGATTCTGCTAGGAGGTTGCAACCTGGATAGCTGGGAGCTTGCTGTTCTGTCACCTTATTGTGATCTACACTCTGCTAACAGTTCTTTAAAAGGAACTCAGAAGTCAGGCCTGAGCTTGCATGAAGATCTGAAAACTCCACATTGAAACTTAGATCACGAGGTGGTGTCAAAATGGTAATGTCACTTGAACTAGTAATCTAGAACCCCAGGCCAAAAGTTCCTACCATGGCAAATAGGGACATTAGATTCCATAAACTAAAAAATCTGGGATAAAAATAACAAGGTGTGGGGCTGGATGAACACAGCAGGCCAAGCAGCATCATAGGAGCAGGAAAGCTTGATGTTTCGGGCCTAGACCCTTCATCAGAAATCTGGGATAAAGAACTAGACTAATGGTGATTGTGCCATCATTGTTAATTGTTGGGAAAAACCCATCTGGTTCACTAATGTCCTTTAGGGAAGGAAACAGCCATCTTTACTTGGTCTGGCCTACATGCAACTCCAGACCCACAGCAATGAGATTGAACATATTTTCTAATCAATCCATTGAGAGATGTTTTGACATTCCTCTAGAGCAGGTGGGGCTTGAACCCAGGACTCCTGAACCAGAAATAGGGACAGAGCTGTGAGTGCTCTAGCAATGTGGTCGACTCCCAACTGTCCTCTGGGCAGTTTAGGGATAGGCAATAAAGTGCTGGCCAAGCCAGTAACATCCATGAACAAATTTATATTTTAAAAAATGGCTAACATGTGATTCAGCGCAGTTTCAGGCTGTATTCCCACTTTCCTCTCTGCTGGAGTTCCACCAGTTTGAGATGGTGTCGTGATCACATCTAAGGAGGATACCAAGCACGACCTCTGTGCGGTTCACATTTGAAGGCAAGCAGTTGCCCATTCTTCACAGATAGGATAATAGTTGGGACAGAATGGCCTTTAGACAGTACAGGATTTCCCATAACCCAGGTTCAACAGTCTAACAATTAATTCCATCACACTCACAATCTCACTCCCTCCACTCGACCCATGTTGACCAATTTGCCGGATTCTGCAATATCACCAGATTCTCAGCAAATCCTGGTCTCTCACTGCACTTAGAATCTGAATCTGAGAGGATCTGGAATCCTGTTGTGAGGTAGCTGAAATGCGTGGAGAGGAGGGAGTGTTATGGACCAGACCAAACCCCCTCAAAATATTTTAAGAAGATACCTTTAAGATAAGAAAAAGTTAGAGTCCAGGTGAACTGTCAGGCGTTGCGTTCCGGATACAACTCGATTGGTCAAACTACTCGAATTTAGGCAAAACATACTTTATTTTCACACTATAGTTAAAATACAGACAAAAAAAAGGAATTGGCTCAACTGTAACTATCAAATTAATATATATTAACTACTAATTATCTGTTCCAATATAGTAATATCCCATAAACACACCCTTGACAAAGGCAAATTGAGTAAAATAGGGTCTCACATGCAATTTTAGCAACAGGAAGAGAACCCCAGCTGTAACAGGGAGAGGAATAAGAGCTTCTATATCCAAAAACCAGAAAATTTTTTCTGATGAAGGGTCTAGGCCTGAAACGTCAAGCTTTCCTGCTCCTATGATGCTGCTGCTTGGCCTGCTGTGTTCATCCAGCCCCACACCTTGTTATCTCAGATTCTCCAGCATCTGCAGTACCTTTTATCTCTGATACAAGGTCTCACAAGCTGTTTACTTTATTTGCTTTTGAGCAGACTATTTGACACCTCTGCCTCCACCTTCATAACAAAAACAAGATAAAATACACCTTACACCTCTTAAAATATACCTCATTGTCGCAGGAGAGAGGCTGATATGTGCAGCTATTGAGCTGAACAGCCTGAATTAGTTGCAGTATTCTATGTAAAATAAAACAGAAAGAACTGCGGATGCTCTAAGTCAGAGTCAAAAAATAGAAATTGCTGGAAAAGCTCAGCAAGTCTGGCAGCGTCTGTGGAGCGAAATCAGAGTTAACATTTTGGGTCGAGTGTCACTGAAGGATAGAGGATGGGGGTAGGGGGCAACGTTATGTGATGGGTTTAGAGCATTGAGCAGTAATGAACGTGTAGGGCATCGAACAAGAAGTAGATCACGTCATGGCTGACATCCAATTTTCTGCAGTTCACCCGTGGCCATATTTTTCTTTTCTAAATTAACTCAGTGACGACACTGTATCTTGGCGCTTTGCCCCAGTCCTCTGTAACACACTTTGAAACAAAAATTAAAGCAGCGCTTGGACCAGCCCAAGTTGTTTATCAGCAAGTGCTGGAGACATGCTGCTCACAGGGCCCTCTGTCCCACAGCTGGATCTGTGCCAGAATTCACTTCCTGGACCCAGTCCAACATTCAGAAAAGCAGCCAAAGTCTCGAGTGGCAAACGGAATATCCGGCCCAGGTGATCACAGCAAAATGAACAAACAGCTGCAGCAGACACTGGCTGCCTGGCCTCAGGACTGGGCTGTTAGCAGGCCCAGAGGTCCCAAAATACCAAACTCCCTCCCCCTCTCGATCGCTTACAACTGGGATATTTCTATCAAAGTCAGCTCTGTGATTACAAACTGCCAAACCTTAACAGTCAAGCTGATGTTGTTAAAAGACCTTCTTGTGCCACCTCAAATTTCGCTGTAAAATCTTCTTTACTCTTTGAGAAACACCCACACGCTCAGAATCAGTTCCTTTGAGTGGGGCTGCCACCTGGCCAGTGAATCTGAATCAAGAGGAGTCCGTTCAGCCCCTCGAGGCTGTCCCACTGTGCTATTCGATTGGGACTGATTTGTACCTGAGCTCCATTCCTGGCCCCTTTCTTCGTGATCTACGCAAACAAAAACGTAACATTCTCCTGTCTTGAAAGGTCCAACAAACCATGGCTTTTGGAAGGTTTGTATGTATGTCTGTCCCATCTCCAGTTTCTCTCTCAAATATATGTCCTTTGACTCAATCGTCGAAGGCAACCTTGCTCTTTATCTGGCCAATCAAACCTTTAAATCCTCAAATCAGATTAGCCAGAATCTTTTGCTATCAAGGGGACGGATACAAAGCGGACACAACTGTCCTCCTAACTTAACCCTTTAAAACCCTGCTCTCATTATAATGAATCTGCTTCACCATGCTCCCTCACAATGTCACCTTCCAACCCTCCTAAGATTCACTGCCAAAAACTGAATGTGGTATTCCAAACGGGGTCTATGGCAAACTGATTGCAATCACCGGGGAACATTATGCTCCCTGAGAATTCCCTGTGGATGAAAACCTTACCATCACCAACAGAAATTATGCAAGGAAATAGCCACATACTGGGTACTACAGAGCTAGCAACACCTCTGGGACAACTGTGCTGAATGACACACCTTGTTTGAGAATAGGGAGAAGGTTAGAAAGAGAAAATTCCCTAATGTGTAGCAAAACCCTTTCAAATCCCTCCTAATCCAATTGTTACAAACTATTTTTTCAACATTTCAAAAACATCCAGATACTCGGAACAAGATTAAGGGTCATTGCTAAAAGAGCCAAAGGTGACTAAAGTAAAATTAGCAACTTTCAAAGGGAAATTAGATATAGAAACTTACAAAGGAAGAAACTGCAGGGATATGGGAAAAACAGCAGAGGTCATATCAATTGGAGAAATCTTTTGAAAAGCCATCATAGGCACAATGGGCCAAATTGCCTCCTTCAGTACTGGATCAGCCAGTGACTACGAGGACTTTCATTTAAATGGTGCTTTTCATAACTGCCAGAGGTCTCAAAGTGCTTTACTATCCAGAAGAGTGGTCATTATTCTAATACAGGATATGCAACAAGTCATTTGTGTTTAACAAATCCCCACAAACAGGAAAGTGATTAGAAAGACTGATTATCCGGTCTTTGTGAAATTGATTCAGGAATAAATATTGCCCAGGACACTGGGGAGAAAGCCCTGGAAAATCATGGGATCTCTTACTTCAGCAATGCAGCTGGGGCCAAGTTTAATGTCTCATCCAGAGGACAGTAGCTTTACTTATTCTTTCATAAATACAGCCAGGAGGAGGCCATTCAGCCCTTTGTGTGTGCCTACTCTCTGTAAGACAATTCATCCAGATCAATTACCCTGTCCTTTCCCCATAGCCATAGCAAAGTTTCCTTTTCAAAAAATGATCCAATTCCCTCTTAAGAATCCCTTACTGTGAGTCCACACCACCCCACCAAAGAGCATCCCACCTACACCTACCGCCTGTACCCTTTCACTGTAATCCCGCATTTACCATGGCTAATCCACCTAACCCACATATCCCTGGACACGAAGGACAATTTAGTATGGCCAATCCACCCAACCTACACATCTTTGGACTACAGGAGGAAGCTGGAGCACCCACTGGAAACCCACATACACATGGGCAGAATATGCAAACTCCACACAGACAGTGGCCCCAGGCTGGAATCAAACTCTGTCACTGTGAGGCAGCAGTGCTAACCACTGAGCCACCATGCCGCCCAATGCCTCAATTGATTCCACCTTGGATTATTCCCCACCTGCTTCAAGAAGACCACCATCACCCCAGAGCCAAAGAAAAATCGGAAAGTGTGCCTCAATGAGTATCGCTCCCTGGCTCTGACCTCCATAATTATGAAGTTAGTCACGCTCGCATCAACACCAGCCTACCAAATTGCCTCCTTCCTTTGCAATTCACCTATCAGTGCAACAGGTCCACAGCAGATGCCATATACCTGGCCCTACACTTATCCCTGGAACATCTAGACAACAAGAATACCTATTTATTGACTACAGCTTCACCTTCAACACAATAATTCCTAACAAACTTATCTCTAAACTCCAAGGTCTTGGCTCCTCCTCTGTAATTGGATCCTGGACTTCCTGAACCATACTGCAACAAGTAAGAATAGACAACAGCACGTCCTCCACCGTAATCCTCAATGCCCAGTGCATTGCAAGGCTGTGTACTCCGTCCCCATTATACTCCTTATACACTCGTGACTGCGTGGCCAAATTCTGCCACAACTCCATTTACAAGTTTGCTGATGACACCACCGTTGTAGGTCAGATCTCAAAACAACAGCGAAACAGAATGCAGGAAACAGATAGCGGCATGGTGTAAAGACAATCCCTTCATAAACATCAGCAAAACAAAGGAACTGGTCATTGATTTCAGAAAGTGGAGTGGAAGGCACGCCCCTGTCTGTATCAATAGTACTGAGGTAAAGATGGTCGAGAGCATCAAGTTCCTGGGAGTGATCACCGAACTGTCCTGGTTCACCCACATTGACACTACAGTCAAGAAAGCACAACAACATTGCTACTTTCTCAGGAGGCTGAGGCAATTTGGCATGTCCATAAAGATACTTATCAATTTTTATAGATGCACCATAGAAAGCATTCTATCCAGATGCATCATAGGGTGGTATAGCAACTGCTCTTCCCAAGAGCACAAGAAACTATAAAGTCACAAACACAGCCCAATCCATCATGCAAATCGGCCTTTCATCCACTGACTCCATCTATACTTCCTGCTGCCTCAGGAAAGCAACCAACATAATCAAAGCCCCTCCCACCCCAGTTATACTCTCTTCCACCCTCTTTCATCAGGCAAAAGGTATAAAAGCTTGAATATATGTACGAATAGATTCAAGACCAGCTTCTCCATCACTGTTATTAGACTTTTGAACAGACCTCTCAAATGTTAATTTGATCTCTCTCTCTCTGTACTCTGCTCTGCTACCCTGATGCACTTTGTATGGTATAACCTGCCTGTATAGCATGCAAAACAACGCTGTATCTTAGTACACACGACAACAATAAATCAATGTTAGAGGGTGCATTGAAATTTTAAACAATTGCTTTGTGTAAATTTTTTTCCTCATGTCATGGGATATGGGCATTACTGTCTTCACCGTCATTTATTTCCCATCCCTAATTGCCCTGCAGAGCTGCAGTTCTTGAATTGCTGCAGTCCATTTTCTGAAGGAACACCCATAGTGCTGTTAGGAAAGGAGTTCCAGCATTTTGACCCCGTGATAGTGAAGGAATGGCAATATATTTCCAAGTCAGGATGATGAGTGGCTTGGAGAAAACTTGCAGGTGATGGTGTCCCTGCTCACCCACTACCCTTGTCCTTGTGAAAGGTGCTGTCTAAAGAGCCTTGCTGAGCTACTGTCAATACAAGATGAACTGCAGTATGTAGTGCTGCCACTGTGTGTTGGTGGTGAAGGGAGTGAAAGGTTAAGGGGGAGATGAGATGTGTTTTGTTCTGGATGGTGTCAGGTTTCTTCAGTTGGAGATGATGGACATGCTTTGGGGATTCAAGAGGGGAGTTATTTGCCACAGATTTCCCATACTTTGCCCTGATCTTTTAGCCGCTGTATTTTTACGGTAGGTCTAGTTCAGGTTCTTGTCAATGGTAACTTCCTGGATGTTGATATTTGGGGATTCAAAGATGACAATGATATGGAGTATCAAGGGGAAACAGTTAGAATCTATCTTTTGGATCTGGTCATTGTGTGGCACAAATACTACTTCCAACATTGCTGCACCTGCTCAGTATCGCACTGGAGCGTCAGCCTTAACTTTTGAGCTCAAGCCCTGAAGTGGACCTTGAATCTTGTGATTCAGGGGCGTGTATAGGATCCACTCAGTCACGGCTGACCCACAGCAACTGCATTTTGAGTTAAGGCGGAATAGTTACTTTTTATTTACAAAAAACACAAGCAGCGATGAAGGAGCAGAACATTATACTAAGAAGATCCTGCTGATACAATGGACTCTATGGTACTGTACACATCCAGGAGTGTAAACACAAGTCAGTTCGAAACACCCCAGAGTTCACGCCCCCTTGCGACGTTGCCCATCACAATCCGACTACAGCTTCGTCAACCAATCGTATTCGCCAACAGTCGAGTCAACTGCAGGTCCATTCATAAAATTCACCACATGTCCCTCTCCAAAACTTCTTCAATGAGTTCCAGGACAGCGGATCTTATGCTAATACGATAGTACGTAATAAATTACTGATATAAGTTTTTTTTTAAAAAAGAAAACGTTTGTTTCGTCTTCCTCAAACTGATTTTTGCATTTTTTTCTCAAGAATTCACATTCATGATAAATCGCGTTCGTTTTGAACGTGTATGGAGGTCATTACATTTCTCGAAAACTGGATAAGGTGGTCAAGTTTCTAAAACAAATGTCTGGTAATTATGTATCTAAGGCACTCTTTATGATATTAAAATTTAACTCAGTTACGTCTTTCCATTTTAAAATAAAAAATTGAGAAGTTTGAATTAAATAAATTGACCATTCATTAAAGTTGCTTTGCGATGGTTGTTTGGAGACATTTTCCCTCAACGTTAGCGAAATCTTATTGCGCGGCGACCAACAAAATATGGCACTGGATGTGAATTAGATTTTTTTTCCGAAGGGGATGATACGGTAAGAGTAGGCAGATACGTTTAAAAATATGTATTTAAACCCAGCTCCTCTCAGATCGGATAACCCATCAACACGCAAATATTCTCTTCTCCTGGCTCCTCCAACGAGAAATGCATCCGAAACAGAGTTTATTAAGCACGCTTTAAAATGCTTTCTCACAGGCTTGTACGCAATTCCTACTACTAACAACAGCAAACAGACAACAGGGTTTCCTCTCTCAAATCCTGCGAAAATAAATATTGAAGTAGAACTTGCGATTCGTTAAAGGAAAAATGAAAGATAAAACAGATGGGAGTGGAGAAGAAAATGTAACTTTTGCTTGTTTCGAAGGAGGACACGAATTTCTAAAAAAAGTGGGAGGGTCCCTCTATTACAAAACAAATTAGAGAGGAGAGGAGCGGCCATTATCTGTTGGACAAGAAGCGAAGAAAATCTGATTGAAAAGGGGTTGCAGCCGAGGGAATTCCCCACGTGCGCAGCCATTTGGAACGTTGATACGTTATTAAATGTTGCAAACTTTGGATACAATCGCTGCGAGATTCCAAAATGGAACATTTGGTGATCCAAGCGATTCCCACGTGGTTGTCTCCCGCGACTGCTGCTAGGATCCCGTCTCCTAGTTTAGCTTTATTGCGAGTACTTTTTTTTTTAAAAAAAGGACCAATTTTTTCCAGCTGCTTTTCTGCTCTTTCTGCATTCTCGCTTTACAAAAACTTGACCCTTCCCTCCGGCGCAACGGTCTGGGATTGCCCCTTCCAACACCCAGCCACGTGTAGGTGGTATCTAAACGTCTCCCTCTCCTGATGTTTCTCCATTGATACATTGTTTCTGAAATAAACAAACTGGATACAAACCTGCATAAGCCTCCAATCACTTCTTTCTCCGCCTTGCGGAATTCTTGCAAGGTCTTCTGCCCCGCGTAATAAGCCATCGAACCCTTTGCATCCAGTTTCCAAAACACACACAAAAAGACCAAAGCTGTTGTTGGCAGACTCGCGTGTTTTTTTTAAAATACGTACGCTGTTGTAGTAAAAACATTCAGCAATGGCGGGAAACAGCTGGGACCTCGTGGTCAGCTGGAGCCGCAGCACCGCTTTCTGCCTCCGCACAGCTTTGCCTGGGTTGACAGCCGCTGGGTCTTAGCGCTCGCTGGCTTCATGTTGCGATTCCCTCTGGCTGCTTTGCGTCGTCCCCGCCAGGAAATTGCTGAACGGGTGACTGATTCATCGCCAGGGCAGCGGCTGAATGGAATTGCAGCCAGGGTGGTATCCGGAGTATGTTTAAACAGATCAATTCATTGGAAGAAATAATCGTAATTTGTTTGATGGTTGTTGCGGGGGGAGGGGTTTTAAAATTGGGGATACTACCAGAAGTGTTTTTGCTGGATGTTTTGGTTCTGTTGGCAACATAGACTATTCTCCATGCTCCACCGACGTTTCCAGCCACCGCCGCCAGAGATAAGGGTGCACAGAGCAGGTTTCTAGCTGTTCCAAGTTTAAACTGGGCAATGCTTTCACTGTCGTGTTGTTAGGGGTGTTCTCTAAGTTTATTATCGCTGCTGAGGGTGATGCAGAGTGTACAGAAGCTGTTGTTTCCGGAGTTATTTCGAAGTGAAGATGAAGGGGCAATAGTGAGTAATTCCCCCCGCCCCAGGAGTGACCTAGATTTAAATTCAGAGATAGTAGGAACTGCCGATGCTCTACAATCTGAGATAACAAGGTGTAGAGCTGAATGAACATTTTTTTCTCTCTGAAGAGGGGTCCAGACCCGAAACGTCAGCTTTCCTGCTCCTCTGATGCTGCTTGGCTTGCTGTGTTTATCCAGCTCTACACCTCGTTATCTTAGATTTAAATTCAACCCAGATTACAGGCCACATGCTGGTGAATTCTTGAGAGAAATTGTACAGTCCCAGTATAATTTATACGAGCTGAAGTCTAGAATATCAGAGCAAGGAGTTTTATAGAGCGTTGGTCAGGCCACAGTTTGAATACAGTCTGCAGTTCTGGTCACCTCACTACAGGAAGGATGTGATAGCACTAGAAGGGTCACGGAGGAGGTTCAACAGAATGTTGCCGGGGATGGACAAGTTGAGCTATAAGGAGATACTAGATAGGTTTGGATTGTTTTCTTTAGAACAGAGAAGTCTGAGGGGGTCATGACTGAGGTGTATAAGATTATGAGGGATATTGATAGGGTGAATAGGGAGCCGCTGTTCCCCTTGGCTGAGGGGTTAGTCACAAGAGGGATAGTTTTAGGCAGCAGATGCAGAGAGGATTTAAGAGAAAACTTTTTCACTCAGCAGCTGGTGGGAATCTGGAATGCAGTTCCTGGGAAGGTAGTGGAGGCCAGAAGCCTTACAACCTTTTTTAAAAAACTGGATCAGTACTTGAAATATCATAATATGCATAGTGCTTTTAATGGTAGTTATTGTCAGTGCAGACTCGGTGGGCCTAAGGGCCTTATCTGCACTCTGTGACTCTATATCCATGATCTACAGTGTGGGTGGTGTCCCTACCTCTGAGTCAGAAGCCTTGGAGTTCAAGTCTTGGAGCTGATGGCACAAGAAATGTGTGTTTCTTAACATGACCAAACTGGATTGCTCAATGTGGAGTGGCACCCCTCAAGCTACAGCCTTTGGTGACAGACCAGGGACAAAAAACTAGACATGGGAATGGATTGTCTGAATCCAGCTTGTTGTGGGCCAGCAGCATGAGCTGGCATTCTCATTGAGTGGGACTACCAGGATGGAGACTGGGAGCTAAAGAAGCTTTCCAACTTGCCTGTGCTGGACCTGACCTGGGAGTGTCTACAGTGTAAACACACTCAGCAAGCCATTGCATTCCTGGCAGTTTCTGGTTCTGCTTTGTATTTGCACTGTTCCCCACTTGGACTGACAGACAGACAGGATAGGTATTGATTGTAGGAAATTGAAAAGAAAATCTCCAATTGTGACATATAGTGTGGATCGGGACTGAAATGTTGTACACGATTGAAGGAACAGCAACTGGGTTACACCTACACAGCTTGAACAATATACACTACTTGACATGTTTAAAACAGTTTGTTATTCTGTCATGGGATGTTTTTTCCTAACTATGAACAGGTTGATTTTAAAAAAATCTAAAATGATGGTAACACTGGCAAGGTCGGCATTGATCACTCATGCCTAATTGCCCTTGACTGAGTGGCTTTTAAAAGTCCACCATATTGCTATGGGTCTGGAGTCATGTGTAGACCTGACCAGGTAAGGGCAGCAGGTTTCCTTCCCTAAAGAACACTAGGAACCAGATGAGCCTTTATTACAATGATATTCTCAAGATCACTGAGACTAGATTTCAGTTGTGGATTTCTGTCAATTGAATTTGAACCCATTAAAACCAAAAGAACTGCAGATGCTGTAAATCAGGAACAAAAACAAAGTTGCTGGAAAAGCTGAGCAGGTCTGGCAGCATCTGTGAAGGAGAAAACAGAGTTGAGGGTCACCAGACCCGAAACGTTAACTCTGCCAGACCTGCTGAGCTTTTCCAGCAATTTTGTTTTTGTTCCTGAATTTGAACCCATGTTCCCCAGAGCATTAGTCTGGTCCTCTGGATTACTAATCCAATGAGATTGCTGCTGTGCCTCTGACATCATCAGTTTGTGATGTACACATCGCTGTTGCTGGCAACCTGATTGCTGTTTCGAGGAGTTTGCTTTGTGTAAATTGGCTTCTACATTCCTAATGATAAAACAGTGCCTGCACCTCAGACATACTTTAATTGGTTATAAAACACTTTGGGATGTTCTGAGGTTGTGAAAGCCATGATTATAAATATAAATTGTCCTTTTGGTTAGAACTGTCAGCCCCTTCAAAACACTTGATGCGTAAGGCTGGTTCGAAACTGCTGCCTTCCCAAACTACTATTTGAGACATTGGCGAGTGCTTTCCAGAAGATTGCTGGGCAATTAAAACACTTAATAAAATTCTACAGCACATTTGTTTCTTAACAGAATCCAAGTTGAACAAATAAACAAAAATATTCTTGCACTTTTAAAGCACAAAAGGTGACTTGGCTGAAGACGCCTGTGCCAAATCGATCTAAAATGAATCTTGCTGCTCAGCCTGTATTTTCCTCGACCTCAAATGTATATCCACTTTTTCCTTTAAAAATGCAGTGATCCCTGCGTTAATTTTCCTCTGCATTGTCCTTCAAAACCTTGGCTCCCTT
Source organism: Ginglymostoma cirratum (assembly GCA_024137785.1). Classification (NCBI taxonomy): domain Eukaryota; kingdom Metazoa; phylum Chordata; class Chondrichthyes; order Orectolobiformes; family Ginglymostomatidae; genus Ginglymostoma; species Ginglymostoma cirratum. Next base: position 3,131,488 of record JAHRHZ010000008.1, on the reverse strand, counting down.
TCTATAGTGTGATGGCCAGAATTGGATGCAGTACTTTTGCTGAGCTAACCAGGAGTTTGTAAAAGTTTACAATTTTTTTTTTGTTTTTACTTACAAGTTCAAAACCATATTGGCCTCTTTAACTGCATCAACTTGGCCTGCATTGTCCAAAGATTTGTGATGTGCCTCTGAAAAATACTGACTTTGCCTGTTTATTGTTGAAGAGAGAGCCATGTTGCTAAAGATTTTAGTTTTGTCTTCATCTAAAACATTACAGCGCAGTACAGGCCCTTCGGCCCTCAATGTTGCAACGACCTGTGAAACCAATCTGAAGATCACCTAACCTACACTATCCCCTTATCATCCATATGTTTATCCAAGAACCATTTAAATGCCCTTAAAGTTGGCGAGTCTACTACTGTTGCAGGCAGGGCATACCACGCCTTTACTACTCTCTGAGTAAAGAACCTACCTCTGACATCTGTCCTATATCTATCACCCCTCAATTTAAAGCTATGTCCCCTCATGCTAGCCATCACTATCTGAGGAAAAAGGCTCTCACAGTCCACCCTATCTAATCCTCTGATCATCTTGTATGTCTCTATTAAGTCACCTCTTAACCTTCTTCCCTTTAACAAAAACAGCCTCAAGTCCCTCAGCCTTTCCTCATAAGACCTTCCCTCCATACCAGGCAACATCCTGGTAAATCTCCTCTGCACCCTTTCCAATGCTTCCACATCCTTCCTATAATGCGGCGACCAGAACTGTACGCAATACTCCAAGTGTGGCCGCACCAGAGTTTTGTACAGCTGCAACATGACCTCACGGCTCCGAAACTCAATCCCTCTATCAATAAAACCTAACACACCGTACGCCTTCCTAACAACTCTATCAACCTGGGTGGCAACTTTCAGGGATCTATGCACATGGACACTGAGATCTCTCTGCTCATCCACACTACCAAGAATCTTACCATTAGCCCTGTACTCTGTATTCCTGTTATTCCTTCCAAAGTGAATCACCTCACACTTTTCCGCATTAAACTCCATTTGCCACCTCTCAGCCCAGCTCTGCAGCTTATCTATGTCCCTCTGTAACCTGCAACATCCTTCCGCACTATCCACAACTCCACCGACTTTAGTGTCATCCGCAAATTTACTAACTCATCCTTCTACGCCCTCATCCAGGTCATTTATAAAAATGACAAACAGCAGTGGCCCTAAAACAGATCCTTGCGGTACACCACTAGTAACTGAACTCCAGGATGAACATTTCCCATCAACCACCACCCTCTGTCTTCTTACAGCTAGCCAATTTCTGATCCAAACCGCTAAATCACCCTCAATCCCATGCCTCCGTATTTTCTGCAATAGCCTACCGTGGGGAACCTTATCAAACGCGTTACTGAAATCCATATACATCACATCAACCGCTTTACCCTCATCCACCAGTTTGGTCACCTTCTCAAAGAACTCAATAAGGATTGTGAGGCACGACCTACCCTTCACAAAACCGTGTTGACTATCCCTAATCAAATTATTCCTTTCTAGATGATTATAAATCCTATCTCCTATCATCCGTTCCAACACTTTACCCACAACCGAAGTAAGGCTCACTGGTCTATAATTACCAGGGTTGTCTCTACTCCCCTTCTTGAACAAGGGGACAACATTTGCTATCCTCCAGTCTTCTGGAACTATTCCTGTAGACAATGATGACATAAAGATCAAAGCCAAAGGCTCTGCAATCTCCACCTTAGCTTCCCAGAGAATCCTAGGATAAATCCCATCTGGCCCAGGGGATTTATCTATTTTCACACTTTCCAGAATCGCTAACACCTCCTCCTTGTGAACCTCAATCCTGTCTAGTCTAATAGCCTGTATCTCAGCATTCTCCTCAACAACATTATCTTTTTCATGTGTGAATACTAAAAGGTAGAAGCCCAATTTAACTCAGGTCACAGCACTCAGAAACCAGTGTGCTTACCATTACACCAAAGTAACTATTACTGGCCAAATGCAAGAAAACAAACCATTTGGCAATCTGATATACTGATGAGCAAAGTTGGATGGGAATGACACTGTGGAAATGAGGCAGATGTAGATGAGCTGCTATTCTGGTCAGATCAATCAATCCGTTAGCTGCTTCCATCTGGCAAGAGAGCCCGAAACCAACCAAGTCACCAGTGCCACCAACTGAGTGCAACATGGGCATTGCATGCAACTATATTGTGACCAAATAGATGTCTTTAAAAAGATGAATTACTCTGATCCAGATTGAATGTTTCTTTTTGTGGGGAGGAGCACCAGTAGAGGCCATTAATATAAGACAGTCACCAGGGGAATTTAGAAGAAATTTTTTTCCTCTAGGAGTAGTGAAAATGCTGAATAGTTTACCGCATGTAGAGCCTGAAGTGAGTAATCTGGATGCATTGAAGTTCAGAGTGAATGAGCAGGAAGAGAATATGAGGTTTGGATGGGAGATGAGGAAAGATAAGGGGCTTGATTGGAGCATAAATGCTTGTATGGATTTGTCAGACTGAATGGCCTGTTTCTGTGCTATTTATAGAAAACCATGATTGAATCTGCTTCCACCATGCTCTCAGACAGTTCATTCCAGATCCTAACCACTTGCTGCACTAAAAGAAAGGTTTTATTTTTGTTTCTGTTAGGATCTTTTCCTCATCACCTTACATTGGTGTTCTCTGGCTCTTGGTCATAGAATCCCTGCAGAATGAAAGTAGGCCATTCAGCCCATCAAGTCCACGCTGACCTCCAAAGAACATTCCACCCAGATCCACCCCATTCCTGGGAACCTTGCATTTCCCATGGTTAATCCACCTAGCCTGCACATCCTTGGATTCTATGGCAATTTAGCATGGCCAATCCACCTAGTTTGCACATCTTTGGACTGTTTGGGAAACTGCAGCACCAGGAGGAAACCCACACAGACACAGGAAGAACAGGCAAACTCCACTCAGTCACCCAAGGGTGGAATCAAACCCAGATCTCTGGTGCTGTGAGGCAGCAGTGCTAACTGCTGAGCCACTGTGCCACTCATTGATGCATTATTATGAATAGTTTCTCCCCATGTACTCTTGTGTAGACCCTTCAAGATTTTAAACATTTCTAGCACTGCTTCTATTCACATAACTGAAATTCCTCATCCCTGGAATTTTTCTCTTGAATCTTTTATGCAGCCTCCCTAAAGCTTTCACCTCCTTCTCAAAGTGTGGTACCTGTGTAATCCTATGTAAAACCACGTGCAACTGGCTTGGAATGAACAGCAGGGAAACAGATAGTTTTCTCTACCTACACTATTACTGCTGTTTGGGGAGCCTAGAAGTAGGGACTGTAGTCTGAAAATTAAAGCCAGACATTTTAGGAAATTAAATACTTCAGTACACAATGGTGATAATAATTTGAAATTCTCCTGGAAGTGAAAATTGATATTCCATTTTTAATTTTGAATCTGGGGTAGAGAGATTTTTGGTAACCAGAGGTATCAAAGAATATGGAGTTCAGTCATACACCAGCTTTGACCTTATTAAATGGCATGACAAGCTGGAGGAGCCACTTGTTACAATGGTCCGGGGGTGAGCAAGAGCGAACGTCATAAGACTGCAAGATGTAGGAGCAGAAGTAGGCCATTGAGTCTGCTCCACCATTCAATGAGATCATTGCTGATCTGATAATCCTCAACTCCACTTTCCGGCATTTTCTCCATAACTCTTGATTCCCAGCCTTGAAATGTACTTAATTACCGAAGCTTGATGGCTCTCTGCAGTAGAGAATTCCACAGATTCTCTACCCTCTGAAAGAAGACATTCCTCCTCATTTCTGTTCCTTACTTAGATTTTGCCCTCTGGTCCTAGACTCTCCCACAAGGAGAAACAATTTTGAGGAGGAATTTCTTCTCTCAGAGGGCTTTGAATCTTTGGAATTCTTTGCCAGAGAGAGCTGTGGGGTAGAGTCCTTGTGTATTTTTACGGCTGAGGTAGATAGCTTCTTGATCAGTCAGGGAAGCAAGGGTTATGTGTGAGGGTGGGAAAATGGACATCAGGAATGTCAGATCAGCCATGATCCTATTGAATGAGGGAGCAGTATCAAAGGGCTGAATGGCCTACTCCTGTTCCTATTTCTTAGTCTTATGGTCTAGTTGCTTAATATCTATCCTGTCATGTCCTGTCAAAATATATAATAAATATTTATGTCCTTAGCACTGATCCCTGTGGCACTCCACTGGTTACAGGTTATCATCCTGAAATGATTGTATGTTTCAATAAAGTCAGCTCTCATTCTTCAAAACTCCTAATGAGTACAGGCCCAACCTACTCAACCTCTTGTCATAAGAAAATCCTCCATACCAAGTATCAGCCTGGTGAACCTTCCCTGGACCACCTCCAATGCCAGTGTATTTTTCCTTAGATAAGGGAACCAAAGCTGTTCACATTTAAATACAGAAAGCTACAGCGCAGAGGGATTTGGGGTTCTTGTGCATGACTCTCAAAAAGCTAGCTTCCAAATTGAATGGGTAATAGGGAAGGTGCAGGGACTGTTGGTCTTAATTTCAAAAGGAATGGAGTGAAAAATTCGGAAGGATTGCTAAAATTATACGAGGCACTAGTCAGACCACAACTAAAATACTGTGAACAGCATTGGTTCCCTTCTCTAATTTAGCTTGGCCAATTCACTTAACCTGCATATCTTTGGCAATGAAAACAGAAGTTGCTGGAAAAAAGTCAGGCAGCATCTGTGAAGAGAAATCAGAGTTAACATTTCAGGTCCAGTGACCCTTTCCTGAAGAGCATCTTTTGGACTGTGGGAGGAAACTAGAGCACCTAGAGGGAACCCACACAGACATGGGGAGAATGTACAAACTCCACAGAGACAGTTGCCTGAGGCTGGAATTGAAACTGAGTCTCTGGTGCTATGAGGCAGTGGTGCTAGCCACTGAGCCACTGTGCTGCCCTTACCATAGTGTCCTCACACCAATTTTTGTGTCATCTGCAAACTTAGCTTTCACACATTCACTTTCCTCACCCAGGTCCTTAATATAAAAAATAAATATTTGTGTCCTTAGCACTGATCCCTGTGGCATTCCACTGGTTACGGGTTATCATCCTGAAACTGTCCCTTCCCCCCTCTCCATCCCACTCTCTGAGTTGGCCAATCCTCTATCTGTGCTAATATATGACCTCAATATTATAGAGCGAATAGTTAACTCTGATTTCTCTCCACAGATGCTGTCAGACCTGCTGAGTTTTTCCAGCAACTTCTGTTTTTGTTCCTAATGTTATGGAAGTATTAAGGAACCTTATTAACGTAGCCCTCACTGAGGGGATTGGGAGAATCTCTAGTCTCTGGGTTCTGAATCCCCATTGATGGAGGAAAGGTATGAGTGAATGCATGTGCCACACACAGGATAGATTTAGCAGCAGGCAATTCCACAAGAGGTACGGATCGTGCAGCTCTGACGGAAGCCATTCGGCCCATCGTGTCGTGCTCTCCGTTGCATCATAAGCTCCACAAAGTTTTGCCTGTTTTCCCTGTCGGTTGCTGAACCGGAGGGGTCACTGTATCTAAACCTCGGAAAGGTTTATGACCCGGACTGAAACAAAAGGACAGGGGGAACCAGACCATATTTCCAGGAGCATTAAATACAAGGCACAACGCTGCGCTCCAAAACAAGAAGTCGTTCAATACGTGCAGCGTATACAGCCAGTTCCAGAAAGATTACTGCTGTGGGAAGCACTTGTTATCGCCAGCGCCACCTTGTGTGAATTATTTCTCTCCCCTCCCCCGTAAGATATTTATCTCCGGGGAATCGGAAAATATTGTGCATCCCTGATACAGCGATGGTAGGTGATCTTTCTGACCGCCAATTGTTGCAAAGGGAAGGATCTCACACAGATACAGCCCCACACACTGCAGCTCTCTCTCTCTCTGTGACAGCAAGAACTACAGATGCCGGAGTCAGAGACAACACCGTGTGGAGCTGGAGGAACGCAGCAGGCCAGCCAGTGTCGGGGGAGCAGAAAAGCTGACGTTTCGGCTTCTGAAGAAGGGTCCCGACCCAAAATGTCAGCTTTCCTGTTCCCCTGATGCTGCCTAACCTGCTGTGTTCCTCCAGCTCCACGCTGGGTTAGCTCTCTCTCTTTCTGCAGCGTTTCTGTCTGTAGCTCACTGCAGCTGCGATCCAGGCAGCTGACCGCAGACATTTTGTACAGTTTCTCTCCCCCGGCTGTTGTCACAGGAGATCCCTCCTCCTCTCGACTTCTGATGTCACCCAGAAGGGGGAATTCCACACAAAATGTCTGCTTGCAGCCTGAAAGCCCAGCAGCACAGGGGACACGCAGCCTGGGTATAGAGGAGCAGGCAGGCTCTGTGTACAGGGACAGGCAGGCTGGGTGTACAGGAGCAGGCAGACTGTGTGTACAGGAACAGGCAGGCTGGGCGTACAGGAGACAGGCAGGCTGGGTGTACAGGAGCAGGCAGACTGTATGTACAGGAACAGACAGGCTGGGCTACAGGAGACAGGCAGCCTGGGCGTACAGGATTGGGAAGTCTCAGTGTACAGCGGCAAGCTGATTTTGTGTACGGAGCGGACAGACTGAAAAAGCCCAGCAGCACAGGGGTTGTCAGACTGTGTGCACAGGAGCAGGCAGCCAGTGTGCAACATGACATTCATTTCAGGAAACCAAAAACCCACAAAGTCTATAACAGGGGATGAGCAGCTCTTAAAATATCTCACCCTAGCTGTAGGCTGGAGGGGTTTTGATATCACAAACTTTTATTTTTAAACCCAATTTTCCGATAGTTTGCAATATGGCTCTGATAGAGATGTCATCTTGAAATGAGATGCCGTTTAGTTTAAGTAAATGAGTAATAGGAGCAGGAGTAGGCTATTCAACCCCTCAAAAATTATTATAAGATACCATAAAAATCATGGCTGATCCGATTGTGGCTTTAACTCTTGTTTCTCATGTCTTTTCCGTCATAACCATTGTTGATCAAAAATCTGTCTAACTCAGCCTTGACTGCATTCAATGTTGCCTAAAGCCTTCACTGTTTGGGGAATGGACTTCAAAGATTAACAACATTCCCTCTGAGGGAAGAAATTCCTTCTCATCTCCGTCTCAAATGGCAGACATCTTATTTTGATCCATTGTTCTAGATTCCTCCAGCAGTGGAAACAATTGATGCAGGTTGTACAAGAAGCTGAAGGAGTTAATGTTGAAATTGCATTTAGTTCCACCCAATCTGATGATGTCACTCCATCTTTGGGTAGAGAAATCAGGTCCCAATAGACAGAGACGTGGCATCTCTGGCTCCTGGATAATCTTTGTAATTATACCCTGCAAGTCAAAGTAAGTTGTAGCTATTGCCACATCTTATTGTGGGCACAAGTGTGTCTTCTCTCTGTGACAATGCTGTGGCTTTAAGAGTTATTTTGTGCTGGTTTCTTGTAGAGGCAGACTGGTGGAGATGTGTTGTCATAAAGCGGAGGTCAACCCCCCCCCACCTCTCTGATAACTAAAACCAAAACACCCAAAGAGGGTGTTTAAAATCTGTTTAAAGAGCCCCCAGTCTGTTATAAAGGAGTGGTTAAATGGAATAACCCCCGACACTCACTTTATAATCAACAAGCAACAATTAATCAACACATAACAATCTAACTCTAACAGTGACCAAATTAACTAAACTATTAACAAACCACATACTTTCCCTTTTAACTACCAACTATTCCCAAATAAAACAAGACTCTAATGGTATGCTGTTCCAATAAATACAAGTTCCACGTATATAAACCAAAATTTAAAAAAAATAGAATTTAGACTCTCAAAATTACTGCCAGGGTATATCTTCCGGAAAATTCTGTGTCTTCGCTGAAGAATTCTTCTGTCAGGAACTCCTTTTTGGAGGATCCTTCTGTCAGGAACACCTTCTCCGTCAAATTCTTTTGTTAGGGACATTAACTATTTGTACTAAAGGTACATTTAATTTAGATGGAACTTACTCTAAGGCTTACAGAATTCTGTGAGAGCCAGTGATTCTTTCTTTTAGAGCTGAGAGCTGCTCTCTTGGCAGATGGCAGTTGGCTCTCCGCCGATTTTCCAAACACCCTCATCTTTTATACTCTCGATGACATATCAATTTCTTGCAATAGGATTGGTCCTATGTTGTCAAAACCATCAGATTTAAATTTAATTGGTTTTTTGGTATCCAAGGATCTGGTTTAAATTAATTGGCTGAATTCATAAACTTGTTGTCTTGGTAAAAATGCTGCTTTGCCTGCTAGAAGTACAGCCTTTTGATACAAATGTTTCAATTCAGGTGCGCTGTACATGTACAAACCCACAGACATTCTTTTTGAATCCCTAAGCATAGAAAAAGCACATAATCTTTTAAAGGAACCATGCACTGCTTTTCCCCTCGCATTTTACAAACACCAAATTCTAACATCCTGCTTCCAATCCATAAGTACTCTACCCAAGTTCGCGACAGTGTTGAGCGGCCTATGAGAAGATAAGCAACTTGTGAGGCCTTTTTTGCAGCTTGGAACAATAGAAGCAGCCAGGATGGGCATGGCCAATTCTCACAGACCAGGATTTCTAGTTTTTAGTCTTTTAGCTTTGAGATTCGGCTGCAGTTGCTGTTGGGGTCTCAACAGGGTTAAAAGCTGCAGTAAATGTCTCCTGTCTGCTTCTGAGTTTTCGCTTGATATTTTTTCTCTCTCTTTGCTGCTGGATTGCATGTGATACAATCTGGTTTTGACTGCCTTTTTGCCAAGGGGTGTTTTTATAGGATCTTACTATATTGGAACAGTTAATTAGTAATAGGTACTGTATCTGATATTCTGATATGTTTTTCAATGGGGTTAAATTATTCTAAATTCTGCTTTCTTTTGTTGTATTTTAACTATAACATTTGAATAGATGATGTTTTGCTTAACGTCAAGTGGTTTGACCAGTCAAATTACATCTGGAACACAGGACTCTATATATTTGCTTTTAAAACAAAAAAAAAGGTTAGGATCTAGGCTACCTTCTTAAAATATTTTGAGAGTGTTTGGTCTAGTCCATAACATCTCAAATGTGGTTTATCCTCCACCACTCCTAAATGACACAGGGCCTTAGTACAGGGAGGAGAATTAAGGAAACTTGTGGCATAGTGGTAGGGCCTATGCCTATGGTCTAGGTTCAAGTCCCAGCCAGTACAAAGGCTTGTCATCATGTTGTCAGTGGAAAGTATGAGGCTTTTTCCCTGGGTTGCAGGGTCAATTACTAGTGGCCACAGTTTCAAAGTGCATGGGGGTGGAAGTTTAATAGAGATGTGCGAGGCGCGTTTTTCACAGAAAGGGTGATGAGTGCCTGGAACGCACTGCCAGAGGAAGTGGTTAAAGCAGACACAATAGCAACATTCAAGAAGCGCCTGAAAGAATATATAAATTGGAAGGGAATAGAAGGAACCGATCCTGTAAGTGAAGACAGTTTTAGCATGGAAGGGCAAAATGTGTCAGGCTGAAGGGCCGAAGGACATGTTTCTGTGCTGTATTGTTCTTAGTTTTTTGTCCCTGTGAGGGTTGGTTAAAATACATGGAAAGCGGGATTGGAGGCAGCACACTATACCCCCAAAGCAGCCACCTGTAGTTGGTATTGCAATGTACAACATGGCGATCAGTGAGGTCGGTATTGTTGGTGGGTGGGGGGGTGGGAGGTTGGTGGTGGTTGCTGCATAAATATCTCAAGGTAATGATCACGGGGGCAAAGGAATCCATTCCACCCAGGCAGAAAAAAGTTTCAGTAGAAACTGAGTTTAGTCCCTGAAGGAGAGTCAGTTTTGAGTGTGTAAATATAGGGAAGCAGCAGCACTGTTAAAGTAAACCTTCACCTCAGAGCTGGTAGGAGGTGCAGGAGAAAAGGAACAGCATGGTCTAGGAACAGAGTAAAAACTGGGCACAGTAGGAAGATACAAAGTCCTTATGTACAAGCAGTGTTGGTATCTTGTCCTATTAATATGATGGTAAATATCTAGGAATTAAAGGTAACAAGAAGTTGTGAACCAATTAGTTAACTGTATTCAAACATATATAAAGAAGAACCATCCAGAAGGTGCCGGGTTTTATGGTGTGTGCTTGGTTGAAATAAAACTCCAATTACAAGCATTTAACTTTTAATATCTAACATTGGTCAGATGATTGAATCAGAACGTAATCTTTCAGGGTATAATTATACACCCTGTTTTCTGAATGGGAACCGTTTGACCAGTGCAAGAATGAAGTTAAAATGTGGACTTGTGTTACTTCTTTACTAAAGAGGAAACAAGATATCACCTTTACACTCTCATTGTGATTCAGAAGCAGGATAAAAAACAAAGCTTTTTTCAGAGCTGACAATTTGAACGTGGATGAAGGTTTGGACAGATTGTTGACGTTCATGAATAAAATTGATCAAAAAGATGATCTGCTGAATGTTTCAGAATGTGGGGACAGATTCTGACAAATTTAAGAAGAGTGAAGGTAATTCCATGAAAAGGTATGTTTTGGAATTCAGTAGGTTGTATGTAAGACTGTAGAAGTTTCATTTGGAAATTCCTTGGTCTGTGCTTACATTTTAGTTATTAGACTGTGCCAAAGAATTGAATATGGACAGACTTTAACTTCTGGCAGGAATTAACTTTGCAGAGAAACTCAGACTGCGTGATCAAACGTTGGAAGTACTAAGAAAAAAATTCCTTGGAAAGCATACCTGTCTGTGGTGTGAAGGGAGCAGTCAGTGATATGTCAGAATTGGAAGACACAGTCGTAAAAAAAATGCTGATACTGTCTCAAAACAGTCACAGGCAACAGTACGAAAGGAGAATTATAACTAAGAAAAATGAAGACAGAGATGTTTTTGACAATTTTGGAAAGCAAAGAAATTTTGGAATTGACGATAAATGAATGAACCTCAGGAATGCCCAGGGCATAGTCAATCAATGTCTCAGGTTTGGTTTTAAAGTACCATATGCCATGAATTGTCCCAAATAATATAACAAAATATTCAAAACTAAACATGAAATTGAATATTTTTGGAGGAAGAATGTGGAGATATGCATCAAAAAAGGCAATGTATTGGTTACATGAAGTTTCAGCTCAGTTATGAATGTTTTGATGGTAGAATCTTTCAGTTGTGCAGTGTTATATGTTCTACAGCATGTGGTATATTCTGGCTAAAATTCTGTCGAGATTCTCTGACAAAGTTAAGCAATTTGAGATTTCCAATAGTTTCAGATTTGGGGATGATAACACACTAAAACCCTTAAAAAAGTTGTCATTCCTTGTAAAATAGCTGAATCAACCACTTTTTTAGCATGGGTGTAGTATCTAGTGAAGTAGGTCATTGATAAAGAATATGTGGATGAAACTGGATATGGAAAACAACAAAACTATTGTGTTTGAAATCTCTCTAAATTAGCAATTTACACAATTGGGACACTATTGCATACTTTCAATGACATATAACCTCTCCACTAAGGAAATTAAAGAATGTCCATCCAAACTGCAAAACAGTCAAAACTTTAGTAAATGATGCAGAAATAAGGAATGGAGAATACAAGAAGCTTGCAGAAAAGATGTGATAGATGTGAGATTTATATAAAAAAAGGAAGGACGTCATGATGGCCTGTAGTAAGTCTGCCCTTAACAAGAGATTTCAAATGAGGTAGAGGCAATGGATTTAAAGGTATGGATAAAGAAAACATATTTATTTTACATTTCATAGATTTGGTAACCAGATTTTGTCAGTCAGCAATAATACATAGTAAGGATAAGAAAATCATTGTGAATAAGGAAAAGCAGATAGTGACTGGTCTTGGACCGCTGGCAACATTTCTCACTCCACAGAGTGGGGGAGTTTGCTAATGGTGAATGTTAAGATTTGTGTGCAAATATGCACATGTAATTACGAATACAGCAGCACAAAACCCTTTTAAAATGGGGTGTGGGAAAGGAAACATGGAATAGATAAAATGGTTCATAAAAGTTTGCAGACCAGCCAAATGTAAATTCTCGCTTGTCCCAGCTGCATGTACTATGAACTATTTGCAGATGGTCAGCAGATGTAGTTGGTATCAATTAGTTTCCAGTAAATATCCTAAAATTCCATTATAATAAATGACCCAGCTTTGGCAGGGAGCATTTTCAGAGCAGATGAATAGATTCATAAGCAGAAAGATTTTTATAAAAGCTGGAGTCTCGGAAAGAACGCAATGAGTCTTAAGGCATAGTGTAAGACCATTGAAAACTAGTTTCAATCAGGGAGAACCAATTTAATGTAAGGGCAGCATGATAGCTCAGTGGTTAACATTGCTGCCTCACAGTACCAGGAACCTGGGTTCAATTCCACCCTTAGGTGACTGTCTGTGTGGAGTTTGCATATTCTCCCCATGTCTGTGTGGGTTTCCTCCCACAGTCCAAAAAGGTGCAGGTTAGGTGGATTGGCCATGTTAAATTGTCCATAGTGTGCAGGGTAGGTGGATTAACCATGGGAAATGCAGTGTTACAGGGATGGGGTAGGGTTGGGTTTGGGTGTGATGTTCTTCAGTGGGTCGATACGGGCTGAATAGCCTGCTTGCACACCGTAGGGATTCTATGATAAAGATGAGCTTAAAGAATGAGAAGAGTGATTGGTAAGGATAATGCAACTAGAACTGCACAACGTGGGAACCACTCTGTCCAGGTCCATCCTTCAAGGCTGCCTGGTGCAGATTACAAATTTGCAGATTCTAAAAGGGTTATTAAAAGTAACAAGGAATTATTTACCTCTCATTCCCAAATGTTGCACAGCTGTGAGGATCAAACAGTCTCAATCAACAGTTTGTCTGCGGGACAGAACTATTCTGATGACCAAAATGACAACACTACAAGTGGATGCTAATGTCAAATATTTATCAGAAGGGGAGAAATGTAACTATTATAAGTGAGTACAGCAGCAAAGGAAAATATAAAAGCTGAATGAATGCAGATGATGAGGAGCTGGGAGTTAGGCCCATGGATTGGGAACTTGAAGTACAAAGATGGAAGGCAAGAAAATGCAATGTAAGTGAATGCATTTGGTGTGGGAGTGGACATGTCATTAGAAACAGATCATGGACTGTGGAAAGGAATCCTATAAATAAGAGGTGATCGTCAAACAGTATCAGTCCAGAAAGAGATAAAAGGTGAGATAGAGGGTATAACTTAACAATGTTAAGGAATATAGAACAAACCAGGAATACCACCAGAGCCAAAGCCCATGTGATCGGGATGTTTTAGTGGCTATGAACAAATCAGAAGACGAGTTCATAAACAGCAAGAATTCCAAAGCTGGAGAGAGGGCCTGAGGTGTACACAGAGGTGACAGATAGGGAACAGCCAGCTCTATTGCAGTGATGGATAGCCAAGGAAAAGGTGTCTCCTGATAGAACAAACAAGGCTAAAGCAAGGCCAGTGGCACAAGGTTCTGAAGAAAACCTTAAGGATCAAGAATAGATTTACCTGCCGCAGGAAAGCAATTTAGAAGATTTACTTGGTGCTGTTAGCAATAAATACTCTTGCAGAGCGATCAGCTTAAAAGGGAAATATAACTTCATCCTCCAAAAAGGGGCAGGAAATGCAGTGGGGCCACTGAAAGTTGTGTGTGGCTATGTGGTGGGGAATCTTCAAAGCATCTTTATGTTGCATGTTTCCTATGTGGTCGCAATAGGAAATTTGAAAACACTGTCATTAATGGGCTTAAAGCAAAATTTAAAATGGAAGTCAAGCCTCAGAAGTGTTTAAACTCTGTGGAATTGGATATCAGATGATGATGGCCTAGTGTTTTCATCACTGGACTGTTAATCTAGAGACCCACATAACATTCAGGGACCTGGGTTCAAATCCTGCAATGGTGGAACATGAATTCAATAAAATGTCTGGAATTAAGAGTCTAATAAAGACCATGAATCAGTTGTTAATTGTTGGGGGGAAAATCCCATCTGATTCGCTAATGTCCTTTTGGGAAGGAAACTGCCATCCTTACCTGGTGTGGCCTACATGCGACTCCAGACCCCCAAGCAATGCAGTTGATTCTTAACTAACGTCCGGGTAATAAATGCTGCCTGGCCAGTGATGCCTTTAACTTGTGACCAAATAAAAAAGGGACTATGTTGGGAATAACATTAAATCAACAGTCTTGTCTAGACATTCATATACCCATCCAGGTGCCTTTTAAATGTTGTCATTGTACCAGTCCCCGCTGCTTCCTATGGCAGCTCATTCCAAACATGCACCAACCTCTGTGTGAAAAAGGTGCCCCTTAGATCCCTTTGAAATCTTTCCCCTCTCACCTTAAACCTATGCCCTCTGGTTTTGGACTCAACCACCCCGGGGAAAAAACTTTGAGATAACAAGCATGGGGCTGGATGAACACAGCAGGTCAAGCAGCATCATAGGAGCAGGAAAACTTGACGTTTCGGGCCTAAACCCTTCATCAGACATCTGAATCTGATTCAGATTTCAATCAATCAGAAATCTGATTTCTGATGAAGGGTTTAGGCCTGAAACGTCAAGTTTTCCTGCTCCTATGATGCTGCTTGACCTGCTGTGTTCATCCAGCCCCATGCTTGTTATCTCGGATTCTCCAGCATCTGCAGTACCTTTTATCTCGGGGAAAAAACTTTGTCTATTTATCCTATCCAGGCCCCTTGTGATTTTATAAACTTCTATAAGGTCGTCCCTCAGCCTCCAATGCTCCAGGGAAAATAGCCCCAGCCTATTCAGCCTCTCCCTATAGCTCAAACCCTCCAACCCTGGTAACATCCTTGTAAATATTTTCTGCACCTTTTCAAGGTTCACAACATCCTTCCTATAGGAGAGAGACCAGAAGTGCATGCAGTATTCCAGTATTGGCCTAACCAATGTCTTGTACAGCTGCAACATGACTTTCAATTCCTATGGTCAATGCACTGACCAATAAAAGCAAGCGTACCAAATGCCTTCTTCACTATCCTGTTTACCTGTGACTCCACTTTCAAGGAACTTTGAACCTGCACTCCAAGGTCTCTTTGTTCAGCAACACCTCCAGGACCTTACCATTATGTGTATAAGTCCTGCCCTGATTTGCCTTTCTGAAATGCAGCACTCCACATTTATCTAAATTAGACTCCTTAACCCTATTTGCCAAAGCTATCTCATGTCCCCTTTTTGCCCTCCTGATTTCCCTCTTAAGTATACTCCTACCATCCTTATACTCTTCTAGGGATTCAATTGATCTCTGCTGTCTATACCTGACACTCTCAGAAAAGAGTCTACAATGAAGAAAGAAGCAAATCGGGGGAGAAGTTTATTTGGGCAATTAAAAAGGTTGTGCCCACAAACTGTGAGTATAAAAGAGATGTTAGAAAGAAATTTCAGAAGAAAAGAAATTTCAAGAATATAATGCATTGATATAAGTAACCAGAAAGCTTTACAAAAGGAAATACTTGTTCAAAAAAATTGTTGGATGTCCTCAAACAGGGATGCCTTTTATTAAACTATTTGTGGGAACAAAGAAATATCCATGTTGCAATTGTATTGTTTTTTCTTTGCAAAATGGTGTAGAATATACAGCTTGTTTTTTTCCACTTTATTAAAGGAGTGGAATCTGTCAGTATCTATTTCTGTTAATTAGATACTAAAAACCTCAGAGTTGAAAGTCACAAGGCAAACTGATGCTATGATTGAATGAGTTAGTCGTGAACAAACATATATAAAGAAGAGTCAGCCAGGACGTGTCTGGGGTTTTATGGTGTGTAGTTTGCTGAAATAAAACTTGAAGTAGAAAGAGTTTACCTGGACATTGATAAACAGTAATGAGGATGTGTAGGAACAATTTGTAGCCTGGTCAGTAAAGTTAGAAATCCCTATGGGAAAGGGAGGGATAAACATTAAAATAATGACACAAAAGATCAGACTGGGAGAGATAGAAGCAAAAAGGAATTCTCACACCTCAAAATACGCATTGCTGCTATTGCGAGCAGGCTCCATGTAGCATGGCTGCAGTAGAGACAGAGCACATAGCTAGAGAATTAATTTAAATCAAGGCTGCAGTATCAGAAAAGTTGCAGAGTACACTTAAGCTGAGGTAAGGCAATTTAAATGATTTTGAACTTAGAGTCTAATGGAAGAAAAAAGAAGAATTTGAAGGCAAACAACATATTCATAACATAAAATTATAAATTAGTCCAGAACAATTTATTAAGGAGACTGCGTTTATTTTTAAAGAATGTGCCAAGGGATATGCGTTTTGTTTTAGATGGTGAAAGGTGGGAAAATGTCCATTTACCTGTGAAGAAGCAGGAGCACACCCCCCCACCAAACAACTTGACACTAGAAGTTGGGATATCTTCCAGGAAGGGGAAACTAGCATTTCGATCAGAATAAAAAACTGAAAAGTCCCCAGTAGGCAGAACATAGATGCAGTATTGCTATGATTAAAATGAAAATGTAACTTAAAATGATAGTGTTAAAGTTTTATTGGAAAAGTAGTGCAGCATTGCTGTAATACAGACATTAAAAGCTTGCAGACAAAGTATGTTATTATACAAAAAATACAGTTTGAACATTTGAAGAGAATTTAAGAATTAATAGAATAGAACAGCATTGATTTAATGCAAGATTACATGCTTCAAAATCATAAGCATTTATCTATTGCATACCATTAAACCTTTGACAAAAATAGAAAGGAAACAGCATTTAGATATGACAGAATTTAAAACAGCTTTAAAGCAATAAGAATAAGTAATCATATTAAGAAGAAATAGCAGGACGAAAACAATATTGCCATCAAGATTTAATTCAGAGTGGGCCAGAAATAACATAGGAATGGGTATTTTGAAGGAAACAGTTTCTAAGATATAGAATTATTTCAAAATTAAATATTAATTCTCAAGCTGAACAAAAATTACTATTATAATCAATAGGTCCTACAGTCGATGACATTGTATATTGCCAAAATATTAAATATTATGTAAGGAAATAGGACCCTAAAACAACCTTGAAATCATGTAATGGAGCTGTACATCACTGAATTTCAATACCACAGAGTGGGTAGAGTTAGCACATTTTGGAAGAAGACTAGGTGGAACATTTTGAGACATACATTACAGTGAAACTTATTTGAAGAAACACAGAGAATGTATGGTCATGAACACACAAACGGCAATTAGTCTTTACCTAATGTGACTATAAGTCACATTATGTCTATGATGACCATAAACAGCAGTATTCAGTATTAATGTATGATAAATAGTGTTACTTTTATGTCTAAGCCTGAAGACAGTCCTTGACTTTGCCTCCTCCAGTCTGTAAAGAACTCAAACTCAGTATGGTGATAAACAATAAGATAAGAGAAGGCACGTATAAATCGGAAGAAGTTCTAACAGAACAATTACATCCTTGAAAGAGTAAGATTTAACCAAAGTGTTCAGCATACAGGGAAATCTGTAGGTAATTTAATAGATTAGAGGAAAATTGTGACTATGGAACAGAATTCATAAAGTGTTGTTGGAATAAGTGATAAGCCTATTAGATCTATCATAGATCAAAGAGGATTTGACTTTGAAGGAAGTTACTGTAATGTGCTGGAAGCAGAAATCAGCAAAACCAGAAAAGTCCTGAAATGAGAAGGGCAACCTTAACACAGGAGAGTAACAGAACATATCCACTTCATAAAAACTCTACAAGACACATGACAAATACTGGGTCAGTATTAGCACTGTGGAATAACAAAGCCTCACAGTCACAGGTAATGCCCAACTATGACTATAGAATGCTATATCAATAAAAGTACACATCACCTCAAGAAGCTATGCAGAAGTAGAATACATTCAGCAGCGAAAAAAAACCAAATGCTTACTCATACAAAGAGGTTAATGTGGTAAAATCTTCTCCTTTGGAAAATAAACTATTATATAATATACCCACTTTAGAAAAGATACCAAAGTCATTCTAGAGGAAACTGGTGATTTAACCTCTCAAAGTTGACTGAATCTGTGTATGTTGATGCCATCCTGTTCATTGAAGTTTGATACAGATGCGTGTGTCACTGTCCTATCAGATTAAGTTCTGAAGATGCAGAGTTACAACTCAGGGAGAAGAAACTACATGTTGCAAGTGGTGTAATTCCTAAGATTAAACATATATTAAAAGTAACACTGTGACACAAAAAGAATGAGAGTTGGAAGCATATAGATAATTCACAATCAACACTCTTTAACTTTGAGCCTACGATAGCAGAAAGCTTCCAACTAGTTCCAAGAAAATATCTGGTTCAGAAATAAATTATTGCTAACCAATCAGTTAAGGGATAACTGGTAGAAAATTTCATTGGGCTTCTTACACTTGTGTTGGAACCTGAAAAGAAAGAATCGATTGAAATTACATATATTGGAATGAGGGAATTGTTTCATACGGTCAACCGAAGAAGATGCAGACTTTACAAGGGTTGTGGAAATGTTTTCAACTCCTACCATCACTGAAGATAGATCAGAAGATAAAAGTCACCAAAGTTTGCCAGAAGAAGCAAATGCTGACAACAAGAATAAGCAATACAACCCACTTGAGCAACTAAGGTTGTTCAGACAATACAGCAGTCTGATGAACAAATTTGCCATTTTATCTCTGATGCTGGATGATAAGCCATCAAACCTTTGTATTTCAAGGATGAATGATCAGTATCGCAAGGCTGATAGTGGCAGCGGCAGCATTGGATGTGGAGCGGGTTCCAGGGACCAGCGGCAGCAGCGGCAACATCGGATAAAACTCTTGTGATTAAGGAGAGAGTTCTGGAAGCCAATGGTGACAGCAAGTTAGCAGTGACATGTGGCTTCATGGATGGGGTCCCACTAACCTTATGGAAATAACACTTTAAGAAACAGATGTCTCCCTTTCTTCTTGGTTCTGTTTCTTATACTTCTGCTTTTTAAAAAAATTCTGCTTTTTGTATCTAAAATGATTGTTTTAATTTTGTATCTAAGATGGTTGTTTCTGTTAATTCAATTTTTTTCTACTTAAGATGGTGCCGTGAGCAGCAACTTTGTACGCTTTCCACTATACTCCTATATCCTTGTACTTGAATAAACATGGCAATAAAGCGTAACTCTAATTCTAATGGAAATGTCGATCCTTTTGTGCCATGACTGAGGAGGTAAAAATGTCTTGTTCACCAGAAAGGCATCCATGGAGGACAACTGAAGATGTTCAACTTATTCATCATATTGAAGAATTCACATATGTCAACACAGATCTATCTCACAGCAGATTGCGAAGAAAGACTTGCTCGAACAAAATGGAGATGAGCTGAACGTGATGCCATAGGAGTCAGATGTTAAAAAGAGGAAATTGCCTGGCCTGAAAATCCAAGATCCAAGTATTTGCTTCAACAGAGCAGCCATTTTCCACAGTGGACATTTATGAGATTATAGGTCCTAAGGTGACATTATGGAAGAATTCCTAGAGTTGGCAGGGGAGGGTCCAACTGGGAAGGAGAAACAGGAGATTAAATGTCTTCCAAATAAGGTCATGGACCAAAGACTAGGTCCAGCAGAAACAGCATTCAAGAGGTTAAAGATTTTCCAGTAAAGAAATGGTGTAGATCTATCAAGGTCATATCAGAATCAAGTTCAATAATGCTCAAGAAAAACACCTACTGATCTTCCAATGCAAAAGGAAACCCATTCAGGATATCTCCAGATCCACCTACATTTCTGAAGTCAGAGACCTTGGCCTAGAGGAAATAGTGTATTATATACTTGCATGTATCATGTTAACTGGGGTGAGGAAAACTTGGGGGAAGATGTTGTATAAGATAATGCTTCTGAAAGGGATAATATTAAAGTTGCAGTAAGCTTCACCCAAGCAAACACAGAATGCTGGAGAAAGTCAGTAGGTCTGGCAGCATCTGTGGAGAGAAAACAGAGTTAATGTTTTGAACCTGACATGACTTTTCTTTGGAATTGAAAGAGGTTGGAAAATGTTTTTCATACTTATGAAAGAGAGGGAGGAGGAGCGATGGGAAGAGATGGTGGGAAAGCCTAGTGCGAAAGATGATGGGGTTACTAATTGTGTTGAAAAAGATGTAAAATGGTTGTAAATTAACATGTGGAAAGGGAGAAGACGGGTCCTCTCTGCTGACAGCAAAGTCAATAAGACACTATAATGGGGTGAGATTGTAAGAAAAATGAAGGACAGACATCATGTGATCAAGCTCTGAAGTTGTAAAATTCATTTTTGAGTCCTCAAGGCTATAAAGTGTCTAAGTGAAATATAAGGTGTTGTTCCTTAAGCTTGTGTGCTTCATTGCAGTAGGCCCAGGACAGAAATGTTAACAGGAGAGAAAGGTAGTTTATTGAAATGGCAAGCAACTGGGAGGTTAGGGTCAGTGAGGAAGTGTTAGGTGTGATGGAGGGGTGGACCACGGTGTCACAGAGGGAATAGTCCCTGCAGAGTTCTGGCAGTAGAGAGGTGGGCAGGATGTGAATTATGATGGCATCCCACTGGATGTGGCAGAAATGGCTTTGACTTCTCAAATTTAGGTGATCTGGATGTTTTGCAATTTTTCCAGAATTTGTTTCTACCCAACCAGTCTCCGCATGCAAAAGATGTCACTTGCACCATCTCTATGAGATGGGGTGGATCACAGTAGTTTCATCTTATCTGTTAAGTGCACAACATTAAAGCTGACGTTGATACTCAAATGGAAATCTACCTCCAAAGAGAAATATTGGAAAAGAGATGTCATCTATGTTTGCAAGAAAGCCTGGATGGATGAAGGCGATTTGCAAGAAATGGATCCAAAAATTGTGGAGTTTGAGACCAGGAGGATTACCATAGAATCAAGTTTATTCATCTGGGATATGCTCAAATCCCACCTTGTTGACATTGCAGCCTGCGGCATGAGATCGACCAGCATCATGGCACTCATTCTCAGCGGTCATCCAGCCCTTTTGTGTTGGCATCAATAAGCCTCTGAAAAACAGCTTTTGAAAGATGTGGGGCCATTAAATCTGGGAAAATGAAGGAACATTCGCTAAAGGTGGAAAAATGTGTGAGCACCTTTACTAGAGCATTGTGTTAATGGCTATTGACACATGGAATAAACTTATAGAGTCAGAGTCATACAGCATGGAAACAGACACTTTGGTCCAACCAGTCCATGCCGAACATAATCCCAAACTAAACCAGTCCCACCTGCCTGCTCCCGGCTCATATCCCTCCAAACCTTTCATATTCATGTACTTATCTAAACTTGATCCCAAAGTTTTCAAAAAAATTATTTCTAAAGGAAAGAATATTGAAAGTGAAAAATGGTACTGAGGACAATTACATGCGGAATGATAATGTCGAAGTTACTACTAATTATAGCGATGATTATAAAGATGAGCATGGTCCATCCACTGATCTTACACAGGCATTTAGAGTCATAGAGATGAACAACACAGAATCAGACCCTTTGGTCCAATTTGTCCATGCCGACCAGATATCCTAAATTAATCTAGTCCCATTTGCCAGCATTTGGTCCACGTCCCTCTAAACTCTTCCTGTTCATGTACCCATCCAGATGCCTTTAAAATGTTGTAATCGTACCAGCCTCCACCACTTCCTCTGGCTGCTCATTCCATATGCGTACCACCTTCTGTGTGAAAAAATTGCCCCTTTGGTCATTGGGATGAATTTGTGGTGATTCGGATGGTGGTCAGAATGATTTTGAAGGATTTTGATGTAATGTGTTATAGTTAATTTATACGGTAGGTTGGATGGAATGTATGTAGTTTTATAGAATAATAAAGGGTTAGAAAATTAATATAAATTATTTAATTTTGTGGGTTTTCACTTTAATCTTGAATTAACATCCTCAAGGACAAGCTGATCAGAATATGGAGTGCTGCTTCCTGCAGTGCAGATTGTTCAATAGTTTATAATTTGGCTTAATTCTGCTTTTGGACCCTCGATAAACCTCGTAGGATTGGTTCAATAGTGACACAACGAGGATGATTTACTATTTCTACAAAGCAGCTCTTCATTCAGCCCCAGTGGCCTAATGGATAAGGCACTGGCCTCCTAAGCCAGGGATTGTGGGTTCGAGTCCCACCTGGGGTGGGGTACCTTTTTAAAATAACTGTAGTATGGTGAGGGGGAACATCGACCAATTAAAAAAGTAGATGTAACAAGAATCTGCATAAGTTTCTGCTAGCATTAAGAGGAAGCAAGAAAAGCAGGATTGTGGTCTTCTGAAACGTCAAAGTTCCTCATTCTCTGATGCTGCCTGTGTTGCTGTGTTCCTCCAGCTCCACACTGTGTTGTCTCACATTCTAAACAATGTTCTCTCTAAATTTCTCTGGGTGTAGAACTTTTACATGTGTTTGGATGGCTGTACCATAAAAGCAAAGCCAATGTGGCACTTACCAGGCTTTACAGCCAAGCACACGTGTAAGTTAGCAGCGGCACTGGCTCTGAATTGCTGCCTTCAGGTTCAGTTTGACCATATGGGAACTGTTCAATGTTGTGACCTTCAAATAATATAGGCCACAAGCTCAGTGGGCCATTCATGAAAATGGTAGCTGTCTCCAGGTTGGAAGGTCATTACATAAGAAACAAGAGAAGGGATAATTTTCCCTTCCAGCTGGCTCTGTCAATCAGTAGACTGCAGTAGATTTTCAACCATAATTTCATCTTCTCTAATATTAACGTATCCCTTAATATTCAAGAATCTGTGGAATATACTCAATGAGTGAGGATTCATAGCTCTTTTGAGGTGGGAAATGCAAAAATTCACAGCCCTTTGATTGGAGAGATTTATCCTCAGCCCTGACTTTCTGAAACTGCAAAAGACCACCCAGCAGGATAGCAGCCTCCCAGCATCGTCACTTAGAATTCAACCTCACTCATGATGGGGCTTGAACTCACAGTCCCTGGTTTAGGATACCAGTGCCTTATTCACCAGGCCACTGAGACTATATAGGGACAAGCTTTGTAGAAATAATAAATCATCCTTCCAAGTGTAAGTTTCATTTTTCCAAACACTAGGGAATATAGGCTGAGTCTGTTCAATCTCTCCTCATATAAAAGATTCTTTTATCTTAGAAAACAATCCAGTGAAATTTTGTTGCATCTTCTAAAGGTGAAGCATATTTTTTTCTCAGGATAACCAGAACAGTGTCTTCTAAAAAGGAATTAGAGTCATTATCCTGAAGGAGATGTGAAAAAAGATGAAGCACATCCAGGAAAGTTATCGCGGAATTGAGTCCTGTTTGAGGAAGGCATGAGAAGTGCTCTACTGGCTATGTGTAAGCAGTGAGATTTAGGACCACACAAGCTAACACAGGGCTTGGAATGAATACAAAACTAAACAAGCTAAAGAGTGGCTTGTGACACGTGGCATCCTATAAATGTAGCTGGGAGTAGAGCTCTTCGATCTTAAAGAAACCGATTATCCTGCCTATGCTGACTAGAGAGAATCCTCATTTACTGCCTCCCCTTTTAGAGTTGTTTTATTTGAACGTCATTAAATTATTAGGTCTGGAAAGGTTGTTGAGCGTCACGAGATTTGTTTTGACGTTGTTTACTGGAGGATGCTACACTCCTGACCAACTCCCAACATTTTGATCTTTCTCTCTCCCTCTCGCTCTGACTTGACTCCACTCTGCTTTCCAACCTGTGGCTACATCACTGCTCGAGCTCCTCACTAGGGAGTCTTCATCCAATATCATTCGCCCAGAGATAACACAGGTCACCACTGACACCAGGACACACCCAAACATGACCGGGCTACATTTACTGGTCCACAGAGAACTGTCCATTTCCAAGTTTGGCAGCCCCACCTTCCTCCTTCTGCCGAGAGCCAGTGGCCAAAATTTTGGGACCCCTGTGGCAGACTGCAACCTAAAGCTGGTGGAACAATGCAGGAGAGTTGCCAAACTCCATACAGACCAGAGCAGCCACCACCCTCTCTTCACCCGGGCCAGAACAAAATCCAGGAGCTCCCAGCATTCCCACTATACACGCCAAAAATACACCGTGACCCCGGCCCCCTTACAGTCAGGGGAGGAAATGCCACTGACCCCAGCTCTGACCGAGCCACATCCAAGAGCCAGAGGACGGCCACGACCGGACAGCTAGCCAAGAAGCAGAGCCCCACCACATGGGGATCTGAGCAGACCTCGGAGTTAGTAAGAATAACAGTGACCCTCAATAAATATACCATCATGCCTGGGCTATAGTGGAGCCAGGAACCAGTGACAGCTCCAACAAGCAGCCTGGGAGCCTAATGAGCAAAGACCTGTTCCTGTGCAAATCCTGAACAGCCACCCAGCTCCACTTTCAGAGGGCCCACAATGGGAGGTTCTGTAAATAAAATGTTCCATTCTTTCTTTTTATTTTAGAATTTATTTTCGCAGTTATTTAATTTACCAGTATAAGAATTTAGCTACTTTAGGTACAGATTGTATGGCATTTCAACTTATAGGGTGTAGTTATAATGTTTTAATTTCTTTTTCTCTGCTAAGGAGGGCCCTATGGAACCCAACTCTGGTTTTAACATTAATTTTGTTCAGGAATCAATGCTTGACTTAAAGAATTTTTGTCTAAAGTCATGGGAACTCAACCCTAACTTTAAGCGCGGACATCTTCTACTAGAATTGCACTGACATCAATTACTACCAGTGAAATTGTAGAGTGCCTCAAAGTAGACTTCATTTATTATTGCATTTCAGACTTTGTGATGAGTGACATTGGCCCTCAATTCACAAGTGAAGAATTCAGAAGTTTCATAAAAGAGTGGGAAATTCAACAATAAACATCAACTCCACACTGTCCCAGTCAAATGGAAAGGCTGAGGATCATGAAGTAATTAGGCAGATCCAGCGTAGACCTGTACAAGGCAGTCCTTAAGTGGACATATTCACTGGCTGAAAGCAAGGAAAGTAATCCATTTGAAGGATTAACGTCATATTGCACCCAAAGTATTTCTCCAACAGCAAAAAGTGAGTGAAGCCAGAAGTAGTAACAAGACCTCAGTGTCAAAATCAAGGGGAAGTGACCTGCAATAGGGTTAGGATTAGGAAATATTTTGGTAAAACTGCAAAGTTATTGCCAGAGCTGAGCACTGGAGACCAAGTTGGAGTAAAAATATTCAACACTGTCAACAAAAGTCATCTGATGTGGAAATTTGGGACCTGTGTACGGCAGTTTTCACCTCAAAGTAAATGTGTACAACAGGATATATCATTGCAACCTGTAGACATCTACATACTGTACAACTAGAAAAGCTATGCGTTCACTGCAGCCAGTGGATCAGGAAGCAGTGATCTTGTCACTTACACAGAGTACAGGAAGACCATCAGTCCCAGAGGTTCATTGTTCCCCAGCAACAGAAATGGATCAGCAACATCTGTTACAACAACAATCTCCACAGGAATAAAACTCCCTGAAGTAACATTGCTCTATTAAAGGCAATAGATGAGAGGAATAACCATGTGTATGCGGACCATTAGGAGACCAGTGTGATTTAAAGGCTCTGTATGAGATGCATGTGCAGGGATTGTTGAAACTGGAACTGACTAGAGTTAACACACTTTTTGTGTTAATGAATGATCATTTTCTTTGTGACCGTGTATATTGGGTAATTTGTAACTGAAAACGATAGAGCATGCAATTTTGTTTGCCATGTTTTCTGAAAAGTGGACAAGTTCAGAGAAATGCAACTATAGTCAATGTACTGGTTGGCTTGATGTAGTCATGGGACCTCTATCGCAAGTGCCTTTATGTGAGCTGTTAACCACATTAACTTAAACAGCTACAATAATCAATTATAGGTGTTACAGTCACCACTACTGACATTACTTTTACATTTCAGATTAATTACCCAAACTCAGCTATCATGGGAATGGGAGTAATTTGTGCTCATGCCCTCAAGAGTTCTAGTCTGGGCCCCTGGATTATCAATCCACTAACATTTCCCTTACACCACCATCACTCCACAATGTCTTGGTGTGTTATTTTTCTGTGCTCTGCACTGATCCAAATCTCCAGGCATTCCAAGTATGGAATTTGCCAATAACCTCTCTGTTTATGAGATTCCGTTAGATC
The DNA here is from genome assembly GCA_024137785.1 of Ginglymostoma cirratum. Classification (NCBI taxonomy): domain Eukaryota; kingdom Metazoa; phylum Chordata; class Chondrichthyes; order Orectolobiformes; family Ginglymostomatidae; genus Ginglymostoma; species Ginglymostoma cirratum. The sequence goes on along the minus strand of JAHRHZ010000008.1, from coordinate 3,105,385 downwards.
TGCTTTGAAGTTTTAAAAAAAAACCTGCAGTCATGTCAAGCATGATCCCCGTTCAGTCACCTGGAGTTCCAGTGGTATAGCGTGCCTGAAGGACTGAAAGACCTCATCCTATAGCATGTCCTGTAACAGGAGCTGGTTCTGTTTTCACAGAGACCGCACATATTCTTGAGAGGCTGTTGGAAACAAGTTTATTAGAAAATAGTATCCCCAGTGAGTGACACAGACAACATACCCCGTCCAGCTTTATCACTGTGCTCAACAGGATATCTTCGGTTCCCAAAATAGGGGTATGAGAATAATTGGATTAAGAACACATTGCTACATCTAGAGCTGAGATAGAGCTGCATTAACTGTATGTTAATTCATGGTGGTGCCACAGATCGGTATATTCGAGCCCAATGCCTACGGTAGGAAGGAATTATTTGTAATTACCTAGCATCATCTGAAATCTCAAAGTGCTTTACAGCCAGTAATGTGTAGTCATTAAAATAGAAAGCTGCAGTGAATTTACCCGCAGCAAGAGCATAGAAATTAAATGGGCCACTTTCCTGTTTCAATAACATTGGTTGAAGCTGGGTTCTTGCACAACAGCAAAAGACAACTGGGACACTGAAATAAAAACAATGGTGGAAACTGGCATCAGATCAGGTAGCAGCTGAGGGGGAGAGGAGCAGAGCTAAATGGCCTTGGGTGAGAGGCGGTGTGTGTGTGCATGTGTGTGAGGTGAAGATGCAGGCGTGTCCCTGACATCTTGCTGCCACTCCCAATTTGCCACAGTAAGGAAGGCTTGCCCACTTAAGCAGTAAACTAAGGGCCCCTCTTCTTACCTCCACTGGTATATTGCCAGCTGTGGAAGGGCAACTGCGCCATCCTGTGTCCTTGTACTTACTCATTTGTAAGGTCCTCAAGCTGCCTTCATTTTGCCCATGCAGTCCCAGCCATGACCGTTGCTTGTGACCGCTGCTGACCCTCTGATTGGAAGGCCAGCTCTAAGAATTCAGCAGGCCTCCTTTAATAGAGGCAGCTATCACTTGATTGGCCATTGACGGGAACATGGGAGAAGGAAAGGACAGAAGATTGGTTCAGAGCAGGAACAAACATCACAGAAGCTGCTGTGCAGAAGAAACAGAGTGGTGGTGACGCTCTGAAATGGTTGAAATTATTATTAAGAACAGAACGCTTTAAGTGTTGAATTAACAATAAGGTCAGAGTGGGATAAGGATACAAGATCAAAATGGCAGGCAGCCGGATGCCTATGGACTTAATGGAATTGGTCAACAAAGCCATCTCCTCAGCGTATAGGAGATGACTTCATGAGCAGTGAATACGGAAAGACGTACAAGGAAATCAATGTTTCATTTAGGGTCCTGGACTGTTAGGAAGTGTAAATGGGCAGGCACATGAAGGTGCCATGAGATGGGGAGTCAGCACTGGGGAGTTATTGAGGCCCACTGTGTCTCAGATGAATCTTTCCATCGGAATAGCAAAAAGGAAGGGGACAGGTTGACGAATTTGCCGGTGACATCATGGCAGGTATCAACATGCCCAGGGCATGCCAATCCTGCGAGAGCTATCAGCATTATGAGACCAGCCAACTTTCATGGTCTCGATGTAAAAGTGTCCAATCCCGTTGTTCATTTAACTATTGCTAATCCTCCATGATTGTCCAGTTTGGACTATCTAGGAATTGAAAACTACTCCCTGGGCACTAGTGCAAGTAACTTTATACATTAATCTGGTTGAAACAACCTTGGAGAATAGGGGTTAACAAAAAGGCTGTTCAACAGAGTTGGGTAGTTGGAAGCAGGTGATAAAATTTTGAGAACTGTTGATGATCTTGTTTTGTACAATACTACAGTATAAGGAGGTGAGATGTTGGAGTAGATGAGTGGGAGAGAAGGAGATGTTGTGGTGAGGAGGAGAGAATGAGAATAGTAGATGGTGCAATGAATCCTGGGGTATTTATCCATTAATCTACACTAATCCAAAATAGATTAACTTGCCACATCTCATGAGCTGTTTAGGAGAGCTTGCTGTTTGTAATTTGGTTCTGACATTGAAGCAGCAACTACCTTAAAAAGTATTTAATTGGCAGCGGAGTATTTTGGGAAATCCTGTGGTCATGAAAGATGTTTATAAATAAATGATTCTTTCAAACTTTCAACATATTGAGGATGGAGAGAGGAAGGTTTGGAAATTCAAAGTTATGAGTAAGAGCCATATTTGACTTGAAATGTTAATGCTGTTTCTCTCCACAGATGCTGCCAGATTTATTGAATTTCTCCTGTCTTTTCTGTTTTATTTTAGAATTCCAACATCTTCAATGTTTTGCTTTAATTTAGGCTTCTATTGACCACAACCTATTGTGTCTCTCTGCTCCAGGTTAGGGATTGTCATTTCTTTTGGTTTTCACAGATCAGTCCACACCCTTCCCTGTCATTGGATTTCATTCCTCAACAATCTAACTGTAAAACACAATGGCTTGTGTGTCTGTAAACTGTCTATGTAGATTAAATCACACCTCTTCCCCTCAACCAAAGTGCAGTACCCTTGAAAAAATACTGACAATTATGGACGACCTCTTGAAAATTTCTTTCTGAGACAAATTGATCAGCTGACTCTTTCCGATTTTTTTGTTGTCATAGTAACCAGCATCATCAGCTAGCTGCTAAGTGGTTGCAATGGCCTATCCCAATTGATACTAACTGGGAAGATCATTGCTCCCTCTGTATGAGAGAAGTTGCCATTGGAGACTCATTCTGGGACTTTTCCTGGTCACCACATGGACAACTGTGAAGACATGGAGATAATCTCAAACAGTTCAATCTGCATGGGATTGGTCATTCACTTCACCCAAATGATGAATGACCCAATTTACATTTTCAGTTTTATTGTGATCATATTGTTTATTGGCACCATCATCTCCATCACTGTGTTGACCTTGTGCTGCAGTTGTCTGGGATGCTTTGATTCTCCAACACATTGCAATGTCTCGCCACCAGCGGAAGTCGCAAATTCAGTGTAAATGAAGGGAAGGAATATTTGGACAAGGCAGGAAAACTGGATAAGTCCAATGCTCTATGTAACAGTATAACAAGTTAAGATATTATTCAAGCTGCTGAACTTTCCTGAAGCATCTTAAAGTAAACATAAATACAATGCTTTCTCATTGGTCACGATTTTGAGTTTGTGCAGTGTGGTTGAAGCTCAATCCCACAGTCAGACAATTTCAAAATATTGCCACATTTCTTGTGAGCTGTTTGCCTGTTAAGACATAACCTCAGTGCAGTCATGAGCAAGTTCAGCTCTGGGCTCCCAGTTACAATACCCCAGCAATGGAGTAACGTCATGGTGACAGTGTGACATCATATGATGTCATAGCAATTGACCTGACATTACCCAGACAATCTGTTGGCATGGCAACTGCATGACATCGAATCCAAAAGCTTTCCTCAGGGCAAATAAGGATTAACAAAAGATTCTATTAAAAATCATTCTTGTTGCAGCTGAGAATCTAAAGTACCCATTACAGGTAGATTATGATGAGAACAATATTCACACTCAGAACCTGAGCTGCAAAAGTAGTTTGTCACTGCTCTCCAATATGGCCTCCTTGCTTGGGGGGAGAGGGGGCTTGTTACACAGGGTCACCCTTTCCCTCTGGGATCTGAACCAAGTGGAAATCACTGTGAATGAGTTGAGGCATTGATTAAAATTTTATTAATTTCACAGGCAGAATCTATCCTCCGGTACCCTGCTTAAGCAGCTGTCTCATGTGCAGGCAATGGGTCATTAGTAGACTATTTGACAATAGGGTGAAACACAACCAGGTTCTAATCCTTTTGTCTATCTGCAGTTACAATGTTCACACAGGAACTAATGGACAATGACTAGATTTGTGTGAACCATAGTTGCTCCTGTGTCTAAGCTCAGGCTGGTCGAGGCCAATTATTGCATTGTTCAGGTCAGAAGAAGCCTGATTGATACCTGGTAAGTGCAGCCCACTTCCACACCAGATAGCACAGTATGCCTCGGCTATCATGACTTTCCAATGCAGCTAGCATAACACCTCTCAGGGAAAGGACTTGTAACTGGGCATTGACAGACGATTTCACCTTATGTTTGAAAGTCAGATGGATTGAGGAGGTTGATGGTTGCATCAGAATCCTCTGCATTGAAATGACTAATGTAAACAACAAGTGATTTTCAGGCAGCACTGTGCTCTCTGAATATTGTGTTAGTGACTATGACGATCTGATCCTTTAAGGGTTCCTTATCCCAGGTAGTGTAATGGCAGGTGGCAATAATTTGACAATAGGAGATTATCATTCTGCTCCATTTGGGATCTGAACTGTTCCTGTGTTAGTGATGGAGGATAGATCATAGAGGCATAGAGTTGTACAGCAGGAAAACAGACCCTTCAGTCTAACTCATCCATGCCAACCAGATATCCTAAAATAATCTAGTTCCTTTTGCCAGCATTTGGCCCACATCCCTCTAAACCCTTCCTATTCATATAACCATCTAGATGCCTTGTAAATGTTGTAATTGTACCCAACTCCTCCACTTCCTTGGGCAACTCATTCCATACATGCACTGTCCTCTGCTTGAAAAAGTTGCGCCTTTTAAATCTTTCCCATCTCACCTTAAACATGTGTCCTCTAGTTGTGGACTTCCCTATCATGAGGAAAAGACCCTGACAATTCACCCTATCCATGCGCCTCACGATTTTATAAACCTCTATAAGGTCACCCCGAGCCTCTGACACTCCAGGGAACATAGCCCCAGCCTATTCAGCCACCCCCATAGCATAAATCCTCCAATCCCAGCAACATCCTTATAAATCTTTTCTGAACCCTTTCAAGTTTCACCACACCTTTCCTATAGCAGGGGTACAGAATTGAGCACAGTATTCCAAAAGTGATGGGTAGAAACCAAACAACATATTTCAGTGCAGTGGAAACTCATTGGTAATGAACATAGAATCCCTACAGTGTGAAAGCAGGCCCTTTGGCCCAATAAGTCCACACCTTGGAGCATCCCACCCAGACTGATCCCCCTATAACCCCTGAACAACTATAGGCAATTCACCTAGCCTGCACATCTTTGGACTGTGGGAGGAAACCAGAGCACTCAGAGAGGACCCATACAGACATGGGGAGAATATGCAGACTCTGCACAGCCTGAGGCTGGAATTGAACCTATGTCCCTGGTGCTGTGAGACTGCAATGCTAGCCACTGAGCCACTGTGCCACCCCTAACATGTAATGATAGGGGCATTGGTGAGATATCTAGATATTAAAGATTTCAAGGGATGTGTTGTTAATAAGGGAAACTGGTGTTGCGGGAGAAGATCAGCCATGATCCTTGTAGAAGTGTTGGCTGACAGGAGATCTGGTTGTAGGATTCAAAATCACGAGTGGTCTGGAGAGAGTAAAGGGGGAGATTGAGTTCTCAGTTTTGAAAGCCTTAAAAATGAGGGGGCAGGTTTTAATTAATTTGTAAGAGAAGCAAGAGTGATATGAGAGAAAAATCTTTCACGCAATGAGCGGATGGAGTCAGGAATGCACTGCTTAAGTGTGTGGAAGAAGTAGGTTCAATAGAGGCTTTCAAGAGGGTATTAGGTGGTAATTTGTAAGGGAAGAAGGTGCAGGGTTAGAGTGAGAGAATGCAGGGGAATGGCACTAGGTCAGGTGCTCATTTAGACACAATAGGCAAAATGACCTCTTCTAGGCCTGCTACATTTCTGTGATTGTGAATGCCATAGCAGAGTCAAGGGGCGGAATAGCTTATTCCTGCTTTTATTTTCTATGAGCAGAGATCAACTTATCCAATCATACACATTTAATTGTCCCAAAGCCACACATTAACTATTGCTGGCGTGACTAGGTGGCTGGGAGGAGAACCATTCACAATTTATTAGCCAACACTGCAACAAGGATAGGACACAAACCGGATAGAGTGTAGCTGACAGTCTGACTGCAGCCCTGCTAGTTGGGGCTCTTACACCTGAGATCAGATCACATTAAGTGCAGTCACTAGCATGAAACACCTAAGAATATAAGAAATAGGGTAAGTCATTCACCGAAGATCCTTAGACAGCACTTCCAAACCCATGACCACATCCACCTGCAAGGACAAGGGCAGCAGATAGATGGTAAAACCACCCTTTGCAAGTTTCCCTCCAAACCACTCACCATCCTGACTTGAAAATAGATTGCCATTCCTCCATTGTTGCTGGGTCAAAATTCTGGAATTCCCCAAGGGCATTGTGGGTCTACCTATAGCACATAGACTGCAGTGGTTCAAGAAGACAGCTCACCACCACCTTCTCAAGGGGAACTAGGGATGGACTATAAATGCTAGTCAGCCAGCGATGCCAATGTCCCAAGAGTGAATGAAAAAAAAATTCAAGCTATCAAGCTCGCACCGTCATTCATTATGGTTACATTCAAACTCAGTTACACATCGTATTACTATCCCTATTAAATGAAGGTAATAGGGGTCCTGTCTGTCTGCTGGAGAGCTGGTGAGAGCCCCACATTACCGCTTGTGGGTAAGTGCTGCTGGAATGACATGTTTCTCAGGTTCTTAGCCAGCCAGCAGTGAACCTTCTCTAAGATCAATGAGTCTCAATGGCAGAAATACCAACTGACCCCTACCCCTCCCGACAGCTGCTGGACAATCAGAGGTTGGCAGCTGTGCACTGCGAGCAGTGCCAGTGGGAGCAGTGGTAACTACCAGGGCTGCTGAGGGACCCAGGCCACAGGCTGGGATGGGGATTGCGAGGATGGGATCATGGTAGAGCAGAAGGGTTGAAGGCATTGGAGGGAGGATAGCTTACAGTCAGCTCCTTCCTGTTGTCAGTTCCTGCAGACACCATGCCTTTGAATAACCTGAGTCTACATACAGTGCCGACAGGATTTGCTGCATGGCGACTGGTTTGCTCACTGTTAGCTGGAGACCAATTGTCTCTCCTTTTGTACTCACAACTGTGCGGCCAAATTCTGCCCCAGCTCCATTTACAGGGTCTGTTTCCGTGCTGTACAACTCTAGGAATCTATTTAGCATGTGGTTTGGACAGCAATCACAAAGCTTTATTGTTGAATTTAGTTTCTGACTTCTGATATTCCCTGAGCGGGACCTCCTTCCTTTCATTTCCAGCTTTGGTCCTAATGCGGATCACAGTAATTGGCTTGTCCCACGCTTCCTCCCTCTCCTTCCACCCTCTACTTCCATGTTCCTCTTCAGTTTCTTTGAGATATCATTTAACTAGAAGCAGTAAATAAAACACTACTCCAGACTCTTCGGGAACTATGGAGAAGTATTTTGCTCCCAGAAGTTGATGGAGGTCTGGAACTCTCAACCTGAAAGGATAGTAGGGGCCAAAACCCTCCTCAATTTTAAATAAAGTACCTGGATATGCACTTGAACAACCAAAAATGACCACAAAATCAATAAAGAGGAAAACAATTTAAAGTATGAGGTAAAGCCAACCAAACATAAAAACAGATAGTAAGAGTTTCTATAAATATTTGAAAAGGAAAAGAGTTAACAAAATGAGGATTAGTTGAACAGGTATTTTGCATCAGTCTTCACTAGAGGACACAAATAACATTCCAGAAAGAATGATAAATTAGGAAATGGAAAGGAGTGAGGTACTTAAGAAAACAACAATCACCAGAGAAATGGTATGAAGTACATTTTTGAAGCTGTGGGCTGACACATGCCTGGGTCCTGATGGAACTTCATCTTAGGGTCTTAAAAGAAGTGGCTAGTGAGGTAGTTGATGCATTGGTTCCAATTTTCCAAAACACTTGATTCAGGGATGTCTGCATTAAATTGAAAGATAATGAATGTATTTCCTTTGTTCAGAAGATAGGAGGCAGAAAACCTTCGGGATACTGTATACAGTTCTGGTCACCCAGCTGTAGGAAGGATATAATTGAATTGGGGAGGATGCAGAAAAGATTTACAAGGATGTTACAGAGACTGGAAGGTTTGAGTTAGAAGGAGAGGCTGGATAAGTTGAGACTTTTTTACTGGAGGTTGAGGGGTGACTTATTAAAATCTTCAGGGGCACAGATTAGGTGAATAGCAAAGGTCTTTTCCCTAGGGTGGGGGAGTTCAAAACCAAGGGGCATAATTTCAAGGTGAGAGGAGAAAGATTTAAAAGGGACCTGAAGGGCAAGTTTTTCACACAGAGCATGGTTCATATGTGGAATGAATTGCCAGAGGAAGTAATAGATGCAGGTACAGTTACAACGTTTAAAAGACACTTGGACAGGTACATGAATAGGAAAGGTTTAGAAGGGTACAGGCCAAATCCAGGCAAGCGGAACTAGTTCAGTTTGGAAAACTTGGTCGGCATGGATGAGTTGGATCGAAGGGTCTGTTTCCATGCTGTATGACTCTGTGACTCTAAATTTGCTAACGACACCTCTATTGTAGGTCGGATCTCAAACAACGACGAGATTGAATGCAGGAAAGAGATTGAGTGGTTAGTGGCATGGTGTAAAGACAACAATCTCTCCTTCAACATCAGCAAAATGAAGGAGCTAGTCATTGACTGCAGGAAGTAAAGTGGATGTTATGACCCAGTCTGCATCAATGGTGTTGAGGTGGAGGTGGTCGAGAACGTCAAGTTCCTGGGAGCCATGATCACCAACAACCTGTCCTGGTCCAGTCACATTGATGCAATGGTCAAGAAACCACAACAATGTCACTACTTCCTCAGGAGGTTATGGAAATTCGGCATGTCCACAAGGATTCTTACCAATTTTTATAGATGCACCACAGAAAGCATCCTACCTGGATGTATCACAGCATGGTAGGGCAACTGCTCTGCCCAAGACCACAAGAAATTACAGAGTCATGAACTCAGCCCAGTCCATCACACAAACCAGCCTTCTATCCATTGACTCCATCTATACTTCCCACTGCCCCAGGAAAGCAGCCAACATAATCAAAGACCCCTCCCACCCCAGTTATACTCTCTTCCACACTCTTCCGTCAAACAGAAGGTATAAAAGTTTGAATACACGTACAAATAGATTCAAGAACAGCTTCTTCCCCATTGCTATCAGACTTTTGAATGGACCTCTCAAATGTTAATTGTGATCTCTCTCTCTGTGCACCTTCTCTGTGGCTATAACACTGTATTCTGCACTCTGTTCTGCTACTCTGATGCAGTTTGTATGGTACAATCTGCCCGTACTGCATGCAAAGGAACACTTTTCACTGTCTCTCGGTACACGTGACAGCAATAAATCAATCAATTGGCCTACAGCCATAGACTAACAGTACTCCAACACTGGCCTCGTTCATTACTTACTGGAATAATAAAACATGATGCTGTGCAGTTTGTATCTTTCAAAAAGAAATCCTCTGGTTTGTTCCCTTTTCTTATAAAGACATTTACTCCCTACCAGGTTCAGGATGTCTGTTGTTCTGAGTTCCAAGCAAGCATTCTTTACATGTGCATCTGTTGATGTGTAGCCAGATGGCTTTTGGGGCACTTGGCCAAGAATTGACCAACCAACCTGAATGGGATTTAAGCAAAGTTGGCTAAAAATCTGCCAAATACACTCTCTGCAGAATCCAGACAAGATGCAGACTTGATTAGGCCACAACACAGGGTGCTAATGAGGGCCTTCTAACTCAAGCAAGTGCTAATGGACAGACATGATACATGGTCTCGATAGAGACTAACAGCACTTCTACATTTGAACCCTTCCTCAGGACAGAACAGCACATGGCCTTCATCATCTACGCTATGATCAAAGGAAGGAATGTAAACGATCAAAGACATGATTGTTATCCCTGCACTGAAACATCAGAAATATCTATGACAATTACGGACTGTGCTTTGAGTGGAGGGTTTGACAGAACTTTTTGTGAATGTTCCAGAAAGGTATATAACCCTGGATTTGGCCTTGGGAAAGCAGCAGAAACTCCACCAACAGAGGCGCTACACCCAAGATTGAAAGTCACCCTCTATCTAGACAGCTCAGGTGGTATGAGATCACTTCTGCAGAGAAAGAGAGACAGAAGAGACACAGACAGTGAGAGATTATTGAACCTTGCAAGCTTCACCACCCCATCCCGAGTTCAAGTAGACATGGGAAGTATATTTGGGGAGTTTTGGACAACACTGCAATTAAATGTTGAGTGGCATACTTACTTTAATTATTTGTTTAATAACATTTGCAACTGTTTTACTGGTTATTTGACTTGTATCCGTTTGTTGGTCTAGATACTAAGATACCTGGGTAACGCTTTTAAGTGACATTTGGTCAAAGTGTTTGCATGTGTGCGTTATGCACAGACTACAAATGAATGTCAGTATATTGCATCGAATGGGAACTCAGTTCTAGTCATCGAAAAATAAACCATTTCTGATTTGTCTTTTGTTTTCCTTCCCATAACCAACCTTACTACACTGAATGCTGACTTGGCAACTAGCTCTGTGCACAACCAGGATTCAATCAAAGACTTTCAGGTTGAAATCACTGTGTTCTACACTGGATTCTACACTGCAAGTCTTGATCTGGGATCTGTCATTCCTATATTCATAGAATTACATAGAATTTGCTGCACAGGAAGAGATCTTTTCATCCAAAGGTCACAATGCTCCATACAAGCCACCCAACAATGTTCCTTCACATTTCCTTTGTTGTGCCAGCTTGATTGGTTCCTTTAAGATCCTAAGGGGGATGTTAGTTGTGTGTCACTTGTTTGTTACACTGTGCAGTACATTTTGGATTACACACAAAAGTGCAGCTCAAAGGGAGCAGTGACCTTCCATCTTCATCTATCAGCATGTCCTTCTATTTCTTTCTCCCTCATGTTTTTATGTAGCTTCCCTTATAGCATGGCCTCCTGAACTGTGCAGTCACTAATAAATCCAACAGAAAATTCAGGAAAAACTGCTTTGCACAGAAAGTGGGTGAGAATGTAAAACTTGGAACCACAAGGAATGGTTGAGGTGCCTCCATATTTTCAATGTCTAAAATGATAGAACAGGATGTGGGTTGGAGGAAAGAAGAATGCTTATGAAAACAGTGTGGGGTGATATAAAAACGGTAGAAGCAAAAAATGAGACTAAGTGTGTAGGCACCATTCTCAATGCCTGCCAAAGTGTTTCCACAGTCCATAACCATGACTTTCTCTTCATCCATGCTTCCTTCCCCATTGGAGAGGCTGAGCAGATGAGCTCCCTGATAAGCAACTATCTTCTACAAGAAAGGAGTGCATTAGTAACAGTCTCAGGAGGTGCTTGGTGAATGTTCCTGCTGCTCTCAAATAATTGGCATGAAGTGTGTAAAGTTGGACAGGGGACTTGCAAAAGAGGATAGCAATATTAAGATTGTGAAATGGAAGAAATGGAGTGAAGTGTATGCTGATGATAGGAGAGTGAAGAAAAACAGTAGATGGGGGGTTACCGTTAGTACTGAGGTTGTAGAATCATAGAATCCTTCTCGCATGGAAGCAGGCCCACACCATCCCTTCGAAGAGCATCCTATCCAGACCCATCCCCCTACACTATCCCTTTAACCCTGCATTCCCCATGGCTAATCCATATAGCCTGCACATGCCTGGTCATGATGGGCATTTTAGCATGGCCAATCCACCTAACCTGCACTTCTTTGTACTGTGGGCAGAAAGCGGAGCACCAGGAAACTCCACGCTGACACAGAGAGAGCACCAGGAAACTCCACACAGACAGTCACCCGAGGGTGGAATTGATTCAACTGTAGGTGATGATTGTGTGAGGAGAGATGAAGACAGCAAGATTAAGAAAGCAACATGAAGTCATTGCATTTCTTTGCATTGTGACCAAATCATAAGCACTGTCCTCCTCTGCAACCATTTCTTCTAGGTAATGTAAATACTTCCCTTAGATCTTCCTGCTCTTGGGTTAGGCAGAGTCCTAGGATTTGGGGGCTCCCTTCATGTACTTCTTCCAGCTACTTCTATTTCCTGTTTGCAGAACAAACCCCTTCCTGATATGATATGAGTGAAACTCAATTTGTCACTGTACACAGGTGTGGTGCCAATGAATAGCATGACCAATGATGGTTACTGTCCAGAATTATTATGTTGTATTATGTCTGGTTCCATTCGCAATGTAACTTCTCTTGCAAAGATCACAGAATGAGAGAGCACAGTAGGAGCCATTTGGCCCAAAGTGCATGTGCTCACTCTTTGGCAGTGCTCTCTAATCAGTTTCCTCTTCATTTTGAATAGCGCTCAACCTTATTATAGATAGTCGACTCCTTGTTTATCTATTGATTTGTTAAGACATCTGAGGGCGATCCTGTGGCATAGTCTCAGAGACAGAATCTTTGAGTTCAAGTCCCACCCCAGGACCTGATTGAGGAAAGTATGTTTATAACATGGCCAAATACATTCAGGATCAACTTTCAATCCTTCCAACACAAGTCAATGGTAAGCGGTAAGAGGGACAGTTTCCTGGTCAGCCATTGGGTGGAAAGAACAATAGACCATTGACCACCACTGTCCATGGTTCATGATCACAAGGTGCCTCACCAGGGAACTGGGTTTGATTCCACCCTCGGGCAACTGTCTTTGTGGATTTTGCACATTCTCCCTACGTCTGCTTGGTTTCCTCCGGATGCTCCGGTTTCCTCCCACAGTCCAAAGACGTGCAGGCCAGGTGGATTGGCCATGCTAAATTGCTCGGAGTGTTCAGGGATGTGTAGGTTGGGTGGGTTATAGGGGGATGGGTCTGGGTGGTATGCTCTGAGGGTCAGTGTGGACTTGTTGGGCTGAAGGGCCCGTTTCTACACTGTACAGATTCTATGATATCATCATATCTAATATTTGCTTTATATACTGAGTGCAGGGTGCCACCCAAAACAAAAAACAAGGACATGTTAATACAGCAATGCAGAACTCCCTGAGTGGTTCTGTAACACACAATATCTGATGGGTGTTTATAAATTAAGCCAATTCAAGCCAAGTAAAGTGACCAAAGTGTTTCAGTGAAAGGCATCTTGGCTGCAAGATTGTGGATCAAGATCCAGTCCAGAAACTGCAAAGACAGCCCCAAGATCCTTGTGCACAGCCCAGAGAACCCTTCACACAGAGCCAGAGAACCACATGTTGTGATAAACTGTGCATAATCAGTCATACACCTACAAATAGCAAGAACTGGAGATGCTGGAGTCAAAGACAACACAGTGTGGAGCTGCAGGCACACAGCAGGCCAGGCAGCAGTTCTCAATGAACTATAGGCAAGAATGTTCAAAGGTTTAAGAAAAACAGGAATTGAGTTTTCTTGGTCTACTCTTTGCTCATTTTACATTCGCATTATCTGAGCCCTGCAATTGGATATGTGCCAATTGAATGGGCATCAATATGTGCTGTGCAGAAAAATTACTATCCAACATAAGCTGATTCTGCATTCCTGAAGAGCTAACTGATACAACCAAGGACTTATGAAGTTTATAACTGCATTGCCATGATCTTGGGGCACTAAATAAATATAGCTGGTTGTTGTTGCTAATGAGCACTCTGATTTATCCACCAACGAAGACAGAGCATTAACCCTTCCAGACCTCCAGGCAACATGTGAACCAGCAAAAAGGAACAAATACAAACAAGACTGAGCCGTCTGGGCTATGAAGGTATATTGCCAGGGTTCAGGGCTTGCAGGCTCCAAATCCCTCAGCCAATATTAAATAACTGGTAAATGAGTCACGGCCAACATGAGGGCTAATCGATTTGTGGATCTGGGACACGCTGCCTGAAAGGGTAATGGATACATGGCACATGTTGTGATAAACTGTACACAATCTGTCATGCACCATAGATGGTTTGATATACCTGTTATAAGCTGATGTATCTTGATTCAACTTATGCAATCTGATATATCTGCACAATTTGTTGATCACCCTATAATATGTATGTTCTTGTATGAAATGATCTGGCTGTACTACACACAAAACATAACTTTTCACTGTACTTAGGTACATGTGACATCAATGAATCAAATCAAACCAAACAATGGATGCATATTCAATGGAACTTTCAAAAGGGAATTGGATAAATATGGATAAGTTTGCAGGGCAATGGGGATATACAATCAGTGTGGGACTAACAGGAGAGCTTTTATCAAGGGATAATACAACACAATGGGCTGAAAGGCCTCCTTCATTGCTGATTGTTCTACAATTCGACGACATTAAAGGACAGACGTATCACAAATGCTGGGAATTAGTAAATAATTGTTTTATCAAACTGCTGGCAGAAATTTGCTGTTCAAACACTGATCATCTTGATTCCTCTAGGATCTATTGCTCCTGAAACCATGTCCATTTCCCTTTGAAAACTTGGCTAGACAAGGAGCTAACCTCATTCAAGTCCATCCCACAAATATGCCTCTGTTCCCAACTTGAGAAGAGGATAGGTGTGATTATCTTTACTTGCCACAACTACCAACCTCTGCCTTTTACAATTCTGACTGAGGTGTCCCGAGTAGGCCTCCCACACTTGCCTAACCAATAGACAGAGGAGCCTGACTCCTTCTATCCGAACTGGACTGCAGGTCTCAGGGAACACAGGCTAGTATCTAACTCACTGTAATGTCCGAGTGATCCCTCCACACTTTCCAAAAAACACCTTAAAGATACTGTGAGACTCTTTACTCAGAGTTGGAAATAATTTACATCGGAATGATGAGTCCAACTTTAAGGTAATAGGATTTTTAAGTCTCCTGTGACGTCTTGATCCACTCAACCAGACTGCATCCAGGTAGACTGATGTGTTGGACAATTTCACTGGTGAAAGTGTATGGTCCTTCACGATCAAACTCGTCGGTGCCTTCATCCATTGATCCTGGCTGTGACCAGAACTTGTAGACGCTGGCTTCCTTCAGTGTCCGCTCTGTAAATTCCAGACTCCCAGTTGAATGGAACTCTCTGTCAGCTCCCTTGTATCTGTGTTGTCCTCTGTGGAGATCTACATGCTGCAGTGGGTTTTTACTATCTGTGTCCATCCAGACCAGCTGATCAGAGCTCAGGGACAGTTTCAGATCACAGTCTCTCTCCATTGGCCAGAAAACATCATCTTCATCTGTAATTTCTTTACAATCTGAAAAAAATTGGAGACATAAATCTGATTAAGTCATCCTCCATCTTCTGAAATTAAGAAGAATGAGAAGTGACAGCACTGAAACATACAAGATTCTGAAGGGGCTTGATTGGGCATAAACTGACGTACTGTTTCTACTGAAAATCTAGAACAGAAGGCACAGCATCAGGGTAAGGGGAAGATAATTTAGGCTTGTGATAAGGAAAATCTCTTCACCCAAAAGATTGTGAATCTTTGGAATTCTTTAACCTCAGGGACTGGGATGCTCCATTGTTAAATACTTATAATGCTGGGATAGACAGATTTCTGCTGTCTCAGGAATCAAGGGATAAGCAAGTGGGAAGGTGGAGTTGACGCCAAAGAACTACTATGATCATACTGAATGATGCAGCAGTGTCAATAGGCCAAATCATCTAACTTGTGCTCCTATTTCTGGAGTAACACTTCCATAGAATTACACAGAATATGTAGGCTGCTTGTCTAACTATATATACTCTACATAAACCTTCTCCCATTCTACATCATGTCACCCTATCAGTATGTCCTTCTAGATAACAAGCATGGGGCTGGATGAGCACAGCAGGTCAAGCAGCATCATAGGAGCAGGAAAACTCGACGTTTCGGGCCTAAACCCTTCATCAGAAATGGGGGAGGGGAAGAGGGTTCTGAAATAAATAGGGAGAGAGGGGGAGGTGGATAGAAGATGGATAGAGGAGAGGATAGGTGGAGAGGAGGCAGACAAGTCGAAGAGGCGGGGATGGAGCCAGTAAAGGTGAGTGTAGGTAGGGGGGTAGGGAGGAGATAGGTCAGTCCAGGGAGGACGGACAGGTCAAGGGGGCGGGATGATGTTAGCAGATTGGAGATGGGGGTGTGGCTTGGGGTGAGAGGAAAAACCGGTTAGGGAGGTGGAGATGAGCTGGGCTGGTTTTGGGATGCGGTTGGGGGAGGGGAGATTTTGAAGCTTGTGAAATCCACATTGATGCCATTGGGCTGCAGGGTTCCCAGGCTGAATATGATTTGCTGTTCCTGCAGCCTTCGGGTGGCATCACTGTGGCATTGTAGGAGGCCAAGGATGGACATGTCATCTGAGGAGTGGGAGGGGGAGTTGAAATGGTTCGCGACTGGGAGGTGCAGTTGTTTTTATGCGAACTGCGCGCAGGTGTTCTGCAAAGCGGTCCCCAAGCCTCCGCTTGGTTTCCCCGATGTAGAGGAAGCCACAACGGGTACAGCGGATGCAGTATACCACATTGGCAGATGTGCAGGTGAACCTCTGCCTGATGTGGAAAGTCTTCTTGGGGCCTGGGATTGGGGTGAGGGAGAGGGTGTGGGGGCAGGTGTAGCACTTCCTGCGGTTGCAGGGAAACGTGCCGGGTGTGGTGGGGCTGGAGGGGAATGTGGAGCGGACAAGGGAGTCGCGGAGGGAGTGGTCCCTCTGGAAGGCAGATAAGGGTGGGGAGGGAAAGATGTTTTTGGTGGTCTGGTTCTGGGTCTGACTGCAGATGGCGGAAGTGTCGGAGGATGATGCGTTGGATCCGGAGGTTGGTGGGGTGGTATGTGAGGACGAGGGGGATTCTTTTTTGGTTATTGTTGCGGGGACGGGGCGTGAGGGATGTGTTCCGGGAAATGCGGAAGACACGGTCGAGGGCGTTCTCGACCACTGTGGGGGGGAAGTTGCGGTCCTTGAAGAATGAGGACATTTGAGATGTGCGGGATTGGAATGTCTCATCCTGGGAGCAGATGCGGCGGAGGCGAAGGAATTGGGAATAGGGGATGGCATTTTTGCAGGAGGGTGGGTGGGAGGAGGTGTATTCCAGGTAGCTGTGGGAGTCAGTGGGCTTGAAATGGACATCTGTCTCTAGGTGGTTGCCCGAGATGGAGACAGAGAGGTCCAGGAAGGAGAGAGAAGTGTTGGAGATGGTCCAGGTGAACTTCAGGTTGGGGTGGAAGGTGTCCTTCTATTTCTTTCTCCCATAGATCCTCAACTAGCTTCCTTTTCATAGAATCATGGAATCCCTACAGGGTGGAAGTGGGCCCTTCGGCCCAACAAGACAACACCGAATCTCAGAGCATCCCACCCAGACCCATCCCCCTGTAAACCCACCTAATCTACACATCCCTGAACACTCTGGGCAATTTAGCATGGCCAATCCTCCTAGCCTGCACATCTTTGGACTGTGGGAGGAAACCCATGCAGACACGGGGGGGAACGTGCAAACTCCACACAAACAGTCACCCAAGGGTGGAATTGAACCCGGGTTCCCTGATACCGTAAGGCAGCAC
Source organism: Ginglymostoma cirratum (assembly GCA_024137785.1). NCBI lineage: Eukaryota > Metazoa > Chordata > Chondrichthyes > Orectolobiformes > Ginglymostomatidae > Ginglymostoma > Ginglymostoma cirratum. The sequence goes on along the minus strand of JAHRHZ010000008.1, from coordinate 3,087,988 downwards.
TGCTAACCACTGAGCCAACGTGCCTTAAATGCATCTATGTTATTCACCTCAACTACATATGGTAGACAATATCACATTCTTACCTATCTCTTGGTGAGGAAATTTCAACCATGTTATCTCCTGGGTTTATGAGTATCCTGGCCTACATTTTGGTTTCCTCATCAAACTAAAACATCTTCTTTCTACCTACCCTTTCAACCCTTCCATAATTTTGAAGGTTTCTATCAAGTTACGTTTTTAGGTTAATGAAGGGATAATTGATTAAATACTTAATTGGGTGTATGTGGAGACAAATAATCACTGGAACTGGATTTTACCATTGTGTGATCTGAAATAAAACTTTGACTAGAAAAGTATATGCCGAACTCTGTTCAACCAACATTTTAACCAACATCCTCCTTTTGTATATTTCAAATTCGCCCTCAGGATAAAAAATAAGCAAATTATGCTGAACTTTCATAGAATATTGGTTAGACGTATATCGGAGTATTGTGCACAATTCTAGGCACTACATTTTGGAAGCTTCCCAAAGCCATGGAGAGGATTTAGGGGTTATGTGGTACCAGTAATGAGGCACTTGAGTTCTGTGGAGAGGCTGCAGAGGGTGGGGTTGATCTCCTTACAGCAGATGAGGTGTAGGAGAAATTTAATGTAGATCATCAAAATACTGACGGATTTTAATAAAGGGCAAACTGCTCATAGGTGAACACAAAGTTAAAGTAAAGCTAAAAGATCCTATGATTGGAGATGAGGAAAGTTTTAGATATAGCGTTATTCTAATTGGAATGTTCTTTCTGGATGGAGGCACGTTCAACAAGAAGTTTCAATAAAAATATGCCAGGCCTTGGGGTAAGTGAAGGGGCATGGAACTAATTGGACAGCTCCTTTGAAGAGGCAGAACAGGCACAATGGGCCAAATGGCCTCATTCTGTGCTGTATCAATCTATGATTGCCAGGCTTAACAGTCTCCTATAGGAAGAATGCACCTCCAGGACTGAATCACAAAGTGCACACAACGATTCAGCTACAGTTTATGTAGGTAGAGGGAGAAAACCAACCTAACTTGCATTTATACAGCACTTTCACAATCTCAGGATGGTTCAAAGTGCCACCACCAATGAAGTACAATTTGGGGACATCACTGTATGATGTAGCAAACTTAGTCGCCAATTTACACACAGTGAATTCCCAGAATTGAGCTAAATGACCAGTATTCTTTTGTTGCTATTGGTTACATTTAATTCACAGCAAAGAGAAAGACGATCTGGCATAATTTGTCTGTGCCAGCCATTACACTCTTCACAAGTCTTGTCTGATTCCAGCCACATATTTTAGCCACTCAGCATATCTTTTCTCTTATGTAATCATCTAGTTCCCTTTTGAGCCTCAACTCTATGTCCTGTGTTGTTGAGTTTCACATTCTAACCCTGGAGAAATGCTGGTCAGAGAACCAGAAGAATTCTCTTGCTCTTCTCAAGGTGTCAGGGGATGGTTCAGACCACCTGAGAGGACAGATATTGAGAACCGTGGGTTTCCATCTTACCGGAATGACAGAAACTCCATTAGAGTCAAATTAATCCTGCATCGATGGCTCCAGTTTCTGGAGTGGGATTTTGAAATTACACCTTACAACTGAGAAGTGCAGACAAGGCTGACACCATTCACACACAGCTCCTAAGGACAGTTATGGCTTGTTCAGTTGGGACAGTTCTATCCATGAAACCACTGAGTTGTTGGTCACTTGAAGTTAATTGGGGGAAAAAAATTCAATCAAGTTTTATCTCTATAGGCTCCTTGAATGAAACAAGCTGACTGATCAATATTTAACCTTTAACAACCTTAAAACATAGAAAATAGAACAGTACAGCACAGTACAGGCCCTTCAGCCCACGATGTTGTGCCAACCTATTATCCTACTCTAAGATCAAACTAACCTGCTTACCCTTCATTTTACTTTCATCCATGTGCCTATCACTTAAATGTATCTGACTCCACTACCATTGCTGGCAGTGCGTTCCAGGCAGTCACCACTCTGTGTAAAACTTGCAGATTATTTGATAATTATCACGTTGCTGTTTTGAGAGAGCTTGACACAAATTGGCTGCTGTGTTACCACAGTTACAACACTGACAACACTTACCCTGATCTAGCCTACAGATGACATTAGACCCACAGCAATGTGGTTGATCATCTGAAGAGACCTAGCTAGCAGGCCGCTCAATAAGTCAAGGGTAGGCCAGACTTGCCAACAATGCCCACATCCCACAAATTAATAAAAATAGACCTGGGCCCCACCAGTCCCTATCTGCTTTATTCAATGGAAGCTCACCTGGATGTTCCCTCTTCCTGTCATCAACTGGAGAACAGGCAGTGGAATTCACATGGTCTGTGACCGATTCTGGTTTCTCATTTACCTCCAAGATACTCGAAATCTCCAGGATCCAGCAGAGAGGTGTGCCAGTGGGAGGTTGTCTGTACCGAGCATATTGTAGTACATCTGTAATCCAACGGACCTCCTTCCAAATGTCATCTAATTGCTAACATTGAAAGATTTATTTTGTTAGCAAATATAGCTTCAAACAGGGAAGGAATGATGAAAAAAGGGAGAGAAGGAATGGAGAAGAAAGGGATAGAAAGAGAGAGAGAGGGCTTGAGGAAGACGGAGGATGGATAAAGAGAAAAGCTGAGGCAGAGAAGGAGGGAAGAATGAAAGAGGGAGGCAGCTGCAGGAGAGGCTGGGAGAGAGGGGGGGAAGGAGAATGAGAAAGTGGGAGAGAGGGGCTGTCATAGACAGGCTGGAAGAGACAAAGAGATGGAATGAAGGAAGGAAGAGGGAGGGAGAGGGAAAGATGGAAGAAGGGAACAAGAGCTAAGAAAAAGAGGGAGGAAAGGAGGGGTGGATAAAGGGAAGATTCAGTGAATAAGGAAGGAATGATAGGGAGACGAGCAGGTCTCATCAATCTAAGGACTGTTTGATACCTATAATGACATACTGTTTCAAGAGATGGAATGTGCTGTTTAAGGTACCATTTACCTGAATAAGGTCTATAACTTGTCTGTGTTTCTCTTTTGCTTCAATTAATTCAGTGTCATCTATAGCTTCCCTCAAAGCTTGTTGTGACAGCAACGAGTCAAGTTCCAATAAAATTGAAGTCTGGCAGTACTTTGAAAAGAGCTCCTGCTCATAGGTTGAGAAGTGTACTGTAATAACCAGTTGTTAGAGGTTAATAGGATGGATTTTTATAGATGAACAAAAAATGAACAAAAGATTGATTAGAAATATCTGTGTCCTCTTGTTTTGCAAACTCTCACCAGTGCTGATGGTTCTACTGTATAACATCATAAAATGATACAGCATAGGAAAGCATTCATGTGCAAAGGTGAGTAAATGGAATTGACAGATGAACTATGATTTAATTGAAAAATAGAATAGACTCAATTGGCCGAATGACTTAATCCTGCAAATTGTTATTTTTCAACTCTGATTATCTTAAGCACTTCAGCTGGATCACCTTTTTTTAACCTTCTATATGCTAGGGATTACAAACTAGTTTATGCAGCCTTTCCTTGTAATTTAATCCTTGTGGCTGGGTATCTTCCTAGTGGATCATGGCTGATCCTCTACAGTGACACCACTTTCTCAAACCATCCCTTATTTTCCTGAGTTTCCAAACATTCTCTTGAATATATTCATTGACTGAACATACACAACAATTTGGAATATAGAATTCCAAATTTTACAACACTATGTGAAAAAGTCTTCTCATCCCAAAATGGTTGGCCCCTTACCCTGAGATTGTGGCCCAAGCGCTATACTTGCCAGGATCTAAGTAAGGAGAACAACAAATCTATTATTACTTTTGGAGTCTTCCTTCAATTTTTTTTAGAAAATGGGGTCAGTGGTACTAATTTGAATGTTTTTTCCTCAATTTCAAGCACCCCCTGATCAGAGATTAGAAAGGCTTACATTTATATAGGACTTTTCAAGACCTTAGAATGTCCCCAAAGTGCTTCACAGTTGGTCAATTAATTTTGCACAAAAGTGACATTTATAATATACCATGCTTATTTGTAGTTTAAAATGCCACATCTCCAATTAACAAATGTGTCTCCCTCCCCATCTTAGGACAGCATTCCCTACTGGGTCAGAATGACAATTGACTAGTTTCAGGCTGTGACGATATTGTGGCTTTAAGAGGTGTATTTTGTCCTAGTATTTTTGTGAAGAAAGGCTGAGTCAGAGGTCTAAAACAGTCTGCTCAAAACCAAAAATAAAACCAACTTGCGAGGCCTTGGGTTTTTTTTTCAAGTTGCTCCTACCAACAATAGGAGCAGCCTGATTTGGTGGGGCCAAGCTCCCACAGAACCAGGTTTTCTAGTTTTAGCCTTCAGTAGCAGTTGCTGGGGTCTTGAAGCTGGATGTGGAAGATCTGTTACAGCCAGAAGCTGGAGTTCTCTTCCTGCTGCTAAAATTGTATGTGAGACAGATCTGTTTTACTGACTTTGCCTTTGTCAAGGGTGTGTTTATGGGATGTTACTATATCGGAGCAGTTAATAATAATAGAGATATTATTTTGACACCAGATCTTGTCTTTTTGTTTTGTCTGTATTTTAATTGTAGTGTAAAAATAAACTATGTTTTGCTTGAAGTTGAGTAGTTTGACCCAATTGAATTACATCCAGAATGCAATGCCACTTACCTTTAAAATAAGAAAAAGTTAGGGTCTAGCCTATCTTCTTAATATATTTTGAGGGGGTTTTGTCTGGTCCATAACAAGACATAGGCGGAATTTCTGGACGGAATGTGCAAATTAGGGGATTTGTTTTGCAAAAGGCCTATACACACCAGGAACTGTCATGAAACGGTTAAAAATGACCTCATCTAAAATCTGGATGAACACAGCAGGCCAAGCAGCATCAGAGGAGCAGGAAGGCTGACGTTTCGGGCCTAGACCCTTCTTCAGAAATGGCATGGCAGAATTTCTGAAGAAGGGTCTAGGCCCGAAACGTCAGCTCCATTTCTGAAGAAGGATCTCAGCCCGAAACATCAGCTCCATTTCTGAAGAAGGGTCTAGGCCCGAAACGTCAGCCTTCCTGTTTCTCTGATGCTGCTTGGCCTGCTGTGTTCATCCAGCTCCACACCTTGTTATCTCAGATTCTCCAGCATCTGCAGTTCCTACTATCTCATCTAAAATCTTCCTGGTTCTGAGAAAAAGTGAGAAGTGGTACCTACAGGTGAGGAAGATCGTGTGTTGATCCCAATGCTACATTAACTGATCTCAGCTTTATGTTAGACAAGGGGATAACAAAGATTATGAAACCAAGGTACATAAATTGAAGATAAGCAGATTCTAACAGAATGTGGAACAGGCTTAAGAGGCTGAATGGTCTCTTCCTGTTCCTAAACTTCACATGGATGTAGATCAATTCCCAATAGCCTTACCCACCAAGCTCAAAGATTTGAAGTGGCAGGGTCAGAAACCCTGAGGGATGTCCATCCTGTCCTGGGGCTGAGCACACATCATCCGAGGGAGGCAGCAACAGGAGGAAGGAGACTTTGTGTCCAAACTCCAACACTTCCTGTGTGTATAGACGAAAATCCGCAGCCTAAAAACAGAGAAAATTTTCAGGCTACAATTTGGTGCTGAAGTCTCCGTACCCAAATAAAATGAGTTGAGTGAAAGTGACTCAGTAATGCAAATAGAAAATAGGAGGAGTAGACCAGTCAGCCCTTTAGGCCCGATCTGCCATTCAATATGATCATGGCTGATCATCCAAACCTGTTCCTGCTTTCTACCTCTATCCTTTGATCCCTTTACCCCTAAGAACTATGTCTAACTCCTTCTTAAAATCATTCAATGTTTTGGCCTCAACAACTTTCTGTGGTAGGGAATTTCACAGCCTCACCACTCTCTGGTGAAGAAATTTCTTCTCATCTCTGTCTTAAAAAGCCTACAACATATCCTCAAATTGTGACTCCCTGGTCATCAGGAACATCTTTTCTATGTTTACCCTATGTAACCCTTTTAGAATTTGATAGGTGCCTATGAGATCCCCTCTTCATTCTTCTAAACGCCAGTGAATATAACCCTAACCAATTCAACTTCTCCTCATGTGTCAGTCCTGTCATCCTAGGAATCAGGGTGGTAAACCTTTGTCGCACTCACTCCAGAGGCAGAGCATCCTTCCTCAGATATGGAAACCAAAACTGTGCACAAGATTTCAGGTGTTTTCTCACTAAGGTCCTGTACTCAAAACCTCTTACGATGAAGGGTGACATATCATTTATCTGCTGCACCTACATACATACATTCTGGCATACCCTTCTGGTAGAAGGGCATCCAAGCCTTGTTGCACCTCCACCTATTGTAATCTATCACCATTCAGATAATAATCTGCCGTCCAGATTTTACTACCATAGTGGATAACCTCTCACTTATCCACATTATACTTCATCTGCCATGCATTTGTCCACTCACTCAACTTATCCAAATCACACTGAAGCATCTCTGAATCCTCCTCACAGTTCACCCTCCTACCCAGCTTTGCATTGTCTAACAATTTGGAGATACTATATTAATGATCTAGCGAACTAAATACATGTTGTGAATAATTTAGGTCCAACTGATTGTTGTGGTACCCCACTAGTCACTGCCCTGCCACTTGGGAAAAGACCTGTTTATTTCTGCTCTGTATTTCCCATCTGCCAAACAGTTCTCTATCCAAGTCAGTACATTACCCCCAATTCCATGCACTTTAATTTAAATGCTAAGATCTTATGTAGGACCTTATCAAAGCCTTCTGAAAATCCAAGCAGCTCACATCTACTAGCTCCTCCTTATTTACTCTACTAGTTACATCCTCAAAATTCCAGTAAATTTGACAGGCATGATTTCTCTTTCATAAATCCATGCAGACTCTGTCCAATCCTGTCACTGTTTTCCAAGTACTCTGCTTTTGAATCTTTTAGAATGGACTGTAACATTTTTCCCACTACTGACGTAAGGCTAACCAGTCTATAATTCCCTGTTTTCTCTTTGTTCCTCCTTTTTTCAGCAGTAGCCTTACAATAGCCAAACTTTAATCCCTTCAAACTGTTCCAGAGTCTATGGAATCTTTAAAAATGACCACCAATGCATCCATTATTTCTATAGCCACTTTCTTAAGTATTCTGGAATGTGGATTATTGGGCCCTGAGGATTTATTGACCTTTAATCCCATCAATTTCCTAATACTGTTCATCTACAAATACTGATTACCTCATTGACTCCATTTCACTACATCCTGTGTTCCCCAATATTTTTGGTGTATTATTTGTGTCCTCCTTTGTGAAGATCTCTTTGTTTCCCATTATAACTTCCCCTGTCTCTGACTGGAGGGGACCCACATTTGTCATCACTAACCTTTTTCTCTTCACATACCTGCAGAAGCTTTTGAAACCAGTTTGTATGTTTCCTGCAAGCTTACTCTTGTACTCTACTTTCCCCCTTCCTAATCTATGCATTTGTCCTCCTCTGTCAAATAGGCATGATTGACTGGAGTTGACCAGAAGCTCACTTGGACCTGCAAAACAAAATTTTGGCTACTAGAGCAGGCCAGAAGTTGGGAATTCTGCTGTGAGTAATTCACCTCTTGACCCTCCCCCAAAGACGGTTGTCATTTACAGGGCATATGTGAGGAATATAGTGGAATATTTCCCACTTGTCTGGGTAAGTGCAGCTCCAACAACACTGAAGAAGCTCAACACCATCCAGGATAAAACAGCACGCTGGATCAGTGCCCCATCCACTACATTAAATATTCCCTCGCTCCACTGTTGATGCTCAGGAGCAGCAGTATATATCATCTAAAAGATATACTGCAGCACGAATCAAGACTTCCTCAGTAGCGACTTCCAAACTCATGACGTCTACCACCTGGATATGCACGGACGGAGGATGCACTGCGACATCACCAGTTGCAGTTCCCCTCCAAGGAATATACCATCCTGACTTGGAAGTATATCACTGTTTCTTCAATGTAACTAAGTCAAACTCCTGGAACTCCTTCCCTAACAGCACTGGGGGTGTACCTACACCATATGGATTTAAGCCGTTTAGAAAGGTACCTCGTTAGTACCGCAAGGGCAAATCGAGGTGGGCGATAACTTGTTAAAGATGTCCTCATCTAAAGACTATTTAAGAAAAGCAGAGGTTCTCTTTAATCAGCAGTGCTTAATTTCAGAGATGGGTTCTCCCTCCTGTACCAATGCAACAATTCCATTGCCCACACCTGATGACCACACTGGATCAGATGGCCAACCTGGTACCTGTGTGTACAATAACTGTCAGGTTGGCTTAGAATAATCTCTCAGGTCAATTGTTAAAGAGCCATAAGAAAGAGAAGCAAAAATAAAACATTTTAGATGTAAAAACTGGAAAATAGAATATTCCGTAAATTCAGAACATGTTAATCAACACTTGAAAGGAACAGGAGGCCATTCTGCCCCCAAGTCTTTACTGATCAATCATTTAGATCCCGGCTATCTTTCACATAATTTCATCTATCCACTTAGATTTATAACCCTTTAAACCCTGCTCTGTAAAGATAGCTTGAATCAATTTGGGTGAAGTTCAATACTTTGTGCCACTTCTTTATCTTAAGGAAGCATTAAGGTTGTTTCTCTTCTTTTAGAGACGGGAACAGACCTACTATGTATTTCCAATCACCAAAGAACAAGCTTTGAACTAGATTTTCCATCCAGTGCTTACTGCTAATAGGTTGGCTGCACAGATGGAAGTTGTTGCTTCAATGTGAAGATTGTACACGGTGGCAGTTACCTGACCAAGAGCCATGTCCAGTTGTTGGAGGAGGCTTTTCACAGCTGTACGTAGCCCGTCTAGGAAAGAGCACAGTGAGCTCCCTGTGTTCCCCTCTGCGGCAATGGAATCAGTCAAGGATGACACATTTCGCAACCATTCCCACTCCTCCCTGCAACCAACAAAATGAGGTAAGGTTTGTCACCGCAGCCTGGACTGAGATGGACTGTTCATTGTCTGGCACTGTGAAGCCAGGCTGGTCGATCTAACAGAGCTGAAGCACCGGATGAGGCATGGATCATTCTTGAACAGCACTTTTTGGACTTGATTGAAATTGTTGTTTAAATGGTCGATACACACAGCCTATTGCTGTTTATGAGCCTGCCTTATTTATGCCTCTCCAAGCACAGATGCTTCTGCCATATACTGGACTGCCAGTCTGATTTGAATTGCTTTGGAGAGAGATGCAGAGAAACCAGAGGGCTCCCCAAAAGGGCAATCTGTTTGTGAATTTGGTTGTCTGGAGTTACTTTGGCTGGTGACTGGTGTTATATATAGGTCTGAGAGGGTGAATAATGAGGAATGCCATAGGCAACACCCACTATGATGATTTCATATGGAATTTTGGGCAGCACAACTTAGGATCTCACAGGTTAAAACCTAATATCTGGATTTCCTCAAGATCTCTGTAACAAGTGTCCATAGTATCAATGTAATCTGTAACTAACTGTTGATATGCAATAAACTACATCTTGGTAATTACACAACAGTCTTCCAGTTAGACCAGGCAGTGGTTATCTTCTAACACATTAAAACAAGAAGGCCCTGTAGTTTTCTGCTTTGAAAAGGATGGTGGCAGTATCTTCACCATTAGCAGCAGCTCACACAGTGTACAGAAATGGCATGTCTGTAACAACAGTGGGAAGGAGATCAGCAGGGAGTGATAGTCTGTGGGCTGGGTTGACTGGGGACAGATGCAGATCCATTACTTTATGACAGCATTAAACAATGTTAAGAGGAGTGTCTGTCAATGTTCAACCTGTCAGTTAACAGATAACATTTAAAAAAGATCAATGGGGATCTTTCTTCTTTATGTGGATATGGACATAGCTAGCAAGGCCAACATTTGTGGCCCAATCCTAACCACCCTTGAACTGAATGGCTTGTTCATCTATTTTAGAGGGTAGTGAAGAGTCAATGACATTGATTGGCGGTCTGGAGTCACATGTAGGCCAGACTAAGTAAGGACAGCAAATTTCCTTCCCTAAAGGACATTAGTGAACCAGAGGAACTTATACAAGAATTGGTAATAGCTGTCATGGTTACCATTACGGAGATCACCTTTGAATTTCAGGATGCTAATTGAACTTAAATTGTACCCGCTACCATAGTGGGATTTGAACTAGTATTTCCTTGAACATTAGCTGAGGCAAATGGATGACTAGCCACGATGTCACTGTCTCCTCACAATATGAACATATACCATTGATAATCCAAACAACAGAGGATAAAGATTGGGGAAAGTCATTAGGTCCATCTTGGCTCATTTGTCTAAAGTGACAAAAATATCTCCGAGTGTAAGATCCATTGTCCCTTAAATTATTCCAGGGAATTTTCCTCCATCACTACATCTGTGACTCTTTTCCACATGTTGGTTCATTTTGAATGAACATCTTCCTCATGTCAGCCCTTCCTTTTACTGGGTTGAAACTATGGTCCTTTGCCTTATCCTTGTAATTTAACTTAAAGCAGTCTTACAGATTCTGAAATCTCCCAGGTCTTACATTACAGACCAAAAAACCTCTAGTTTCACATATCATGAACACTAGGAGCTCTTCCCGTCTGGAAGCAGAAATCCATCAGCCGGAAAGTGCCCAAGTCACTGAGGCGATTTTAGCTGTGGCTGGTTATATCACATGTCCTGGAGGTTATATCACATGACCCTCCTGTCTGCTAACCACCCTGTCCCCATGTACTCCCAAAATTGGTTACTTAACATGTCCATCCATTCAGACCAATCCCAAACAAGTATCACTCTCTATTAGGCGATTAATGGATTCTGGTTGCAGGGAGTGCTGTCCAGATTTTCTTCAGTTCCTGGAGTCTCCAGATCAGTTGTTAACCTTAGGCTGGAATCTTGGGTGGGAAACACCATTTGGACAATAGACACAAGCTTACAAGGAGAGGGATGGGGGCCATTGGGTGAGAGAGGTAATTGAGCTGGGAGCATGAGGATCAGACTCATTGTGGGATAAAGTCTAGAGAAAACAAAGTGGAATTAGGAAAAGAGACGGCGAGTTTGAAGAGCTTGCGAATATAAAGAGGAAAATCCTGATTATTTTCTATTACCTGGATACGTTCTTGTTGTCCCGTATCTTGGTGTGACAGAGCACATTGGGCACCCTGTAAGGGACGAGCACTTTAATCTGATCCACAGAGCTGCAGAGCTTTAGATAACCGAGGTAGAGGCCTGGAGGTAAGGCCTGGTTGACTCTCAGGTGATAATCGAGTTTATCCTGAAGAAGAAAAATAAAAGGGTCAAAGAGGTTTCTTTTCTTGTTAACAAATAAACAAGAGATCCTCTCATCCTATGCATTCCAACAGATCGGATTTAAAGGTGGAGCAATAGTGATGGTTTTTAAAAGGAAGGGGGCATGCTTTGTGTGACGAGACAATGGATTATCATGAGACCCATCATAAGACACTGGGTGCTCAGTAGTTTAATGGGAAGAAGCTCAAGGGGGCAGAATGTACATCTCATAGCCAGGACACAGTCAGAAGATGGTTAAAGGGGAAGGAAAGTACAGTAGAGAGACAAAGAAGGAGACCTAGTTTCAGGGCTAGCGCAGAAGGAGCCTTAGGCAAGTTGGGTTCAGTGAGCCATGGGTGGGTTAGAAGGCACTAAGAGGAGTGACAATGGTGTAGTGGTAATGTCACTGGACTTGTGATCCAGCAACCCAGATTAATGCTCTGAGGACACAGGTTCAAATCCCACCACAGCAGTTGGTGGAATTTTAAATCACTTAGTGAAATGTGGAATATTTGGGGCAGCACAGTGGCTCAGTGTTTAGCACTGCTGCCTCACAGCACCAGGGACCCGGGTTTGATTCCACCCTTGGGCAACTGCCTGTGTGGAGTTTGCACATTCTCCCCATGTCTGCATGGGTTTCCTCTAGGTGCTCTGGTTTTCTCCCACAGTCCAAAGATGTGCAGGTTAGGTGGATTGGACATACTAAATTGCCCGTAGGGTTCAGGGATGTGTAAATTAGGTGGGTTATAGGGGGATGGGCCTGGGTGGGATGCTCTGAGGGTCAGTGTTGATTTGTTGGGCCTAAGGGCCTATTTCTACACTGTAGGGGTTCTATGATCTCATGATCATAAAGCTAGTCTCGGTGATGGAGACCACAAAATACCACTGATTGTTACTAAAATCCATCTGATTCACTCGTGCCCTTTAGAGAAGGTCATTTGCTGTTCTAACCTGGTCTGGTCCACATTTGACTTCAGACCAACAGCACATGTGGTTGACTCTTAACTACCCTCTGAAATAGACTAGCAAGCCACTCAATTCAAGGGCAATTAGGGATGAGCAACAAATGATGGCCTTATCAGTGGCACCCACACTTCAGGAAAGAATAAGGAACTCAATTTTCATGGTGGAGAAGTCCATGAGGGGGCCCACGTTTATAAATTAAGTTTGGTTCATCCATTGATCTCTAACTGGGAATGGACAAGGAAAGCATTTTCTTCTCAGCTGTCCTGGGGTGAGGTCAAGTCTGCAATGGAGTAAATTATATCATATCAATGGCTGAAAATGGGTTGAATCATTAGTTATTGATCCAGGATTAGAGGAGGTGGGAGAGAGAGGCGATTTTCTCATTTGAGATCTGTACAATAAAACTGTAAATCCTCTAACACAGGGCGAACATTCCTGAAAGGGATTAAAGTCCACTGGGGGCAGAGTGATCAACATATACGGCATATGTATATATATATATATATAAAACACAGATAATATAACACTTGCTGCTGCACTAGCTTTAGCCTACTGAAATTAGTGGGGATGTTGTTAAGAGTCAGAGTGGAATTGAATGTTTGTACATCTTTGTGATTCAAGTCCATGCTGAAATAGGTCTGGGAAATGAGGGGTTAAGTGAGAAGATAATAAGGATAATGAAGCAAAAGCAATGACGGATGTAACAAAACTGTGGGCAAGATTTACTCATCTTAACATCCTTTTAAAAGAGAAGATTTTACCTTCAAAGTCATGAAGAGCATGTCCAGGGCAGTGAAGCTCTCGAAAGCAGAGACAGATTTCCGATAGTTATGAAGCTTTGAAAGCGGAATCCATCGGACATTCTCCAGCACATGGGATGGCCGCAGCTCCTTGATGGTTAGGACCAAAACGTTCCCAAGTTTGTCCTTGATTGGTTCAAAGTGCACCTGGCCCAGGTCTTGTGTTCCCAACGCACTCTGGAGAACAGGAATTGTACAACTTAAACTCCCCTCCAACATGAACATAGGAATTAGGAGTAGACCACTCAGCCTCTCAGCCTTTCTGAAGAAGGGTCTCGGCTCGAAACGTCAGCCTTCCTGCTCCTCTGATGCTTCTTGGCCTGCTGTGTTCATCCAGCTCCACACCTTGCTATCTCAGTCTCTCAAACCTGCTCTGTTGTACAATAAAGTCATGGCTAATCTGATTACTCCATTATCCCATCTATTCCTATTAACCTTTCATCACCTTGCATTTCAAGGATCTACTGACCTATGCCTTAAAATATTTCAAGACTCCACTACCACTACCTTTTCAGAATGCATGACCTTCTATGAGAAGAATACTCTCCTCTTCTCTGACTTAAATGGGCGATCTCTTATATTGAAACAGTGAAGCATATTTCTAGATTCTCCCACAAGTGGTCATACCCCTTCCACATCCACCCTCAGGTTCAACACCTTGTACTCTCCTAAACTCTAGCGGACACAAACTGAGCTGTCCAACCTTTACTTATTAAGGCAACTCACCCATTCCAAGTATTAGACAGATAAACCTTCTCTGAACAGTTTCCAATGCGTTTACATCCTTTCTTAAATAAAGTGACAAATACTATACACAGTACTCCAAGATGCGATCTCACCAACCCAATATTACGAAACATAACCTCCCTACTTTTGTATTCAATCCCTCTCACAATAAGTAATAACATTTATGGGCTTTTCCAAATATTTGCTTTCCTACATATTATGGTTTTGTGATTAATACAGTAAGACTGTCTAGACCGTCCCTGCATTTCGGAGCTCAGTTATCTTCCACCATTTAAATAACATGCTTTTGCAAATTCTTCATGCCAAAATGGACAATTTCACATCCTGCCACATTAAACTCATTTACCATATTGTCCACTGACTACCTAAATCCCTCTGAAGTAACCTCATGTTCTCTTAACAACTTTATTTCCTTTAAAATCTTTGTGTTATCAGCAGATTTGGCACCCAAAACTTCAGTCCCTGCTGGTCAGGACTGTGAGATGAATTCCCTGGCTCATAGACAATGGCTGAGAACAAGAACTCCATAACTTAGAATCAAACCACAGACCCATATCCCATCCTTGAAGACTGATCAAGTTTGCAGTGATCTGGAGTGTTACAGCTCCCTTGGAGAGTCTGGGCTGCTATGGCAACATGCACTTTTACCTCCAATTCCTTTCCAGCTCCTGGCTGACCACAGGTTGCTCCCTCTCTTATCACCTGCATTGGTGTGTACTGGAAGGAATTGCCAGCTGATACTCAACCTGTTTGGATGTTATAAATATGCTTCTGTGGCCATCAAGTTCTGAAGTGGGTCTTGAACCTGGAGCTTCTAGTTCACAGGCAGTGTACCACCCACTGCACCTTAGGACGGAGGCAAGTACTAAAATTGGAAGCACAGTGGATCATTAGGAGGGTCAAAGGAGGCCACTAGGGGTTGGAAATGCCTGACGTGAGCAATGCCCTTCAAACCGTATAACCAGTTGTCTTTCACTTTCTTTAACAGAGAGTCACCTAATATCCCTCAGGGGTAATTATCTACCTATAGGTTGTGGAATGTAGTGATTGAACCAGAAAACATTCGTTAGGATAGGTTACAATAGTAGTTAAAGGAAAATTGATTTATGGGTTTAGGAGATTGCTGTGTGACAGAATAGCTGCAGTACCATTAGGTGACACCTTGTGGCACTACAAGTTAGCATTCTGAACAATGTCAGCAATCATCTGTACACTTGTGATGTGGAGTTTGCAGGCTGTGCATTCAGTCTGAAGCTGAATCATAGGCAATGCCAGCATAGATAGGGATTTTTAATCCAATTTTGAGTTGTGTTCTGCTTGTTACACTGATGTAAAACCAATTCAATTTCGGAGGGAGCATTCTTTCTGTGCCACCTTGGACCATTCCACCATCATTCCTAATAACCCCCATTTTCCAGCCACCTAAGGGACCTTCCCATGCAATCACAGAAGGTGTAACACTTGCCCTTTCACCTCCTCCCTGTTCAATGTCCCAAACATCTTCCAGGTGAAGCAGCATGTTACTTGTACTTCTTTCACTCCAGTTTACCGCATTCACTATTCACAATGTGGTCTTCTTTGCATTTACAAGACCAAATGCGGACTGGGTCACTGCTCAGTGGAACACCTCCATTCTGTCCTTAATAATTACCCTGACGTTGCCATTTCAATAGATCACCTAGCTCTCATTCTAACTTTTCTGACCTGAACCTGCGACAGTATTCCAACAAAGCTCAATACAAGAGGAGCAACACCTCATTTTTGGCTTAGGTACTTTACAGCCTTTAAGTTTCACATTGAGTTCACCAACTTCAGATCATGACCTCTGGCCTGCAATCTGACCGCATTCTCCCACTCTATGCTGTGTGTTGTTGACTTGCTCTTAGCATAGGAGACTTATTTACTCCTTTTCACACCTTTATTTATGCCTATTTTACATCTGTACCCATCTTTTACCACCATTAGTGCTGGGCACCCTCACCATTTGTTTCCCTCACTCCTTACCCCCTTCGTCAACAAAATAAAACACCATTTTCAGCCCTTAAAGTTCTGCAGAAGGGTTGTACTGAACTCGAAATATTAACTGTTTTTCACCTTTTCAAAAATGCTGCCAGACCTGTTGAGATTCTCCAGCATTTTCAGGTTTATTTCAGATTTCTAGCATCTGCAGCTTTTTTTTCTTTTAAGAAAACCAATGTCATTGTCCCATTCTCTCCACATAGTCTTATCTGCCTGTGCCTCAAACATTTATTCAATTTTCCTCTAAGAGTTGCAATAGTCTCTAACTTCACCCTCCTCTGCGGCAAAGTACTCCAACCCTTTGTGTGTAATTCAGTGATTATCTTAAATATTCATTGACTCTCCAACCAGAAGCAACAATTTATTCCTTTGTTCACATTTATCAAAACTCTCCAAAATATTTGTAGAAATCCTTATTAATTATGCTTGTTCCTTCGTCTGCTCTGCTGGGATTCTTCAGAATCGTAAGTCTTTTGTTAAGACTTAGCTGATATAATTACTGGACAAGTCAGTACCTAGACTGAAATATGGCTTGATAGATCATGTTTTTAAAAAATTAATGACGTGGTCTTTCACTAAAATAAGCTGCTGTGCCACATATTTGGTTTTAACAGTGAAACAGAATTTATTACACAAAAGAAAAGATAATATAGAATAAACTAATCAATTAACATATAACACAATTTAAAAGATTTTGAAGCACTGTAAAATTACAATATTCCATCTACCCCAACAACATTCTTTTACAGTACTCAAACAATAGAGAGAATTCTCTTCTCTATCACATCTAAAAAAATTGACTTAACCTAACTCCTGGTCTTGTGAGTCTGATAGCCTCTTATTTAAGTATTCACACAACTGACCTTAGACTATCTCAACTTCAAATAACTCCTTCGAGGTTCTAATCAACTTCTGGTCTGAAACTTCCACACCAAAACCCTTACACCAAGGTAACCCATTTTCAAACCTTTAGGAGCTGACTTCTTTCTCTAACAGAAACTATTCCATTTATCCAACATCTAGCAGGATTTCTGTAAACTGAAACAAATGCTTTCCAAGCTATGGGGGCTTTTCCCCAAGTAAAAAGTAAATTAATTCCCAATCCTGTTAACTGAAAGCAGCCTTATATTCTTCAATGTTTATTTTATTCATGACAATGTAATTGTACTTCCTGGCTTGTTGTCTGTGAGAATCCATCAACGCTTTTAATTGCTTAGCCAACTTGATGGCATCACTGTTTCTGGACACTGGAGATGCCCTTGAACAGATACTAAAATCAAAGGAAAAGCGAAATCTACACTGAGTCAATTGCCAGATCTTTGAGGTCACCAGTGAGTGCAACCATTCTGCTGTTGACAGAGAAATCCAGGCCAATAATTTTCTGATGAAGGGTTTAGGCGCGAAACGTCAAGTTTTCCTGCTCCTATGATGCTGCTTGACCTGCTGTGTTCATCCAGCCCCATGCTTGTTATCTCGGATTCTCCAGCATCTGCAGTACCTTTTATCTCTGATACAAAATTATCAACACCTAGTAGGTCTTCCCATTACATCTACACATTTCTTCCTCCTCTGAAAATGTATTACTTCATACTCCTCCATATTAACTTGTATCTGATACCAATGAGCCCATTGCACTAATCTGCCAGTGTCTTCCTCAACTCCATTACAGCCCTTTCGTTTCTTAAACCTATTTTCATATTAAATTTTGAGACCGTGTTCCTGATATCCAACTCTTTCATTCACACTGAAAACAACAGTGAGTCCAGCACTAATTTGTGGATCCAATGAAAACCCATTTGCTTCATCTCTTTGATTTCTGTTACACCTCCTCTTACATTGTATGCCTAGAATTTTTTCATCAAGCTTCTTAAAGACAACACAAACTGGCTACAAAGAGCTATGAACAGGTTAAGATAAGAACTCATAGAGATGGAGATAAAATTAGCATTGATGAGGATTGGTCAATTGACTAAAGGCAGAAAGTTAGGATAAAAGGCGTTTTAAAATTGAAAGGTTATAACAAGTGGATTGGCACAATGATCAGTCTGCGGCCTTGCTAATTACAATCTAGGTTGATGACTTAGATGAAGAGGTCGAAGGGGATTGCATCCAAGTTTGCTGTTATTACAAAGTTAGGCAGAATTGTAAACTGTGACAAGAACATAAAAGGGTTGCAAAGAGACATGCAGAGGATAAGTAATTGGCAAATGGGGTTCACTGTAGGGATGTGTGAAATTATTCAGTTTGGTCTTAAGAACATGAATACAGATATTTTAAGAAGATGCAAATCTTATAAATGTTGATGTTTACAGAAACTTAGGTGTACTCATAAATGGAACGTAGAAAGTTAGCATGCAAATATTCAGGAAGATGAATGTTATATTGTCCAGTGGTTTGGAATACAAGAATTTGGACATTTGCTGCAACTTACAGGGATTTGGTGAGATCATGCCTAGAATATTGTGTCATGTTTTGCTCTCCATATTTAAGAGGTAGCATAGATAATTCTCTCAATTGGTTCCTGGGTCAGATGAGAGTTGAGTAAATTGCGTCTACATTCTCTGGGATTCAGAAGACTGAGAAATGATCTGATCGGAAAATACAAGATTCTGAAGGGTTTTGATGAGATGGACAGTAAGTAGATGTCTAGCTGGGGAAGCTAGGATGAAAGATAAAGGACCAATATTTTAAAACTAAGACAAGGAGAAGTTTCTTCTAATTGCTGTTCAAAATATTTGAATTACCGCAAGCTTTGGGAGGTTATAGTTCCTTGTAACTTTCTCCTACTGCAATGCCTCGGCTAATTGGAGTTGACTTTCATGTTGTATAAATTGCAGTGATATTTGAAATTTGGCATTTTTGCAATTGTCCTGATGAGTGCAAGATGAAAAGCTTCAGCAATATACTTCTCTTTTCAGCAATTCGTGTAGATAAAATAGTCAGAAAATTTAATGAAATGAGATCCTAGTACTGAGGTATAAACAACTTCATACCTGGAGTTGGGACACTGCTAATAACATCTTCTGCCTGGTTTGGAGCACTGACGAGGAGGAGGAGAGTGCTGAGTTCATTCCCTGCTGCAACCACTGGATGTCCTTCCACATACAGGAAAGCTGGAGAGAAGTCACAACAAATCCTCCAATTAAATATTGGGAAAATACAATTGTAGTCTTCAGACTCTGCTACAACTCCGTTCCCTAGTTATTGGCACCATTCTTGATCAAAGCTATTGCCTGAGGCTGAACTAGGCTGTCCACAAGCTCTGTGCTCTATCCAGTATCACTGGACTAGTAATACCCAGGGGACATGAGTTCAAGTCCCATCCCTAAATTTAATTCACAAATTCAAATGATGTAAAGGAAATATAGAACTGAAAGCTAGTCTCAGTAATGATAACCTCAAAACCATCATCAATTGTCATGACAAATCATTTGGTTCACTAATGTCCTTTTGTGAAGAAAATCTGCTTTCTTTACTTTGTTTGGCCTATACGTGACTCCGGACCCTTAATTGCTCTCAATGTCTGGGCAACAAATATTGACTTTGCCAGTGGCTCACAAATCCTTTGAATGAATAATTTGATAACAATGCTCCAGCACTGATACATTGACAGGGGCTGCTGACCATGTATAGTATATCAGAAAGCAGCTTCATACCTTCGAAAACCAGAGGAATTCCTGCATGTCAGAGCCAGAACAGGAGCTGTCAATCTCGACGATTGGGATTTGATCCTCATTTGTGACCAGGATGTTTTCCTTGTAGAAAAAAATGGCAGCTAAATATACACCCCTAAACAAATAAAGACAAGGTGTTAAAAAACAGTGTCTATTAATGTCAGAGCCACAGCAAACACAGGAGGGCTGTTCTGAGTTTTTAAAAGGTGAGATTGAATCTCCTTTGACTGGGTAATCCCAGAATTTATTGCTCTCTGTCTTACAGGTGCAGAATAGATGCACAAGCACCAAGTGGCGGGATATTTGTCCACTTACTTGCATTCCAGAACTGAGATGTCAAACCTTTTATCATTGTCTGTTGTAAAAGTAGAAAGTAAACTAAAATGTATTCGAAAGTGAAGCCAAGAGCAGCAGGAATGTTCCTGACAAATTTAGAGTGGTAAATTTAAATAGTTAAACACTTGAGGCTAATGAGCTGGGTAGGCTGAGTGCAGGCATATACTTTTCCAGTCAAAGTATTATTTCTAGATCACACACCACAAACGTCAGGACTAACAATTATTTCCTCCTGATATTTACATATAACTCTGGTCAAGCGCTCACCCAATGATCCCTTAACTAATATTTGGTATCACATGTTCCCTAGTTCCATATCGTCTCAGGCATCCATGCCAAAGCCTATTCGATAACAACATCACGGCCCCTTTCCACTGACATCCTCCTGTTCGCTCGATCAAACTCAAATCGCCCCTTCCCACCCAATTGTTCCTCACGGCCACCTCCTCATTTTTCTCTTCCTCAATTTCCTCTCTCTGTCACCAGCCCTTGAAAATCCCCTACTTCTCTACACCTTCTGTTCTTATCATCATCCTTTCCTTCATGCCACTTTCTGCTAACGGTTCTACAGTCATGACTGCTCTTCTATCTCCATCTCCCAATTTTCCCTTCCCTGTCCAGTTCCACACTTTTGATTGCTTATCGCTGAATGTCATAGCCCTTCTCTCTCCTAAGCACCCTTGTGCCTCTCGATTCCCCTTCCCTACACCAGCAAACCCCACCCCTGAAGTATGCTACTCAATTTACATACTATTCAAGGCCCATTGCCAGAGGATTCTTAGAAAGAAGATGGTTTGTTTCACAGGCTCACCAGAATGATTGTGGGGTGGCAGCATTGTCTTTTGAGGAGAGATCAGATCATAAAACCATTATACCATAAGAATATGCAAGCAGAATTAGGCTTTCCAACTCATTGAGACTGTTCTGCCATTCAATCATGGCTGTGATGTTTTTCAATCCCATTCTCCTGCCTTCTCTCCACAGCCCTTGATCCCCTTACTAATTAAGAATCTATCTATCTCTGTCTTAAATACACTCAATGACATGGCCTCCACAGCCTTCTGTGGCAATGAGTTCCATAGATTAACCACCCTCTGGCTGAAGAAATCCCTCCTCATCTCAATTCTAAAGAGTCATCCCTTCACTCTGAGGCTGTGTCTTTGGGTCCTACTCTCTCTACATCCAGTCCAGGCCTCTTCAGTATTTTGTAAGTTTCAATGAGATCCCCTGTCATCCTTTTAAATTTCATCGAGTACAAAGCCAGATTCCTCAACCACTCCTCATTTGACATACTCTTCGTCCCAGAGATCTTTCTTGTAAACTTCCTCTGGATCCCGTCCAACACCGGCACATCCTTCCTTAGATACAGGGCCCAAAACTGCTCACAAATATTCCAAATGTGTCTTACACAGCCTCAGCATTACATCTCTGCTCTTGTATTCTAGCCCTCTTGAAATGATCGCTTACATTGCTTTTGCCTTCCTAACTGCCAACGGAACCTACATGTTAACCTTAAAAGAATTCTGAATTATGGCTCCCAAATACCTTTGTGGCTTCAGATTTCCAAAGCTCTTCCCCATTCAGTAGATAGTCTATTCTTCCTACCAAAGTCCATAACCTCATACTTTCCCACATTGCATTCCTTCTGCCAATTCATTGCCACTTTCCTAGCCTGTCCAAGTCTTTCTACAGCCTACCCACTTCCTCAACGCTGCCTGTCCCTCCATTTTTCTTTGTGTCACCTGCAAACTTTGCAACAATGCGTTTGTCCAGACTATTAATGTATAATGTGAATAGTTGTGGTTCCAAAACTGATCTGGGGAATTTCTGGCTGCCATCTTGAAAAAGATCCCTTTATCCCCACTCTCTGCCTTCTGCCAGTCAGCCGATCCTCTACGCATGCCAGTACCTTGCCCCTAACACCATGGACTCTTACCTAGTCGCCTCCTGTGCGGCGCCTTGTCAAACGGCTTCTGGAAATCCAAATAGATCGCACCCATTGGCTCTTCTTTGTGTAACTTGCTTGTTACCTCCTCAAAGAATTCTAACAGATTTGTCAGGCATGACCTCTCCTTGACGTAGCCATGCTGACTCAGCCCTATTTTACCATGCACTCCCACAAACTCTGCAATCTCAACTGGATCTGTATTCATTGGAGTTTCATTAAATACAAGGGAATCTCATTGAGACGTAAAATTCCGACAAGGTTGGATAGACTGGATGCAGGGATACCATTCCTCTTGGCAGGAGTGGGATTCTGCAATGGGTCACAGCCTCAGTACATGTAGAAGGTCAGTTGGCTCTGAGTGGAAGAAAAAATCCTTCACTCAGAAACCTCTGGAGGCCAAGTCACTGAATATATTTAAAAAAGAAATAAATAGATTTCTAAGCACCAAAGGAGTCTAGGGATATAGGAAGAGGGTGTTGGATACAGGATCAGCTATGATCTGCTTCTATTTTCTATGTTTAAAAGAAGTCCAATACTGGGTTTGCCTGCCTGTACCCAAATCCAGTTCGCACCAGCAGGCCTGCAACATTCAGTTTCAGCCCCAGTGAAGTGTTCCAGTGAGTAGCTCAGATGCATGGACTGAAAGTGCCAGCTTCAACCCCTGGACATAGGCAGATTTTCAGTTTGCCACTCAACGTCTGTCATAGAAACCGCCCTAGTTACTGTCTGACAGATGTTTGTGGAAATAAACTTGTCCAGTTTCAAGATGAGGCAGCTGATCTGCGGCAGGCATCAAGTTGAAAATCCACCCTCTCACAATTCATTAAGAAGCCATTGTTGTCCATAAAATGTCACAGGGTATGGTGTGGGACAGGGGGAGAAATTAATTATGTGTCACTCTTAGGTTATGTCCTTTCCCTGATGGTGTGATTTTGGCGGAGGGAAGGTGGAGATGAGTGGAGTGGGGAGAGAGGTCAGGAAGCGCTGTGTACCTGTAGTAGATATCAGTGAGGAATGGTGTGCTGTTCCACAGGTTGCCACCTGCTGGAAGCTGTCCTTTTACTGGAGAATGATGTCTGCTTAGGATCCTGGGTCTCTGCTGTGGGTCTCTACGTGACTGGGCAGGCCAATTCCTGACCCACAGATCTTTGGGAACATGAGGGAGGATCTTCCACAAGGAAGTGAGAATCAGCATGTTGGATATGCTTCCTTTTCTTCTGCTGCCACTCTCCATCCTCTTTAAGGACTTTGGACTCTAAGCTCACTGGACAAATTGTCACTATTTTGAACAATTGGTAGCAAGCTCTTCCCAATCATTGAGGTCAACGGGGCTGCAGTTCAAGGACAGTTTCAGAGTGTTGTTGAAGTGTTTTTGTCCTCCTCCCCTGGAACCCTGGACATTTGAGAGTTGAGGAAATAAAACCCAGAAGGGAAGATGGTTTTTTGCCATCCCAGCACAGTGCTCAGTCCATCATTGTTGATTTTGTAAGAATTTCACCTCCATATTTATGGAGCTGACCTCAAAAACTACACTAATGATCCATGGCACTGCCAATCCAGTTGAATGCAAGTCTGTTTAGCAGAAGCAGCACCTACGCAAATGCTTTCCCAGCATGTGTTCAGAACAGAAGTACAGAAGAAATAGAAGGAGGGTTTGGCCATTGACCCTCTCAAGTTTGCTTATCTGTGCAACATAATCACGACTGACCTTCTACCTCAAAAGCACTTTCCCATCTAAACCGTGCAATCGTGGATTCCCTTCATGTGGAAAAATCAATCAATCTCCATCTTGAAAACAGTCAATGAGTGAACACTTGGGGTCATTTTAAAACTCCACTCATGAGAAACCCAGGGGGAGCTGGATTTTACATTCTTCAAAATATTCCTCTCCATTCAGAGATAGGAAACTAGTGTCACAGCTGATCCTGTCAGTTAAGGTTAAAATTATCACATTTATTTCTGGTAGCTGGCTTTCAATCCATCTCAGGCTGACAGGATGCAAAACCCTTATCTCTCTCTGCTCGCCTGCAAAAGTCTCCCTGTAAAATGAGCTCAGCTGAATTTCAATCCAGCTCACACTCAGTAAAACTCACAGAATAGAATTACTGATACTGTACGTTAGAAGAAAATGCTTTTGTCCTGTGCTTTACCTATTGCCTTCTCTTTCAAACTGATTGTGGTTGGTAACTAAAACTCCTGTTGTGCTACACACATGTACACCTGAAGCCTCAAACTCTAGCCTCATTCTTCCCACTGCCATTACCTCCTAAGCTTTTCATTCTATTTATCCCATTCCACACCCCACATGTTTATCATTTTCCTCAAGGAAATTCACAAAGACAATGTGTTAGCTTGGGTACATTGGCCAGACTCACCTCTGCAGGGTCTTGACAAACTTGTTTGTGTTTTGAAAGAGGTACTTCAGGCTGCGAGAGACTGAGAGCTTCTTACTAGGTGTGTGAACTGTGCAGGTTTCTGTAGAAGACAATGTGGAGGTTTAGCCTGGGCTTTACGGTCAGAACTCTGGCAACATGGCCAAAGATGGCCCACAGCAGGCCAATCTCTTCAAAAAGAACCTGGAAGTAATACTGTTCATTATTGTGCTATTAACACTCACCCTGGGCCATTGTTTTGTCTGTTTGGTACAAACATTACCATTCTTTCCGCCTTTTGTTCCATGACATCTTTGATTCCCCACCTCTACCTTATTCAAGAGTTTCCACTTTATTCTTACCCCCTTTTCCAATTTGACAGCATAAAATCCATCACATTTCTACCTCCCTGCAGCTCTGAAGAAGAGTCATACTTACTTGAAATCTTATTTCCTTTTCTCTCTCCACAGATACAGCCAGAACTGCTCAATATTTCCAGCCCTTTGCTTTAATTTCAGATTTCCCGTCAGTATTTTACTTTTATTACTATGGAAGTACATGAGATTGAAAACAAGACTGCCGGAAGTGGGGTTTACACCTAACCAGGGGGCTCCTGAATGGTGGGCTTTTAAATTCACTCATGGTGTATGGGCGGTGCTGGCTGGACAAGGATTTCTTACCCCAGTAGGGTCATGGGATGAGATTTTGGGGTCCAGACAGCAATAGCAAACATGGAACTCAGACTAATGGCTATGGGGTCCCTTTAAATGTTTGTACTTCTTTTCTTGTTTTTGGCGGGGGGATGGGGAAATTTTCTGTTCTGACGTCGTCTGGTCTACATGTGACTCCAGACCAACAGCATTATTGTTGATCCTTAACAGCCTCTAAAATGACCTATCAAGCCATTCAGTTCAAAGACAATTAGGGACCAACAACAAATGCTGGTCTTGTCAGTGATTCTTGTGTGTCATGAAAGAAAAAAGAATTAAAAATGGCAATCTGCGTCAGTAGTACTGTTGACCCTGTGGGCCAGCACGTTTTGTAGTGCTCAACTGTTCTCTTGTGTTTGATTATGAAAGTCATTTGTTTTGGTATTGGTTGTGCATCACAAATCAGAACTCCTTCAACCTACATCAGTCACTTAGAATTACATTTAGGCTTCAGGTTATGAGACTTATCAAGACTTT
The DNA here is from genome assembly GCA_024137785.1 of Ginglymostoma cirratum. Classification (NCBI taxonomy): domain Eukaryota; kingdom Metazoa; phylum Chordata; class Chondrichthyes; order Orectolobiformes; family Ginglymostomatidae; genus Ginglymostoma; species Ginglymostoma cirratum. Next base: position 3,062,611 of record JAHRHZ010000008.1, on the reverse strand, counting down.
CTAATGAACAGATAAACAACCAGATAATACATGCAAAACTGCCCCTCTGAAAGGTCAGTGTTGCCGTCTCTGGAAGATGCGACTGGGGCACTGGTCCGGTGCAAACTTCATATCCATCTATATGTCAGTTTGCCAATCTACCTATTTATTTATGACATCCTGGTAACTGATCCATACTCATTGTGCTTGACTAGTTAAGTCTGGGTGTGGCATCAGAGTAACCATTGAAACTATTAGAAGCTGACCTGCAAACACAGTTGCAGATATCTTTTAGAATCCCTTGTAAATAAACTTATTGCGCATTTGGAAAATCATGTAACCCGTGCTTTGCTGTGAGAGATATAGCATATACGATATTGGTCAGTCTTTGATGGACATCATTTCTCACAGGGGACCATTCCAATTTTGTATCTGGCTGTTGATCAACTCATACAGCTCAGGGAGGTCATACATAGGAGCTTCCTTGATAAAGCCACATAAGACAGTGTACTTGTCAAATAACTGTCAATCCTAGGAGGGAAGAGCATAGTTTTCAGCAGGGACATTGAGCTCCAAATGCACGTGGCTGCAGTTGTGCAAAGGTTTTATATAGTACCACATGACATCCATTCAGCCACTTGAGCCACAGATAGCCTTACAGTTTTATCACTAGTCTCAACCAAAAGACCCAGGTAATGTTCTATGAACCTGGGTTTGAAGTCCAACATGGCAGATGGTGGCATTTGAATTCAATAAAAATCTGGAATTACAAGTCCAATGTTGACCATAAAATCTTTGTCAATCTTCGTGAAAAACCCATCTGGTTCAACAATACCCAATGAAGGAAATCTGCCATCATTTTGTGGTCTGGCCTACATGAGACCGCTGATTCACAGCAATGTTCTTGACTCTTAACTGCCCTCCGGGCAATAAAGGCTGGGCAATGAATGCAGGCCTAGCTAGTGATGTCCATATCTGTGAATGAATAAGAAGAAAAATTCATACCCAGACCTGGATATCTGACCCAACTGATGACATTTTTGTTTTGGTGTAGGTAGTTTAGGCCATGACTATGAATGAAGTTTAGATTCACATATGGACTCACCTAAGAAGAAGCTCCGATGACAAGGAGCCTTTATCTGCTCCAGAAGTTTCTGCACTGCTTGGCTTTGGTCCTTCTGCCTCAATTTAACGTCAGCACATTCCTTCCAACCTGCACATTGATCACAGGCCATGTTTAAACATCCGCAATTCTCCTGAGTAGTAAAGTTTCTTCACAGGTTTTACGATAGATAGGGATGACAGTATAAAACAGGGGATGACACATCTGCTGTCCATTAGACTACACTCCTGATTTTCATCTCCCCATAATGGGTTGCTGATTCTATAAAACAGCTTCTATACTATAACTGACACCCACTTCCCGAATGCTTCTTCAAATTGATAGATTTTGTTTCTGTTTGACAGAAGTCAATGCTGAACCATTGGCACTAGTGTCAACATCAAGTGTCAGCAACAGTATGGGTAGAAGCAAATGAAGTGTCCTTTGTCTTGGCGTCCTACTAAACATTTCTAATACAAGGCATTCATGTGTACCATAGCGGACCAACAATTATTGTTGAACCCTAACTGTGTTTAGAGGAACGGATGCACAGGATGAAATTTTTGACAGCTCCTTTGGGCAACTGGACAGCCTCCAAACTGGGGTCTTAAACAGAAATGCCAGCTCCCCACTCAGATCACTATCCCTGGCAGGAAAATACAATCATATGGAAATCAGGTGAAAGTAAGAGTGACTCCACAAATAAACCGTTAAACTCATCGCCTGGACTAATTCATGGGAAGTGCCACTGTAGTGAGATACAAACATACAGACGAGTATACAAATTAGGAGCTGGAGTAAGTCATTCAGCCCCTTGAGCCTGCTCCATCATTTGATATGATCATGGCTGATCTGATTGTGGCCTCTACTTTCCTTGCTACCCTGATGACTGATCCCAGGAGTCTGCTATGTTTACAGGACCTGGGCCTGGATTGTATCAGAGGGGCTGTGGATTCCACTGTAAAGGTTGAAGTGAGACTGTATCGTTTATGCAGGCTCACCCTTCACCCCTTTCAACCACCATTAGTGGTTCACTAGCTTGAGGCAGGCTTTCTTCTCCCATTCATGCTGAAGGAACCAACTTGAAGGCCTGTACAGAGTCTCACCAACACCAGCCTGACAGGCTCTGGTAGTGGCAGTGCTAGGGATTTGGGTCAGGTTGGGATTGACTAGATGGAAGTGGAAGCACAGACTGAGAATTGTGAGGAGGGTGGCAGAGTTTTAACAGGCAGGGGAGGCCCTTGGAGGAGGTTCCCTACCTTTCTACTTGACTGGCCACCAATTTTAGCAGTGAAAATAGCAGGGTTGCACACTCAGCATGAACCTCCCCGAGACACTCATGATGGGATGGCCCCATGGACAGGAGGGCTTCCTAACCCCTCCCAGCCACTGGTAAAATTATGGCCAGGTGGGGCAAGCAAGTTGGTGCTGGGAATGCACTCTCCCAATTAGCATGGTACTTAAGCTTTTGACCTCACTCCTGCCTGGGGAGCTGTAAACTTCACCTGAATTTTAAAGAGAAAAATAATTTCACAACAAAGAGACAGCAGAATATAAATTTGTCCCAGTGTGGGCAGTATACCATTGCACATCAACCTTATGTCCCAAGTAAAAACTGAAAGAACTGCTGTAAATCAGGAGCAAAAGCAAAGTTGCCGGAAAAGCTCAGCAGGTCTGGCAGCATCTGTGAAGGAGAAAGCAGAGTTAATGTTTCGGGTCTGGTGACCCTTCCTCAGTTTTGAGGAAGGGTCACCGGACCCGAAATGTTAACTCTGTTTTCTCCTTCACAGATGCTGCCAGACCTGCTCAGCTTTTCCAGCAACTTCCTTTTTGACCCTTATGTCCCAAATGCCCCAACTATACTGTTTTCTACAGACCAGAGTCTGAGGCGATGTCTAATGAAAGCAAAATATTGTGGATGCTGGAAAGCTGGGACAAGCACAGAAAATGGTGGAGAAACCCAGTCGATCTGACAACATGTGTAGAAAGAGAAACAGAGTTAACATTTCAAATCTGGTACGGCACAGTTCTGAAGAAGTCATATTGGACTCGAAGTATTAACTCTGTTTCGCTCTCCTTAGATTCTGCAAGACTGGGTGCATTTCTCCATTATCCTCTGTTTGTTCTGAGGAGATGCCTCCTACTTTGTGCTGCTCTTTGGGAGGCATTTGTACCCATTTCTTCTTCCATTAAAATACCTTTGTACTCTTCCAGATGGTAGCCAAATGGTGCTGAACTGTGACTCAGTGGCTAGCATTTTCACCTCTGAGTCAGAAGGTCATGAGTTCAAATCCCACTACAGATACTTGTGCACAAAAATCTGGGCTGACACTCCCAGTGTAGTACTGGGGGAATGTTGCAGAATTGGAGGTGCCAGCTTTCAGAGAAGACATGACATACAAGGTGGAAGCAGAAGATCCTTTGGCACAATCTAAAAAAAGAGCAGGGGAGTTACCCCAGTGTCCTGGTCACTTATCCTTGAACCAACATAATACACAGATTAACTGGTTGCTAGCACATTGAGTATTTTCACAGGCCCTGGTGGAGGCCAAGTGCAGATAGAGGAAGCAGTGTGCAAAAACCCAAACATCACCTCTTCAAATGCCACCTGTGGCAGGGTGTGCAGATCCAGCACCCGTCTGTATAGCCACCTCAGGAACCACAGCACTGGAGTGGAAGAGTCATTCTTGATTCTGAGGGACTGCCCAAGAAGTTGTAGTTTGTGGGAGCTTGCTGTGCACAAATTGGCTGTATATCCTACATTTCAAGAGTGAATGTGTTTCAGTAACTGTAAGTGAATGTCGTGAAGATGTGAAAGGGGAGTTATAAATGCAAATCTTTCTTTTTGAGGTTAATCAGTAATAATCAGCATCACTTACTGGATGGAATAGCACAGGGAGGAGTTGATACCTTTGCTGGTCCCCAGCCTTTCACATTATAAGCCGAAACACGCACGTGGTAGAGAGTTCCCTGAGGACAAGACAGAAGACTATAAAAGTTATGCATCTCTGACTCTGTTTCACTGATTTCAATAGTGATTTTTGGGGTTGCAATTTGGGCTTCAGTGTCCATGGGGAAAAGAGAAATGTAATCTGTCTGGATTCCCAGTGCAATTTAATGGCTATCACTGGAAGATTGGTCAGTCTAAGGGCAAAGTTAGATCAGTTGCAGGGAGGAAAATAGGAGGAGAGGCGGGAAGAATATTAATGAAATAACATTAGCCATTGTGCAGAGAGGCCTCATATTTCTTTCGCAGGGAATAAAGTAATCTGATGAGTTACAGTGTTTCACTAAATGATCAGCTGGAGAAAGCAGAGATAGATTCCACACCGACTGAGATTTGTTTATTTGTCCAATTCTTAACTCAAGTACATCCTCGATTTTCAGCGCTCTGCCATTGGCAGTTGTAGCTTTAGTTGCCTGGGTCATTATCTTTGGAATTCACTCTATGATCCGCTCTACCTTTCTATATCAATCTCCTCCTTTAAGACTTTCCTTGTATCAAGGTAGGCAAGAAAGTAAGTTGTCAAATGGAGGTAGAGACTCTACGAAGGGATAGTTATTTAAATCAAGTTGTTATGTTATGACACATATCTGAGGCAGCTGGAACTTGAATCTGGGCCCCGGCTCATCTGTAAAGGGAAATGGACTGTTTAAGCGAGAGTGCAAAAATTTGGCAGATCAAATATAATGTAGGAAAATGTGAACATTTCTACTTTGGCGGGACAAATAGAAAAGCAGGATACAATTTAAATGGAGTGACATCACAGAACTTGACGGTACGGTACGATCTCTGTACCCTCATGCATGAGTCACAGAGCATTAGTTTACAGACATAGCAAGTGATTAAGAAAGCAAATGGAATGCTTTGCATTTACTGCAAAGGGAATGAAATACAAAAGTAAGGAATTTCTGCTGCACCTGCACAGGGCCTTGCTGAGAACATATCCTAAGTACTGTGTACACTTTTTGTCTCTTTATTGGATAAAGGATATAATGCATTAGAAGCAGTTGAGAGGAGGATCACTCAACTCATTCATGGGATGAAGGTGTTATCTTATGAGGAAAGGTTAGACAGGCTGGGTCTGTATCCACTGGAGAAAAATGAGAGGTGATCATGTTGGAACAGAGTAGATTCCTGAGGGGACTTGACATGAATATTTTTCCTGTAGGAGAGACTAAAACTAGGGCACAGAGTTTAAGATTAAGAGGTCTCGCTTTTAAGATAAAGATGATGAGCAATTTTTTTTCCTTCAGAAGGACATCAGCCTGTGGAATTCTTTTCCCTGAAAAGCAATGGAGGTTGGGTCCTTCAATTATTCAAAGCTGAGTTGGATGGATTTTTGATAGACAAGATAGTCAATGATTATGGCAGGCAGTCAGAAAGGTGGAGTTGAGATCAGAATCCAATCAGCAACAGTCTTGTTAAATGTCATAGCAGGCTTGAAGGACCAAATGGCCTATTCACATTCCTAAGTTGTTTGTTGCCATGTCCAAGTTAAGCTCTACCATTTTGGTCAAGCTTTATATTGCTAATCCTAATATCTATTTTTGTGGTTTGGTGTCTAATGTTGTTTGATAAATGCTACTATGAATTACCTTGGGACAGTTCATTATACCTGTCCAATGAGGCTGTCACTTTTTTCCCAGGGAAGGTGGAGTGAGGTGGTGTCTGAGGTGAAAGTGTTCTGTGTCGGAAGAGACCCACTTTGTTCTTAACACTGCTTAGCTTTTTCAAGGTAGTGAAATGGAAGCAGGAGTATTTCTGGTGAGCAATGAGGAACAGGAATGTTCATTCACCTACCACCTCCTGTCTCGAGCCCAACCATTAGACACCTCATCACAATCTCTGGCTACTCTTCCGCTAATCACAGCCTCTCCTCACCACTGTGATCAGCCTCCCAAGCCCACACTTGAATGTTCAAAGCCATTTCCAAATCACATAAAATAATTTCTATGACCTTTACAAAGCACTAACTACGTGATGACAAAGTAGTTTAATTACAAGGCAGGAGCATTAGTTCTGGATGAGCTGCCATCCTTTGTTTTCCTCTCTTGATGGCCTTCGATTATATGCTACAGGGGGTTTTCTATCCTTAGACATTCACTCTTTTGGTCAAGAGAAAGGGGCTGGATTTACCATTCATGATGTGGCTCACTGGTTGTAGAAACGATGAGAACGCTGTGGACCTCCACGAGGGACGACTGACTGAATAAATGCCTCAGGTTCTGGCATGTTACTGGCCAGTATCCAGTCCTCCCTGAGAGTGTATGTTGATTGTTATTTGATTTATCTTGTCTGTTGTCTTTTTTAAAATATTGGCATTGAACTAAACTCAACAAACCCAAAACCAAGCCACTGGGATAATGTGCATATGTTCACATAATATTCATAGAAACATGGGAAGTTGGAGTAAGAGTAGACCATTTGGCTCTTCGAGCCTGCTCTGAATTTCAATGTAATAATGGCTGATAATCCGATTCAGTACTCTTTCCCCACTTTCTCCCACACCCTTTGATCCCTTTAGCTCTAAGAACTATATTTAACTCCTTATTGAAAATATTCAATGCTTTGGCCTCAACCACTTTCTGTGGCAGAGAATTGCATTGGTTCACCACTCTCTCAGTGAAGAAATTTCTCCTCATCTTAGTCCCTGTATCCTAAACTGCAACTCCTGGTTCTGGACTCCCTGGTCATTGGAAACATTCTTATTGCATTTACTCTGTTTAGTCCTGTTAAAATTTTATGGCTTTCTATGAAACTTCCCTTTATTTTTCCAAAGTCCAGTGAACATCGTCCTGACTGATTCAGTCTCTTTTCATATGTGAGTCCTGCCATCTCAGGAATCAGTCTGCTAAATATCACTGCACTCCCTCCATAGCCAGAACATCCTTCCTCAAATATGGAGACCAAGTCCACACGGTAGTGTGTACACCTCGCTAAGGCCCTATACAATTGCAGCAAGACACCTCTGCTCCTGTATGCGAATCCTTTCGCTATGACGGCTAACATATCATTTACCTTCTGCATCATCTGCTGCACCTGCATGCATACTTGCAGTGACTGGTGTACATGATCACCCAAGTTCCTTTCCTGATCCATCACCATTCAGATAATCTGCCTTCCTGTTTTTTGCTACCAAAGTGAATAACCTTGTATTTGTCCAAATTATACTTACCTGTCATGCATTTGTCCACACAATCAACTAGCTCCATCTTATCACACTGAAATATCTCTGTATCATCCTCATAGTTCATCCTCACATCTAGCTCTGATTCACAACAGAAAGAAATATGGCTCATTTTTCTTCAGTGTCTCACATCAAATCTGATATATCAGAAACCCTAGTCCAGCATAAATATTAACTGTGAATGATGCAATATTTGAAGTATGCAAATACTTTTATATGTACAGATGTAACGAGTTGTAGGTTGAAATGCTGACTTCTAACCTTTCTAAAGCTTTCTATAGGTATGTCAGGAATAAAAGAATGACGAGAGTAAGATTAGGGCCAGTCAAGGACAGTAGTGGGAAGTTGTGCGTGCAATCCGAAGAGATAGGAGAGGCGCAAAATGAGTATTTTTCTTCAGTATTCACACATGAAAAAGACAATGTTGTCGAGGAGAATACTGAGATACAGGCTATTAGGCTAGACGGGATTGAGGTTCATAAGGAGGAGGTGTTAGCAATCCTGGAGAGTCTGAGAATAGATAAGTCCCCTGGGCCGGATGGGATCTATCCTAGGATTCTCTGGAAGCTAGGGAGGAGATTGCAGAGCCTTTGGCCTTGATCTTTGTGTCGTCATTGTCGACAGGAATAGTGCCAGAAGACTGGAGGATAGCAAATGTTGTCCCCTTGTTCAAGAAGGGGAGTAGAGACAACCCTGGTAATTATAGACCAGTGAGCCTTACTTCAGTTGTGGGTAAAGTGTTGGAAAGGATGATAGGAGATAGGATTTATAATCATCTAGAAAGGAATAATTTGATTAGGGATAGTCAACACGGTTTTGTGAAGGATAGGTCGTGCCTCACAAACCTTATTGAGTTCTTTGAGAAGGTGACTAAACAGGTGGATGAGGGTAAAGCGGTTGATGTGATGTATATGGATTTCAGTAAAGCGTTTGATAAGGTTCCCCACGGTAGGCTATTGCAGAAAATTCGGAGGCATGGGCTTGAGGGTGATTTAGCGGTTTGGATCAGAAATTGGCTAGCTGTAAGAAAACAGAGGGTGGTGGTTGATGGGAAATGTTCATCCTGGAGTTCAGTTACTAGTGGTGTACCACAAGGATCTGTTTTGGGGCCACTGCTGTTTGTCATTTTTATAAATGACCTGGATGAGGGCGTAGTAGGATGGGTTAGTAAATTCGCGGATGACACTAAAGTCGGTGGAGTTGTGGATAGTGCAGAAGGATGTTGCAGGTTACAGAGGGACATAGATAAGCTGCAGAGCTGGGCTGAGAGGTGGCAAATGGAGTTTAATGGGGAAAAGTGTGAGGTGATTCACTTTGGAAGGAGTAACAGGAATACAGAGTACAGGGCTAATGGTAAGATTCTTGGTAGTGTGGACCAGCAGAGAGATCTTGGTGTCCATGTGCATAGATCCCTGAAAGTTGCCACCCAGGTTGATAGAGTTGTTAAGAAGGCGTACAGTGTGTTCGGTTTTATCGGTAGAGGGATTGAGTTTCGGAGCCGTGAGGTCATGTTGCAGCTGTACACAACTCTGGTGCGGCCGCACTTGGAGTATTGCGTACAGTTCTGGTCACCGCATTATAAGAAGGATGTGGAAGCATTGGAAAGGGTGCAGAGGAGATTTACCAGGATGTTGCCTGGTATGGAGGGAAGGTCTTATGCAGAAAGGCTGAGGGACTTGAGGCTGTTTTCGTTAGAGAGAAGAAGGTTAAGAGGTGACTTAATAGAGACATACAAGATGATCAGAGGATTAGATAGGGTTGACATTGAGAGCCATTTTCCTCGGATGGTGACGGCTAGCATGAGGGGACATAGCTTTAAATTGAGGGGTGATAGATATAGGACAGATGTCAGAGGTAGGTTCTTTACTCAGAGAGTAGTAAGGGCATGGAATGCCTTGCCTGCAGCAGTAGTAGACTCGCCAACTTTAAGGGCATTTAAATGGTCATTGGATAAATATATGGATGATAATGGAATAGCGTAGGTTAGATGGGCTTCAGATCGGTTTCACAGGTCGGCGCAACATCGAGGGCCGAAGGGCCTGTACTGTGCTGTAATGTTCTATGTTCTAACCTATAAACATGAAGCTTTCCCTGTGCATTAACACAAAATGATTGAGAATATCAGCCAGACAACCAGAATCAGTTAGCTATGAGGTCAAAGTTCTCACAAATAGATATCAAGGAACAGTCATGTTGGACCTTCAGGAGTTTGGGCTATGAATTGGAATTTACACTTTCAGTATCAACAATGCTATCGATAAATAAAGAAAGACCAAACACATCACTAACCGTGTTGAGGCCTTCAATTGCATACTGCAGTGTCTTCAGATCCTCAACAGTAGCAGCTCCTACAGTAGATTCAAAGGTTTCGGTGTAACTCCACTCCACTGGAAGAGATGAATACTAAGATTGTCAATCTTGGGAACTCACTTGCTGCCACCACGTCCCACCTCCCAACACTCTGCCTATGCCCCTTTCCTGTGCAGTGTTCCCTGACTTGCTTCATTCTTTGTCCCATTCTTGGCAAGGTGTATGTCACATAAACATATATATGTAAGCATGCATAGTCACACTTCCATGAACATGTTCATGCACCTGTACCTTAAATTACATCCACAAACATGAACATCCACATGCACACATAAAAACACAAACACAAGGCCAGAAAGGAAAATCATGGGCCCTGGTGATTTTCCCATTTCTGCGCATCTTATATGTCCCCTCACCCCAACTTTAACTTTTCCACTCACATCTTTAAGAATTGGAAATGGGTTATTTATGTTTTCTTCTAGGGCTCTTCTTAAGATTTCCAAATTATTTTTCATTCCAACCAATACACACTAACTAATGAAGTTAGATGTAACAACACCTTCTATGTTTGTTGACATGTGGGATATTTGGACTCATAGTGCAGCATTTTTAGAGGAATACATCAATGGCTTTAATAATTACCAAGCCTCCATTAAACTTAAAGCCACAATAAGCAATAATTTCATAGACTCCACCGCGTTTAAATTGACAGGAAAGAATAGGCAAATGTTAGCTACAAAAGTTTGTTTCAAAACAACTGACACACTTCTACACACAAAAAGCCATCACCTTACACACCCCTATCACAGACAGATTAGATAACAGCTAATACATTTCCATTGCATTTATAGACAGCTGGAAATTTTTAACCAATTATCCTTCTAACGACATCTCAGATCTTAATCTCAAATTTAAATTTAACAACTGACACAGTGTTCACGACAATAATATCTGCTACAATTCCTATTCCCGAACATCATAGCTCCTCAACACATGCAGCCCTAATGTAGAGACTTTCCATTCAGAGTACTGCCACCTCCTCTGTCTTTCCACTTTCCTTCTCTCTACTCCTGTAGCTTCTGTGTAACTTCCTACCTCCTCCAGCCTTCCCCTCCTGCCTTGCAGCCTCCCTCTATCTCTTTCACCATCCCTCTATCCATTTTCTGCCCCCTAACCATACAGCCACCATTCCCTTTCTTCCTGTACCCTGATCCCTGCTGCCTATGCTACACTCTCCCTTCCCACCTTCCAACTCATGTAGCCTCCCTCCTTCAATGCTGCAGCCGCCTCTTCTCTCTAACACTCACTAATCCCTGCAGTCTTTTCCTGTCTCTCCCCCAATAACTCCTGCTTCTCCCATTTCAACACCAGACACTCTTTCCCTCTTTCATCCCCACAAAACCTGCACCTCCCCGTTTCCCTCTTCTTTCAATGACCCCTGAAGCTTCCTTTCCACTCCATCTTCCTCGAGCCCTAAAGTCTCCCCTCCATCTCTCTCTCCCCCAAGATGGAGGAGCCTTGCCCCTCTCCCTTACCAGACTGACATCTGCTGCTTCTATCTCTCTCTTCCCTGATCCCTGTAGCCTGCCCTCCACCACCCCAACCCCCACCAGCCTCCCGCCCCCGAAATGATCCATGAAATCTCTGTCTCTCATGCCCTCCTACCCAACCCCTACAGATTCTTTCTCCCTCTTTCTTTCTCATCTTGGGGCCTGCAGCCTTCCCCCTCTCTTATCTCTATTGGCTCCTGCCACCTCTATCTCTCCCTCTTTCTGCACTGACCCCTACAGCCTACCCTCCCCCGCACCTTCTATTGCTCTCACCCCCTAAAGGCCTATAGCCTTTCCCCCCTCTCTCTCACCCATCAACTCCTGCTGGCCCTGTCTGTCTCTCTGTCTCTATCCCTGCCCAGCCTGGCAACTCACTTTTCTCCAACCTTCTTTCCCCAGTCCTGGCTCCACTTGTCTGACCTCACCCCTGCTTCTCTGGGCCACTATTAGATTGAAAAGAGCCCCAGTTTGTTCAGGATTTTGTGATAGATATAGCCTCTCAATCTTTTCCTTGTAGAAGAAAGGTGATGATAGCAGTGGAACATCTGCACAGGTCAGCGATTGGCAAAATTACAGCAATTTCCACTAATGGGTTTAGATATTCCATTGGTGGATGCCCAGAAAGGATGGCAGCCTTCGAGATAATAGGTACTGCAGATGCTGGAGAATCCGAGATAACAAGGTGTGGAGCTGGATGAACACAGCAGGCCAAGCAGCATCATAGGAGCAGGAAAGCTTGACGTTTCAGGCCTAGACCCTTCATCAGAAATGGGGGAG
>JAHRHZ010000008.1:3013297-3041489 GCA_024137785.1 Ginglymostoma cirratum | reverse complement strand
CTCAAGCCACACCCCCATCTCCTATCTACTAACATCATCCCGCCACCATGACCTGTCCGTCCTCCCTGGACTGACCTATCTCCTCCCTACCCCCCTACCTACACTCACCTTTACTGGCTCCATCCCCGCCTCTTCGACTTGTCTGCCTCCTCTCCACCTATCCTCTCCTCTATCCATCCTCTATCCGCCTCCCCCTCTCTCCCTATTTATTTCAGAACCCTCTTCCCCTCCCCCATTTCTGATGAAGGGTTTAGGCCCGAAACATCAAGTTTTCCTGCTCCTATGATGCTGCTTGACCTGCTGTGTTCATCCAGCCCCATGCTTGTTATCAAAGAAAATATCTAGCTGGTACAAGGTTAAAATCTGGAGAACACCACGTAGGCAGCCACAGGAGTAGATCCATGAGATCACTCCCCCATACGAACAGCCAGTGTGTGACTTTACAGCAAAATTCTGCATGGTGTTGTGGGCTTCAATAAAAGATTAATAAGTAACCTTTGCTAACTTTGGTGATGATATTATTCTCCTGGAAGAACGGACTTTGCTGATGGACATATGTCAAATAATATATCAAAGCAGTGATTTCTCGGTCTCTGAAGCAGTTTCACTGACTTTATGTACTTACATGCATTCTCGAAAGCAGCTTTCATTTGTTTATACAGCTTTTGTCTGAACCTCCAAGTCCGGAGTTCCCTGGTCTTACTGTAGAAATCGGCCTCCGAAGTTTCGGTCCTGAGTTCTAACAGTTCTGCAATTTTCTGCGTTGCTTTGCTCACTAAAGTGGTCAGGTGCATGTCCCAGTTGCCTTCATTGACTAGAAGGAGAAAACATCAGCATGAGGAATGTCGAGATAAAGAGAATGGAGGAACAAATAATACGGGACTGAGGAAGTTGATAAACTGTCAGTTTTTACACCAGCTTCAACTGAATTTTGGGGGAGCGGGGGTGGGGGGCTGGTGTGGTGGATGCAAAATTACTTAGCAATGTCACTACTGCTACATTATCCACAATGCAAATGAAGGAAATGCATCCTCTAACATATGTTTTTCTATTTATGACTGAATGCTGTTTGAAAGGTGCCCAATATAAAAGCAAAATAGTGCATATCCTGGAGATCAGAAATATAAACAGTAAAAGTTGAATAAACTCAGCAGCTGTGGCAGAGAAAAACAGAGTTAACTCTTCTTTGGAACTCAGAAGAGACCTACTGGAGTTAACTCTGTTGCTCTCTCCACTGATGCTGCCAGACCCACAGAATTTCTCCAGCAATTTCTATTTTTATTTCAATATCTCAAGGTTAGGTGAGGGACACAGACAGGGACTGTGCATTTGCTCTCTGATTGATGGAATGGATGGTGCTGACTGGAACTGGATATTGTCATCATCGTTAAAGATTCTTGCAGCAAAACTCTACTCTAAAGCCCAAGAGGGAAGGATCACAGTTAAGATTAAAATAACCAGAACATGGATGATTGGCTGGGGTCAAACTTCACCAGAATGGCATACTAACCCCAGGATAATGGGCATTGCATAACCCAGAACAAATTCTATCATGGCTTACGTGACTGAAAAGTCACACTGCTTTATGCACAAATTCTACTTTGGAGGACTGAGCATAAAATCTAGGCTCACTATTCCCATTGTAATGAAGAGGAAGTGTTATATTTTCAGAGTTGTTGTCTTTCAGACAAGATGTTAAACAGTGTGGCCAACTGTCCCAGATGAGTAAAGGATCCCATATTTACAATGAAGAGCAGGAGAGCATTGCCTGGTATCTGGTCAATATTTATCCCTCAGCCAACATCACAGAAGTAAATAATCTGGTAATTATTGCTGCATGTGGTTCTTTGCTGTGGACCAATTGTCTGTTGTGTTTCTTACATTCCCAGTAACTACATTTTACATTACTTCACAGACTGTAAACTTCATAACAATGGAAATGGTCCTCTTTCTTTTAATTTGTTATCCATTTTCCAATCTCTTCCCCTAAATGTGCTTTTTTTTATATTAACAGCCTCTCAGCTTTTCAACTGAGATGTCATTCCATGTGGGTCAGCTTAGGCAAGACTATTTAACCATGGTGGCTTTTATAACTATGTTCAAACCTGTTAACACAGAATCCTCAGATTGTAATCAGAAATGGGAATCCTGAATGAATTCTTCCTTGGTTAATCTAGGCTGATTGAAGTGCAACTCTAACCCTGCCACTGTTCATTTAACTCCACACAGGTTGGGGAATTAGAAATGGGTCCTCCTGGTTCTTGGAGAGCTTCCATTTTAATTTAAATTCAATAAGTGGGATTGATCTATTCCAACTTGTTCCAATGCCCTCTTGTCCCAACTGGATTGATTAAAGCAGCAGTGAAAGCAGTTTGTACATTGGTTAAGGGAATAAGCGTTTGCCAATTCTTAACCTCAATTCTAAAACTCAGTAGGGGGAACTTATAGAATACTTAACCTTTAATAAGAAAAGTTCATTTTTGTCACTTAGGCCTACTGCAGTAAGTGTAACGTTGAATCTTGAAGTGGTGTTACTGCTGATTATCAGTTAGTTCCATCTCAGACACAAAGAAACAAGAAGAGAATCACAGTGAAGCCTTCAGCATTCTCTACTCACATTGATGGTTATCCCTGGCTCCAGCATTCATTAAGAGGCTCGCCATTGAGATGTTATTAGTTAGCACAGCAATATCCAGTGGTACAAGTCCATTGCTGGTAACCTCATTCAGGTCATCCTGTGTGCCTGGTTGGTCAAGTATCCGTTGAACTGCATCAAGATCTTCGTGTTCCACAGCATCAAAGATTGAATCATACTGAATATTCTAGAATTTAAAAGGTAAAACACCCTCATGCAATTTTGAAATACATCATTCTGTATTCTGATTTTGGAGTTTATAGAGACCCCAACTCAGCAAATTTGTTATTTCCAACTATAGAAAGCATGGAACTGCTTTGATGTCTAACAAAGCATCCACTGGAAACAGATACCAAATCAAGTTTGCCTAGGATCCATTTCAGACTACCTGCGTATCACTTATTGATTAAGTTTGGCACAAGTCTTGCAGCGCTTCTCTGCATCCCATTCATATAGTGACTCACAGACTTTCTCACTCACTGTGATCCCCCTCTGTCTCCTTTTTATAAGAAAATCCTGTAATAAAATATTTTATGTCACCAGTTAACATTGAGCTGATTTATTGCCTGGTGGTCCTGTATAATTGACTTGTGCTTATGGTATTGCTATAAAGAATGCAGGCTCTTTGACCCAGCTCAAACTCTCCGAATTAAGAAGAAATGTATGTGTCACTAATAGCTCTACCATGCAGTAAATGAATGTATGAGGTCCTTGCTGCATTTTGCTAGCTCCAGCTCCAACCTCCTCAACGCACTCCCATTTTAATTTCCGGTATTTAACAAACAAGTTTGCAAAAAAGTCAGGCAGGAGCAATCAAGCATTTGTGGTCCCTCTCCATGCATACAAATACTACTTGTATTATCCCTAGGGTTAGAGAGGTAGTGGTGAATGATATTCTTGAACTGCTGCAATCCTTGGGACATAAAAAAAACACCCTCACTGCCATTAGGAAAGGTGCTCTCAGATTTTGATCCAGCAACAAGTAACAGCAGTACAGATCCAAGTCAGGATAGTGTGGTTCCAGAAGGAAATCCGCTAGTGGAGGTGTTCACATGCATTAACTGCCTTTGTCCCTCTAGCTGGTAGGAGTCATGAGTTTGGAAGATGCTGTTGAAGAAGTTTGGGTGACTTGGTTCAGTGCAGCTTGTAGATGGTACACACTGCTGCCACTGTGTGTCAGTGGTGAAAGGAGTGTACATTGAAAGTAACGCATAAGATGCTAGTCAAGTAGGCTGCTTTGACTTGGATGTGGCTAGCTTTGTGAGTGTTGATGGAGCTGCATTCATCCAGGCAAGTGGGGAATATTCTATCACACTCCCTATTTGAGTCTTGTAGATGGTGGGAGACATAGGGATGTAAGTTACTTTGAAAAGGATTTCTAGCCCCTGACCTACTCTTATAGCTAGCATGGGGCTGGATGAACACAGCAGGTCAAGCAGCATCATAGGAGCAGGAAAACTTGATGTTTCGGTCCTAAACCCTTCATCAGAAATGGGGGAGGGGAAGAGGGTTCTGAAATAAATAGGGAGAGAGGGGGAGGCAGATAGAGGATGGATAGAGGAGAGGATAGGTGGAGAGGAGGCAGACAAGTCGAAGAGGCGGGGATGGAGCCAGTAAAGGTGAGTGTAGGTAGCGGGGTAGGGAAGAGATAGGTCAGTCCAGAGAGGACGGACAGGTCAAGGGGGCGGGATGATGTTAGTAGATAGGAGATGGGGGTGTGGCTTGAGGTGAGAGGTAAAACAGGTTAGGGAGGTGGAGATTTTTCTGATGAAGGGTTTAGGCCCGAAACGTCAAGTTTTCCTGCTCCTATGATGCTGCTTGGCCTGCTGTGTTCATCCAGCCCCACGCCTTGTTATCTTGGAGATGAGCTGGGCTGGTTTTGGGATGCGGTTGGGGGAGGGGAGATTTTGAAGCTTGTGAAATCCACATTGATGCCATTGGGCTGAAGATACTGTTTTTCTGGTGCAGTTCAGTTTCTGGTAACCCCTAGACATTGAACCACAGAGATCCCTCTATGCCATCACTAATGCCTGGTTAGCCACAGAGCTTTTGGTTCCCTTAGATATTTTTGTTTTATGAATGTTTTCATTTTCAGGTTCCTTTTTGTTCCTCTGTCAACATTCAGTTTATGTGGAACTGAAAGATGGAAAGAATGTTGGAAAACCTGGCTGTGACTGGTTTCTATGGTAACAGCAGTTAGAGACTCCATTCTGTAGAGCTAGGGAGTCGGAGAGGCAATGGTGCAGCTTTCATTTCAACCTACCATATGAGTCACAATGCGGGTATATTTTTCCAGTGTGATTCATTGCTCTGTGGCGTTTTACTATAATACTTATGAGATGCCAGTGTGCTCTTCGAGTCATACTGCGGTTTAGTAGAGTGGTGTTACATTGAACTTTATAGTGTAATTACTGTGGGCTTATTACAATCCAGAGACTTAACCATCTCAGTATCTGATATTGAACATTGAGATTTTACATCTTAGGCACTTAAATGTTCTGAGCAAAGATTCTGAAGTTAGAATGTAGATCAAAATGCTCTAGTCTGTGGTAGTTCCTGAGCTTGTCACCATTGTCGTTGAGATTCTGTCAGATCTGACAGTGGCAGAGACATCTGCGCCATTTTCAGTGGTATGTACCTCACATTCATGATTAGAAATATATTAATGTATGTACTGGTGTGGAACATAAACAATGAATGAAATTGTTAGGTCGAACAGCCTATTGCAGTATTGCAAATCCAATTTGCTCTTTCTTAATCACAGTGACCTGTAGAGCAAATACTGAGAATAATAATGGTTACAAGGATGATAGTTAGTAGGGCCCAGGATTTATCCTCAGAATTACCTTCCTTTTTTATTATTCTTTCTTGGGATATGGGTATTGCCAGCAAGACCATTATTCAGTGCCCATCCCTAACTGTCCTTAAACTGAATGGCTTGCTGGGCCATTTCAGAGGATAGTTAAAAGTCAATCATATTGCTGTGGGTCTGGAGTAATATGTAAGCCAGGCATGTGAGAATGGAAAATGTTTTTTACTAAAAAGGATTTGTGAACCAGATGGATTTTTATAACAGCCAGGCGTAGTTGTCATGGTTACCATCACTAAGACTAGCGCTATATTCCAGTGTTATTAATTGAATTTAATCCAACAAGGTTTGTTGTTGGATTTGAACCTATATGCTCAAGACATTAGCCTGGTCTTCTAGATTTCTATTCTAGGGATATTACACCGACTTCTGCAAAAGCTAGCATAATAAACTGTTGACAATCAGGTCAAATTGTGAATCCACACCAGGGATGAAGATTTCTTGCTTCTTTCTTTCTCTATTTTTTTGATGAGACAGGCTTCATCTGAGCTGGAACCACCCTTCA
The DNA here is from genome assembly GCA_024137785.1 of Ginglymostoma cirratum. NCBI lineage: Eukaryota > Metazoa > Chordata > Chondrichthyes > Orectolobiformes > Ginglymostomatidae > Ginglymostoma > Ginglymostoma cirratum. The sequence continues at coordinate 3,035,480 of JAHRHZ010000008.1, read as the reverse complement.
GTCTGAAGGACAAGTTGCGATATAGTCTCTTGGCAGCATTTGGAGACATCGGCCCAAGTGACTTCCTCCTTTGAAGAGGTTCCCTGATTGGATGCGTCATTTTATTCTGTGTGCACCTGTGAAGAAAGACATTTCTTTATTTATTGTGCCATGATTTTTACTGAAAAATTGTCACTGTTTCAAAATCAGAGAGATTATTGTGTCCTCCCTCTGCTCTTTCCATCAATCCATGACAGTGACAAGTCTCACTACTAGGGGCAGACTAATCCCAGGTATTCACCAGAGCTGCTCAGAATCAAACCGTTAAGATGTGTGCATCTGAGAATCAAAGCAACTATCCTCCTGACTTTTCCTCCAACCCTGCAAGAAAGGTTGAGAATCTAGTTGACATTGTTTCACAATGCTGAGTTCAAGTTCTGGAGCTCAAAGAGCAGAGAATCTCAGTTACAAGATAGCTCATGATCACAAGACTGTTTCTTTTTACTTACTTACAGGATGCGGGCATTGTTTAGTGTTTATCCTTAACTGCCTCAGAGAAGGTATTGTGAGCTTTCTTTTGAAAGCTATACTCCTTTCGTTGTAGGGACAACAATGCAGTTTGAAAGGGAGTTGTAGGTTTTTGACCCAGTGACTACGAAGGAACAATGACATATTTCCAAATGCATAAAGAAACTTGGATGTGGTTTCTATGCATCTACTGTCTTGGTCCTTTGAGGTGGTAGAGTTGATGGTATCACTCCTGTTGCAACTTTCCTCCAGGAAAGTTCCTGGCCAAAATCCTTGAAAATTTGGAAGGACAAAATGGCCCCAGACTCCCGATTCTGATTCAAAGATCCTGAGGGGTCTTGACAAAGTGGATGTGAAGAGAATGTTTCCTTTTGTCAGAGAATCTAGAACTAGAGGTTATTGTTTAAAAATAAGGGATCACCCAGTTGAGGCAGAGATGAGGAGGTTTTTTTCACAGAGGGTTCAGTCTTTCAAACACTCTTCCACAAAAGGTGGTGAAAATAGATTCTTTGCATATTTTGAAGACTCATTTTCCAATGAGCAAGGGAATGAAAGGTTATTGGGAGAAGGTGGGAATGTGCAGCAATCAGATCAGTTAGGACCTTATTGAATAGTGGAACAGGCTCTAGGGGCTGATTTGCCTACTCTTGTTCTTAATTTATATGTATATTCGATTCTGAATATCTAGCTCCTGAGATCAGCACTCACCATTTTCTTTGAAGGGGTAGAGGGGAAACAAGGGCAGGATGTATTTCACACATCTATTGAGGTAGTGGTACATTTCAAAGTGAAGCTACTTCAGTTAAAAGCAAATTTTTCATCATTGAAGTTTCTGAAACATGAATAATGGGATTTACAATTTTGAGAATTTGACTCCTTTGGTATTGTTATCAGTAGGTAAGAATGGATTCGATCTGTGGAACTGCCAAGGTGTGAAGTATTTTAAATCTCCTGCTCATTAAATTTTAAAAATTAAAAAGCCTATATAATTAAATGTTGTTGACATCAGCCTGAGAGTATTGTAATGCAATTAGGTTATGGAAGGAGTAAAGAGGCACTATCATTATTGCAACGAGAGGGGGGCAGGATGCGGTCATAAATTTACAGTTTGTTTGGTTGCTCTAAGTGATTATAAAGGGATTAGCTGATTTTGATGTACAACTATGGTAAAAATCTTTGTTGTTATAAGGAATCGAGAACATATATGAACTCAAATCTATTGAATGAGTTCTAATCAATGAATGTGTTTCTTAAAATATAGTGAAGCTTCATTATATTTCAACAAGGTTTCTGAGGTCCACTCATGATGGGTACAAAATGTGTTGGCATGGAAGGTGTGAAGGCAAAGGGTAATGGATGGGAGGGGCATGGACTGGAAAGTTGACATAGAGGTTATAAAGGGCTATGGTGTGAATACAGGGGCATGAGATATCCCGGAGGGTAGGTTTGCATGGAAAGTGAAGAACCACGGCTGTGGATAGAGGGGCATAAGCTCATTTGGAGAGCCGATGTAGACATGTTGGGCCAAATGGCTTCCTTCTGTGCTATAACAATTCTATGAGTTTTACAGTTTGGCAAGAAGGATTTGAGAAGATACGGGCATTGGGTAGGCGGCATGGGGTGGCATGAGTTACAATGGATGGGCTGAGGCTAGGAGAGAAATCATGGGCCCTGTTGCTTTCCTTGTTCCCAGACCCCATAAAGCAACCCTCTTTTTAACCTTTACAGTCTTTGTCTTGCACCTTTGTAATGTGTTTTGGATCCTATAGAGTACAATAATGCAGCACAGAAGGAGTAATTTAGTCCATTAAGTATGCACCAGTTCTGTTCAAGAAAAATCCAGTATGTCCTCCTTCCTCCCTTCTCCAACTTATTATTTACCTACAATTTTTCTCCAAGTATATTTTCAATTTTCTTGTGAACACATATGTGAATCTGTATCCAGTACAATTTCAGGTAGGTTGTGCATTTCAAATTCCAATCCCTTTTTGTGTAAAACTTTTTCCGTGGGCTGTCTCCAGTTTTATTGCCAATCAACTTATGAAATTAAATCTGAGCCATCTGCTTATCAATTCTTCAGCCATTTGAAACAGTTTCTATTTATTCTATCAATGCTTTATGATTTTATACATTTTAATCAAATCCCCTCAGGCTTTTTGGGTCTAATCTCAGCCCCTTTGTAATTCCTTATTCCAGGTCAATTTCTTGTAAAGTCTGTACAAAGCTTTCACAATCATTCTGGTGCCCAGAAATGGAAATCACAGTCATTGCAGGGTCTAAAAATGTTATATTAGTTCAACAAAAATTCTTTGCTTTTGTACTCCACGCCATTGGAAACATGAGTTTTAATATGCCATATTTTACAATCATGGCTTTGATAGACAATTGCACACTACTTGGTTGTTCATATTACGTAAGCTGTTCCACTTCTTTGAATCTGGCCTTCTGCCAAAATAATGTTTTCAAGGGTTTTTCTTAAGATTTTTTCAAGTGCTACCTTTTGATTTCCCAGGGCTACTTTTACTAGGTGTTGCAGCCATGTAGTAACAATACCTTCATATATGCTGTATGGACCCATACAGAAGCAGAATTGAAGAATTTTACAATTATCCTCAATTAAAGCTAACTTAAAGCTGAAGCACAAAAGAAAAACATTAACTTACTGGATACCACAATATTTAAATGGGCATGAGACAAGAAGCATAAATTAATGGATGTTTTTTCAAAATGTCTCTCAAAGAAGCCAACATGCTAAATACACTTTCCATAGACAATTGAGGTCACAGTAAATGCATTTCCATTGCACATAGACAGAGTTGGAGTATTGTAACCAAGGCATTACTACAGCTCTTTGCAGATTCCGCTCCTCTCACATTTGGGATGACCTTGCTTTGATTGGTCACACCGTGATGGAGGGCTGCTGCTCAGGTTGGAAATTTTCCCAACTCCACATATCCAATTCGGGAGTGAAATTTTGGCCCCACACTAGTAACTTGAGCAGAATTAACATGAGAAGTCTCTGCTTTGGAAAGAGAGGAAGCCATGGCCAGCAGATTGACAGCAACTTAAAACCCTCAGTAAAGGAATAAATCAAGGAGTGTACAGCATAAAAATGATCTAAAAATTAAAAATAAAAGCCAACATGGCCTCAATTATCTGTCAAAAAGTGACTGAATAAGTTAAACTTCTAACTGAATTTCTGTATTTTGAATTGTGTTTCGGTTTGTTTTGAAAGCCAAGGCCTCATACACGACATACAAAAATAAATTACGACAATGGGGCTACAGTGGAATGCGAATCAGTCATGTATCAAGTAGCAGCTATACTCAAGAACCATGCAAGATCCTGAGGGGACTTGACAAGGGTAGATGTTGAGAAGATATTTCAACTAGTGAGGGAATCTCAAACTAACAGACATTGTTACATAACAAGGGGACACACATTTAAAACCGAGATGCCAAGGAATTTCTCCTCTCAGAGGGTAGTGGATATCTGGAGCTCTTTACTCCAGAGAGTTGTGGAAGCTAGGTCACTGAAAGTATTTAAAGAAGTGGTAGACAGATTACTGAAATAGCGTGGAATCTAGGGCTATGATGAACTGGCACAAAAGAGGAGTTGAGGCCTGGGGCAGATCAGCCATATCTTACAGAATGGCAGGACAGGCTTCAGGGGTTGAATGGCCTACTATAGCTCCTGTTTCTTATGTTCAATATTACATTTGTTGAGGTAGAAGTAAACAGAAATACATACGTAAAATTGGAATATTTACTGTTATGGATTTACATATTTTGAAAAGGGTATAATACACATTGATAAATTACGCAAAATTCATCTTGGGTGGACAGGGATGTTCTTCCAGAAGTCAAGTAGTAACTCACTTTAGTCTGGCCGAACTCCCATTGATCAAGTTAAACCAGTAGATGGTGGGCAGATACGAATGGAATTTCCCAAGCGCAAAATCCTTGCCTAGGTAGCAATTCCTGAGCTTCCGAGCAAATACTGGAAGGTCATGTTCCAACACTTTATCCTGAAATGCAAAGATGACAAATTCATGGTGATGTCCAGCACTTGCAGCGATTTAGTGACAATTGTGCTGCCTTCATTGGCAGAAATACTGGCACAGCAGACAGCTCAATTCAAACAGAGATGCTGTTTTGCAATAAGTTTGGAAAGGGTTGGAGCATAGGGGTATTTGTTTTGTTTTTGTTTTATTTTGTTTTCATCTGTGCAGACTTCTAAGTTGCACGCACGGCAGCTGAACATCAATGCTGTGACTGTAGCATGGCCCTGTAGCAAACAGGGACTGATGTTGGTTAGAATCATACCTGGCACAAAGGAAGATGCTTGCGGCTTTTGGGGCTCAATTATCTTAGCCACAGAGCATCAATGCAGATGTTCCTCAGGATTTCCATTACTATCACTGAATCCCTCATTATCCCCCACTATCCTAGGTTTACTGTCGACCAGAAACTAAACTGGGCTAGCCATATAACATTGCGGTATAACATCAAAACTGGGGCTTCTGTGGTGGGTAACTCATCTCTTGACTCCCCAAAGCCTGTCCATAATTCAGGAGTGTGATGGAATACTCACCACTAGCTTGGATGAGTGCAGCTCCAACAAGAAGCTTGACGCTATCCAGGAGAAGGCAGCCCATATGACTGACACCCTAACTAACACCTTCAACATTCATTACCTCCACCACTGTGCTCCATGGTAGTAGTGTGTGCCATCTACAAGATGCACTGCAAAATCACCAAGGCCCCTGCAACAGCACTTTCCAAACACACAACCTCTACCACCTAGAAGGACAAGAACAGATGCATGGGATCAACACTACTTCAAAGTTTCCCTCCAAGGCACATACCATCCTGACCTGGAAACATGACTCCATTCCTTCAGTGCTGTTGGGTCAAAAATCCAGGAACTTCCTCCCTAACAGATATCAATACCACATGGACTTTTTTTTATTCACTTGTAGAACATGGGCATTGCTGGCTGGCCAGCATTTATTGCCCATCCCTAGTCACCTTTGAACTGATTGGCTTGCTAGGCCATTCCAGAGGACAGTTGAGAGTCAACCACATCTGGATCTGGAGTCACATGTCTTCCAGGCCAGGTTAGGATGGCAGATTTCCTTCCTTGAAAGACATTAATGAACTAGATGGTTGGTTTTTTCCAACAATCTGCAATGATTTCATGGTCATCAGAAGATTCTTAATTCTGGATTTTGTTTTATTGAGTTCCAATTCCTACATCCCACCCATCGTGGGATGCAAACCCGGGTCCCCAGAACATTAGGTGAGTTTCTGGATAAATAATCCAGTGATAATACTAGTGGGCCATCACCTCCCCCTGCAGTGCTCAAGAAGGCAGCTCACTATCACTTTCTGAAAGGCAAATTAGAATAGACAACAAATACGTGGCTAGTTAGCAAAGCATATATCCTAGGAATGACTAAAGTAAGAATTAGGACAGACCAGCAAGGATGGCAGATTTCTTTCCCTGAAGGAATTACTGAGCCGGATGGGTTTATGATGGTTTCATGGTCTTACTAGCATTCAATTTCAGATTTTAAAATAAAATCTATTATTGAATTTAAATTCCACTAGCTATTGTGGTTGGATTTGAAATCATGTCCCTAAAACATAATCTTGAGCCTCTGGATTATTAGGCCTAGTGATATTATCACTGTACCATCATCTCCCCACCTTTTAAAGCAGAACTCCATTTTTTTTGGAAGAGGCTGGTGTTTAAGCTGGTTTCTCACTCAAATTCATCTCCTTCAATTCATCCACATTCTCAGTCATTGTGTGAGTGTGTTGAGGACAAAGCAAATATAATGTTACCTCTATTTTAACCTCGATTTAATTAGACCAGATTGCAGAGCTACAGACCCAGCAGTCAGCATAATCGAGTCACCATGGTTAACCACAATTTTAGCAAGATTACTATTCTACTTTCTGTTGTCGCATAGTGCCAGATCACTTCCAGGAGATTCCTACATCAATAAGCACAATAAAACAAATGAAAACATATTTTTTCTACTCAAAACTAGTAGATGAAAGTGCAGTACAAGTGCACTTGGTGTTTGCACAGAAATAGAATATCCTAATTCACTTTGGTGCGTCACACTATTGACTTAAAAAAGATAATGATTACCCTTTTCATCCATTTGTAATTATCAGTCTACAATATTGAGAACATGCAGCTACTGAGCAGATTTTGTTTGTGGAAAACTTACATTTCTCTTGAGAAAGACTTACATTTATATAGCATCTTTCACCTCCACTGGATGGCATAATACATTTTGCAGGAAATAAAGTATTTAATTTTTAGATTTGACACTGTTGTAAGGTAGAGCAACATAGTAACCAATTTACTCATAGAAATATCCAACAACCAGCAATCATATAATTGGTTTATAACAATGTTGGTAATGGAATAAATGCCGATCAAAATGCTGTCCAGAACCAAGGTAGAATTCCCAGCTCTCTGCCAGGTAGCCCCGTGGAAGCTTTTGTACCCACCTTCCAAGGCTGAAATTTAATGTTTCTTCTGAGAAATGACATCTCTGACAGTGCACAGGACTGCACTGGAATGTCAGCCTAATTGTGCAGTCAGAGTTTGGAATGAAGTCTAACCTCAATGACTCAGAGATGAAAGTACTACCACCAAATTGACTCTGTAACTGCTGAAGGAAGTTTTGAATTATAATGATTTTTGATATTCATTGAATTTTAGTGTGTAAAACACTATGGATTTCCTATTTTTCAATTGTACAGTAATAGAATCAGTAATTCAGTTACAAAAAAATAGTTATTCTGCCCTTGTTTGTTATCATAGAATCCCTACAGTGTGGAAACAGGCCATTCAGCCCAACAAGTCCACACTGCCCCTCCAAACAGCATCCCACCCAGACCCATTCCCCATGTCTAACCCAAACATCCCTGGGCACTATTCGCAATTTAGCATGGCCAATCTACCTACCCTGCACCTCTTTGTCTGCTTGGGTTTCCTCCCACAGTCCAATGTGCAAACTCCACACAGACAGTTGCTGAGGCTGGAAATGAACCGAGGTCCCTGGTGCTGGGAGGCAGCAGTGCTAACCACTGAGCCACCGCGCCATCCCGAACGTGATTCATGTAACATGATTCATTTGAATTTCTATTTGAATCATCCCGTGTTGCCATAGAGATAGATTTTTTTGGTGGCCTTGATGAGAATGTTCTTTTGTTTAATTTAGTCAGTTTGGGTTCTGCAAGGGCAACACAGCTAAAAGATTTGTTTTAGTTAAAGAACCCTGAAGTGGTCCTTTTATGTGTCATTTTAACAGCCCTTTACCACTGGCAGAAAGTGCACAATTTAGTCCTCGTCAACAACTTGTCCTTCTCCAAGACTCACCTCTGAATCACACACTGCAGAACTCATAAGAGTAAACAATGAAATTCACCTAAATTTTACTAGACAACAATGAGTTGTTCCTGTCTAATCGCACCCTGATTTTAACTCTCACAACAATAGTTTGTATTTATAGCATAAGGAGATAATAATGTAATGAAATGGTTCAGCTGTTATCAAGAAAGGTTTGACATCCAGCCATACAAGGAGATATAATGGCAGGTGACCAAATCCTTGGTCAAAGGCATAGATTTAGAGGCATCTTAATAGTCAAGGGAAAGAAAGAGTGATGGAGATATTCAGGAAGAGAATTTCAAAGCTTCAGGCTTATGCAGCAGAATGCGCAGTCCCCAATAGTGGGTGATGAAAATCAGAAATGCTCATGAGCAGAATGGAGGAATGCAGAGTTCTCAGAGCTTTGCAGGACTGGAAAAGATTGTGTAGTGATTGTAACAAGGTCAGCCAGCTGGGCTTTATTGAATAATTGACACTGTTAATCTGGTCCTATCGGGGAGCCCTGCCTGACATAAAAAGGTTGAGTATCAGTGATACTGACATTCTTATGCCTTACTCTGTATGAGATAGTACAGTTAAGGACTGCTTATGTGTAAATAAAGGGTGACTTGGTGATGGGACATTGGCCTTTGTAGAGTTACTTCAGATTACAGAAATAGGAAGGGTTAAGCTTGTAGAGGGATTTCAGATGCAAGAACAAGAATTTTAAAATCAAGGCAATAGAGTTAAGTGTAGATCAACGAGCACAGGAAAGATGTGATGAATGGGATTTGGTGTCAATTAGTGTGTGCAAAGCAAAACTTTGCCCAAGTTTGTATTTACAAAGGATGGAAATAGTAGGTCAATGAGTAAAACATTGCAATATTTAAATCTAGAGATAAGAAGGATAATTAACCTTTATGGATGTGGACAACACAGAGGTGAGCACAGAGGGTGGACTTTATAGAGATACTGAGCTTTCATGTGGACAGCTGATGGGTGGGAGACCCATATTGCTGCTTTGAGGAGAAGCCCTGCAGGATGAAGCGCCACCCAGGCAGCTAAACAAGCAAAGACAGAATTTGGATCAAGCAGCTTAGAACCAAAAATCACACCTATCAAGAGTTGTTGACTAATCAGAGGCTGGCAGTTCTTTTCAATGGCAGAACCATAACCAAGTTTGTTGCTGAAAGGACATCTAACAGATATCCTGGATCAAAGAGCAACCCTAGGTAAGCAATGACAGGAAGGGTTTGGAGGACTGGAGAATGGCCACTATTGTTCCTTTGTTTAAGAAGGTAAACGCACATAATCCAAGTAATTCACAGGCCAGTAAGTCTAATGTCAGTGGTGGGAAAGCTGTTGGAGAAGATAATGAGAAACAAAATTTATTTACATTTGGAAGCAAATGGACCTGTTAGTGATATGCAGCATGGGTTTGTGTGGGGAAGGTCATGTCTCACCAATCTGAGTGTTTTGAGGAAGACCAAGAATGATTGATGAGGGAAGGAGAGTGCATGTTGTCTATGTGGACTTTAGAAGGGCATTTGATAAGGTATCTCATGGCAGGCTGGTACAGAAGGTAGAGTCTCATGGGATCAGGGTGAGCTGGGTAGATGGATTCAAAGCTGGTCATAGAAGACCGAGAGTAGCAGTGGAAGGATGCTTTTCAGAATGGAGAACAGTAACTAGTGATGTTCTACAGGGATCAGTGCTGGGACCTATGTTGTTCGGAACATATATAAATGATTTGCAGGAAAATGTAGGTGCTCTGATTAGTAAATTTGCAGATACTGAAGAGGATTGTCAAAGGATGCAGCAGAGTATACGTAGATTGCAGATTCTGTCAGAGAAATGGCAGATGGAGTTTAATCTGGACAAATGCAATATGATGCATATGAAGATTGAAGTCAGTTTCGAATTATACAATAAATGGCAGAACCCTGAGGAGCATTGAAGAAGAGGGATCTGGGCATACAAGTCCACAGATCCCTGAAAGTGACGACAAAGGTGGATAAGATGGTCAAGAAGGCATACAGCACACTTTCCTTCATAGCTGGGACTTCGGATCTAAAAGTTCAAAAGTTACGTTACAGCTGTACAAAACTTTAATTAGGCTACATTTGGAATGTTGTGTGCAGTTCTGGTCGCCACACTACCAGAAGGATGTTGGATGATTTGGAGAGGGTGCAGAGAAGGTTTACCACGGTGTTGCCTGGTCTGGAGGGTTTTAGTTATGACGAGAGGTTGAATAAACTTGGATTGTTTTCACTGGAAAGACTGAGGCTGAGGGGCTACAAAATTATGAGAGGCGTAGATAGGGTAGTTATTCAAAGGCTTTTTCCCCAGGGTGGAAAGGTCAACTACAAGAGGGCACAGGTTCAAGGTCCGAGGGGGAACGTTTAGGGGAGATGTGTGGAGAAAATGTTTCAGAGATTGGTGGGTGCCTGGAATGCATTGCCGGTGGAAGCAGGCATGTTAGCAATGTTTAAGGTGTATCTTGATAGATACTTGAATGAGAGGTGAACAGAAAGAAACCATACACAGGCAATAAGTAGCGGGTCTAAATAAGGATTAGAATTGGCACAGGTTTGGTGGGCCGAAGGGCCTGTTCCTGTGCTGTAATGTAAGGAATTGATTTTTTTTTTTAGTTGGGTGAGGGGTGTAGGAGAATTGTCTGTAAGGGCAGGGAATGGTTTTCAGCAGGCAACTGTCTCCCCGATGTCATGCCCCTTGATCAGGCACCGAGCACCTTTGAACAAGGGACCTCCGTGTTTCCAGGACACACATAGGTCATACATTTTTACCTGCAGGTGAACAGGCCCATCCATCACTGGCTTAACACCAGCAGCAGAATGATGTTTTTAATTAGTCATTTACTTCCCACTTAAAGGTCTCTGTTTGCGGTGGGGCAGTCCTACTTCTGGCCTTTCTACCACAGGAGGTAGGGAGACAATAGCTTAGTAGTTATATTGCTAGATTATTAATCCAAAGAATTAAGTAATGTTCCAGAGACCTGAGCTCAAATCACACTAGGGCAGATGGTAGAATTTGAATCCAACAAAAATCTGGGTCTTCCCATCACTGGCTTAATTCTGGCAGAGGAAAGAAAGCAATGGGGTTCAGGTATGCCACCATAGCATCTCTCTAAATGCCCTTCTCACCTCAAAATGCACCACAAGAAAAGCCTTAACATTCCAGTGACCTTAACTTTTTAAAATGCTGACTGTAATTTAAAACTAAACTAGTACAATAACTGCTATAAATATATTGATAATATTTTCCAGTACCACTCCTTCACCCCCATTCCTCCCACCACTGTATACCTGGTGTTTGCATAAAGTCCCTGAGAAACTACATCAAATTAAATCAGATCACTCAGCAAATGGCAGTGATAATGGGGCGCAGGAAGATGTACTGTACTTGGATTTCCATTAGACATTTGATAAGGTTGTTGCAGAATGGTGCTCATGATGTAGAATGTAGCATATTGGCTGGTTAAATGTGAGCTGGGGATAGGCATAAATGGGTGTTTTTCAGGTTGGCAAGATATTACTGAAATCGCGCCACAGGGATCAGTGTTGGCACCTCAACTATAAAATATTAAGAGAATCTATCTATCTATATATATAATATATATACATATATAAATATACACACATTATATCATTAATTTATTTATGACTCAGATCAGGAAACAAAAGACTCGGTGTCGAATTTGCTGATAACAAAAGATAACCAGGAAATTATTTGTGAAGGGGACATAAGGAGGCGATAAAAAGGTATAGCTAGTTAAGCGAGTTCGCAAAGATGTGGCAAATGTAATAATGTGGGACAATATGAAATTGTCCACTTTGGCAGGAGGAATAAAGCATATTATTTAAATGGTGGGAGATTATAGAGGTCTGAGATGCAGAGGGACCTGGTGATCTCTTGCATGATTTGCAAAAAGTTAGCATAATTAAAGTACAGCAAGTGATTAGGAAAACTAATTGAATGTTATAATTGATCACAAAGGGAATTTAAAACAAAAATAGGGATATTATGCTTCAATTATATGGGGCACTGTTGGAGTACTGTGCACTGTGTTGGTTACCCTATTTAAGGAAGGATGTAAATGCATTTAAGGCAGTTTAGTGAAGGTGCACCATCTGGCAACAATGAGGGATGGGGGCTCTCTCATGAAGAAAGTTTGGACACACTAGGCTTGTATCCACTGGAGTTTAGAAGGGTAGGAGATGACTTTACTGAAACATAAACTGTCGGGTCTTGACAGGGTAGATTTAGAAAAATTCTTTCCTCTTATAGGAGGATGAGGGGCCACTACTTAAAAACCAGGGCTCACCAATTTGAAATAGACATCAGGCATTTTTTTTCTGATATAGGCTTTTTAGTATTTGGAATTCTCTTCCTAAAAATGTGGTGGAAGCAGGGTCCTTGAATATGTTTAAGATAATGATAGATAAATACTTAAATGAAAATAGAAACTGTTGAAGAAACTCAGAATCTGCAGAGTGTGAAACAGTGTTGATGTTCTGTGCCCAGTGACCCTTCTTCAGAACTGACAGCATCAAGGAAAAAGTGATATTTATCTTGATGACAGGGCTGTGAGCAAAGGGATGTGTTGATTGATGGAGACAGAGCCCAGAGACAGGAGGGAAAGTTAAGCAGACAAAGGCATTGCTGATAGCAACCAAGGAAGAAGAAAAGCTAGACAGATGATAATAGGGACAATGAGAGGGTTAAAATGGGTGAGCTGTGCTGAAAGGGCCTGGGGTGTGGTGATGGGTAAAGGACATGAGAGATGTTCAGGCTCTAAAATTATTGAATTCAGTCTTGAGTCCTGAAGGTTGCGAAGTCACTTGGCAGAAAATGAGATACTGTGCCTCCAGCTTGCACTGAGCCTTGCTGGAGCATTGCAGCAGGCCTGTCTTGGGTCTTTCTTGAGAAACTTTTATTTCAAATTTCTAGCATCTCCAGTTGTTTGTTTTGTGGATAGATTCTTGTTAAGCAAAGGGATGAACAGTAGGTGGGAATGTGGATTTGAGATTACTGCAGTACCTTTTATCTCTGATACAATTTTAACCCCACTGCGAAGCCTCTTCTAAGGATGCCTACCCTGAAGAAGTTACCCTCCTCCCTCTGGACAAACCTCAGGGAATCTCTCTCCCACTGCCTCTTCGACTTGTCTGCCTCCTCTCCACCTATCCTCTCCTCTATCCATCCTCTATCCACCTCCCCCTCTCTCCCTATTTATTTCAGAACCCTCTTCCCCTCCCCCATTTCTGATGAAGGGTTTAGGCCAGAAACGTCAAGTTTTCCTGCTCCTATGATGCTGCTTGACCTGCTGTGTTCATCCAGCCCCATGCTTGTTATCTTGGATTTGAGATTACAATCAGTTCAGTCATGATCTTACTGAATGGCAGAGCAGCCATGAGGGGATGAATGGTGTACATTTGCTCCCAATTCATATTATTTAAATTATATGTTGACAACTTAATGCTTTCCATAGTCTTATTTGGAATGTAAGAGTCTTACACTATTCCAATGAAGCTCAATGGAAGTTTAAGAAATAGAAGCCCATCTTTCAGCCTTCCAAACACCACACTGAGTTCAACAATTTCATTGCCCCTGTTTCTCAGACAACTGCAATTGAGTTTGCTGTTGCCATACACATCTCCTATACAGCCATCAAGCCATCCATCAAGTGTTACTTTATTGATCCCATCACCTTTTTACTTTGCTTTGCTTCATCATCCCTTTCGTCATGTTAAACCTCTGTTTTCCATCTTAACACAGGTCTTGCCATTTTATTTTCTTTTCCCCCATTCTGAACCTTTCCCATGTCTGTACCTGTGTGAAACCTGTAACCACTCTTAAGCACTGTCAACTGTGATATGATGGTTAACAAGCTGAAACAATACTGTTTTCTTTCCCACAAATGCTAACCAACCTGCTGAGCACTTCTGTGCTTCTTGTTTTAATGATGTGTATATCTCTTGTAAATATCTGTGGAATAATTAGGGTGAATGGAAACTTCCATGCATTGCAACTGTGTATTGAATTCTGAATGACTAGTTTGTGGCCTCATGCTTTATTCAGTGTTCTGAAGCTGCTTGAGGTTCAGAACCAATTGAAATAGCCGCCCACTGAATAGTGCAATATCCAATTGCTCAGAAATGTTAAGAGTCCTCGAGAGTGATTTGCGCAGTCGACAGAAATACAAAGAAGTCTGAGTTCAGAGTTCCAGATCACAATACACATGTAAGAGTATAAACTTGCCACAGCAACTCCAATTCCTTAGATGGCTAGATAGTTGGTGCGAATTAGATTGTTGCCACAAGCACAGGGGTTAATTCCCATTCTGGCTGGATTGGCTTTGGAATATGACTCCTTGTTCTATCCATGTTGGAGACTGTGGTGCTGTGGATCAGATCAGCCTTTGGGCAGAGGACTCAAGAAGACGAATGTTGTAAGGAGAATGAAGTTAACTGACCAACTCTTTCAAGGAGCTGACACAGGAAAAATAGACTCAATGGCCTCCTACTGTGACATTATTATTGCACCTTTCCTCACTATGAAAAGCATGCATTTTATGCTCAGGCCTAATAAAGTCCTCATTATGCAGTCAAATTATTGACAGGAAGAACAAAAGGAAGAAGGAAAAGAGTTGCATTTATACTAGGAACTTTCATAACTTCACAATGTTCCTCAACAGTTCATAGTCAATGATAGACAAACAGGAGGCTGGAAGAGTACAGCAGGCCAGGCAGCATCTGGAGGAAAGAAGTAGTCAACTTTTCAGGTGTTCTTCTTCAGCCTCCTGTTTGTCTACCTTGGATTCCAGCATCTGCAGTTTTTTTTTTGTCTATAGTCAATGATAGTTCTCTGTATAGTCACTGTTTTAATGTAGGATTTGTGACTGCAAATTCCTGTAAGCAGCAAAGGGATAAAGACCAGGAAATCTATTTTCGTAGTGCTTAGATAAATGTTGTCTAGGACATCGGATATTACAAGAGACCTCTTAATCCCTTAAATAACAGAACAGGCAGAGTCAATGCTTTATCTGAGCATGATAGTGTGCTATGGGATATGTACCTTTAAAAATAAATGACAAGTGCAGAAATAAGGAACAAAGCTGATTTGAGTGTTTTACAAAACTTTACCGATAATCACCTCTGTGGTTTGCAAACTTTCCTAGTTAGACTGTGGAACTTGCTGTCACATGGACTAACTGAGACGGATAAAGAGGAAACTAGATATTCACATAAGACAGAAAAGAATAGAAGGTTGTACTGATGAGATAGGTGACATAACAGTTAGTCTCAGAGTCTTAGGGCTAGGAAAGAGCAGTTTGACTTGGGTTTTGCAGTGTACACAATTCTAGCCTCTTTATTGTAGAAGGAATATAAAAACCCTTAAAAAATGTGCAAGAAAGATTTACAATAATGTTATTGAACCTTAGAGTCTATAACTATCAAGAAAGACTGAACAGATTGGAGCTCTTTTCTCCAGAAAGACTTGAGGTTTATTTTGATAGACCTTCAAGTTTATGAAAGCGTTTGTTAGGGTAGTAGATGTTTTCAATTATGAGGCAGACCGAAAGAGTCCATAAATCAATATTTCCCAAACCTTTCCCCATTATGACACTGTTTCAATGCTTGAAAATTGACATGCTTCCCACAGTAAGACCCCGTGAGTTCATGGTGGGGATAGAGGGAGGGAGATAGAATTGACAGTAAGGTGCTGGGTAGAGACCAGTGAGAGTGGCGATAAGGGAGACATGTAAGTGTGAAGTACAGAGCTATGAGAACTGGGGAGGAGGGCAGTGAGAGAATTGAGAGCAGATGTCTGTTGGAGCAGGAGCACACCTGTTGTAACTTGGATGGAGATTCATAATGGCTATCACTACATCAGAGCTCGTGAACAGCAAAATTTATGACCCACTTATTCCCATTTTGGGAAACACTATCGCAGGATAGCCACAAATAAATTCAAGAGAAACTTCTCAAGGGCTGTGAGAGATGGGCAATAAATCTGGCCCAGCTAGTGATCACCTACCAGGAGTGAGGAGGATGCTGAGTTCACTATCACAGGGAGTAGCTGAGGTGAATAGTATAGATGGTTTAAAGGGAAGCTCGATAAACACTAAGGAGAAAGGAATAATAAGATATACTGATAGGTCGAGACAAAATAGAGCGGGAGTGGATTAAATAGGAAGTGGAGCAACAAGTAACAAAGTTGATTTGGGCATTTTACAGAACTTTACCTATTGCCACCTCTGCGCTTTGCAAGCTTCAATTGGTTGTTTCACTGAGCCATGACAAATTTGAATTACCCCTGAAAGCCAAGCCGGTCACCTGCTCCTGCACTGTGCGTTGCAGCCTGTTGTCTACAGCTGATCTTTGAAACAAATTAATACGTTCAGCAAAAGATAGTTTTTTAGGTTAAGATAACACCAGGAGGTAGCAGCAGTCACTGATGACGGTAACGTGCACTCAACTCCTACACAAAGTCTTTCTGTGTCTGACTCAGAGTTTCTCAGTATGACAGACCGCAGTGTTATAGAAAGTGAGACACGAATGGAAACTCATCCTTAGAACAAAACAAGAGTCACGAACATCAGGTTCACCACAATGATGGGCCGAGGGTTTAAATTCCAACAATTCCAACTTTTTCTACCCCATCACAATCACTGCTTTTTAACTTACTGTGTCTTCCATTCAACCTCAGACCTCCTGCTGTCTAACCCTTCAATCTGTTGCTCAATAGAAGTCTGACAGTACAGTGAGATTTCTAACAAATGTACTCATGCAACGCTGCAGGTCATACAGTCATACAGCACGGAAACAGACCTTTTGGCCCAACTCATCTGCGCCGACCAGACATCCCAATCTGATCTAGCCCTACTTGCTAGCTTTTGGCTCCTATCCCTCTAAACTCTTCCTATTCATATACCCATGTCTTTTAAATGTTGTAATTGTACCCACCTCCACCACTTCCTCTTGCAGCTAGTTCCATACGCGCACCACCCTCTGTGTGAAAAGTTATCCCTCAAGTCCTTCTTAAATCTTTCCTCTCTCACCTTAACCTAAAGTACAATGCTGGGAATACATTAGTGTAACATCAGGAACAATGTGTAACATTACTTGTGTAATGGTGTGAGTTTGTTGGTGTAATGGTGAGTTTGCTGTTTGATACTGCATCATCACACCAGCATATTCCCTTCATCACATCATCAGAATTTTGATGATGATCCAGAGGTAAACTGTTTATATTCATAACAGTCAATTTTCAATTAATTTAATCTGACCATTCAGAAAGGTACAGGCCCAAGAACTTTGGTTGTAATACTTCAATTTTTGGGCCGTTCAGAGCAGTTACAGTGAGTAAAATGGAGCTGTGCAGTTAGCTGCCAAAATTTCAACTCAGAATTACTTGCTGGAACTATCAATCTGTTAATTACCTGTCCCGAACACACTGGGGTGCATGTTAATCAAGATTGATGGGAGTGATCAGATTGTTTTAGAAGGTTCTCTCTTCTTCCAAGAGCTAAGGGGAAGTTCTTCCATTTGAAGACTGCAGACCTGTAACCACTACAATAAAGAACTCAATACTATTTGCAGCAATGCAGGTGACCGCAGTCTGGACTACTAAATATGGTAGTAGTGGCAATTACCAGAGGATGCAACTTTAAAATAACTTGTAAGATAAGTAGAAAAAGCTGGACAGATTTTTTACTTAATTTAATGTGTTGTAATCTGGAATGCACTACCTGAAAGAACAGTAGAAGTAGACTCAATAATAACTTCCAAAAGGGAATTGGATACATGCTCAAAAGAAATATTTGGTGGGCTCAATTATATATTAACTGGAAAACATTTTCAAAGTGTTGGCACTGACACGATGAGCCAAAAAGCCTTGTACAGGGGGAGGCAACGGTGTAGTGGCACTATTGCTGAACTATTAATCCAGAGATTCAGGTAATGTTCCGGGTTCAAATCCTGCCATGGCAGATTAGTAGTTGCTAGCAGTATAGAAGTTGAACGTTTTTGGAAATATGAGACATGCCATAGAGCTTTTCATCTTGCACTCATCAGGACAGACATAAGAATACCAAATTTCAAAGGGAGCAACGATTTGTGTTGGATGAGGGAAGGGTAGTGATTGACTGGCAAGTTGACTCTGATTGGCTGAGGTGTTGTCATGGAGACTGCAGTAGGGAATTATTATCCTTTCCTCATGAAATATAAATTGTCGCCCATTCCTAATTAACCATTTTTGCATTTGTCATATTGAGCACGAGATGAAAAGCTGTGACAGCATCTTTTTCCACTAATGAGCAACAAAAGTAACTGCCACTGCGGTCAGGCAGGCCTATAGTAAATAACCTTTTTAGTTTAACATACTAAGTATACAGAGAATGAGCAGTCTAATTCTATGGAATAACGGAATTTGTAAGGAGTGATTTTCAGAACATTGTCAAATTGGGAGCCCCATATAATAACTGCTTTGGTTTCCAACAGCAGGAAAGGATTTCATCTCCATCGACATTCAGTTTATGTATGATGCCAGTAACCTTATCCTGCAAAATAGGACTCACTACTCAAAAATCTGTCATAGCACTTTTATCACTTAACAATCCATTATACCAGTCCTGATGATTTCAAACTATTCAGCAGGATGGTTAAATGGTAATGAGGATTATCACCTGCAGTTATGGGCAATAATTCCAGTTCAGCATCTGTAGTCAGACTGGCAACACAGATAATGAGGCCCATGGGTTTACAGGATACGTGATGTCAGTCATTAGAACTGGAAAATATGGTGGAACTTTGCAGTCCAACCTAGCAGCGGGTGTCTTCCTAAAAATTGTAGGATCTTAGGTGGTGATACATGACACTTCTGAAGCTGAGGTGGACAACGAAGAAGCATATCAGAGAAAACTTTGTGCACATTAACATCACAAGGAGGTTGCACAGGAAGAGTTGGAGGTGTAGCAAGAGAGCCAACATCACGCAGCCTGAGTATAAAGCAGCAGCTTAATGCTGATTGGTTTCATCTTTAAGAAGTTGTGAAGAAAAGACAAAACATTTTTCCTTCATTGCGGATCCCTCCTACACACACCTCATTAAGATGTACATCTTTCAAAGACATCTGCACCTTGTCTCTTTAATGGAAATCTCATACTTTGAAATTCCAACAACTCAGTCTACCAAATTTAAAAGATCCAGAAAATGCTCTGCAGATGTCTACATAGTCAGTCAATTCTTACTTTCCAGTATATTGGTACAATCAGTTCCAACATTAATTATCATTACATTTTACTGCCAGAAAATCTGTTTTTTCTCCTTCTGTGATTTTGGTTGAGTGATAAATATTGTTTAAGGACCGGGAATAGCTCTCTTGGCATTGTATAATATAGTGCAATGGGACCTTTCACATCTACCTGAGAGGAGAGAACAGGCTTCGTATTAAAAAAATTTAGTATCACTCCCTCAGTAAATACTGGAGCTTCAGCTTATACCTTGATGTATAGGTCGTGTAGTGGGGCTTGGCATCTAATTTCAAAGGCAAAACTACCATTAATATAGCAAGTCCACTGCCACTATTATGCAAGAAAGTGACATTTGTTAACGATGATGGTCTGAGGTAGAATATTTCAGTATGATGACTCAGTGATAATTAAGAAATGTCCAAGTCAGGATTGTGTGTAACTTAGAGGTGAGTCTGTTCCAGTGTCACTGTTCTTACCAATCTTGGTGGTAGAGGTTTTAAGGTTTCAATTCCACTTTAAAAATTCACTCTCTCTACCAGTGTGCAGTGGCAGCAGGGTAATCTTCTAGAAGACACACTTCTACAAATCTCTAAAGCGCCTTCAAATACATCTTCCAAACCTGTAACCCCTACCAGCTAGAAGGATAAGAACAACAGACACAAGAGAAATTTACTGTTCCTCTTCCGTTGCTGGGTCAAGAGCCTGGAATTCTATTTCTGACTGCACTGTGGGTACACTGCACCACTTGGACTGCAGCAATTCAAGAAGGCAGCTCACCACTACCTTCTTAATTAGGGATGAGCAACAAATGCAGGCCTAGCCAGTGATGCCTGTGTCTTGTGGAAATAACTGAAAAAACGGAAGGTGCCACAAGAAAAATATTGGGTGAGTTATTGCAGTATATCCTGTAAATTTATTTATGGCGGCCATAGTGATGGACAAGACCATTGAAAGGAGGCATCAATCAAGTAAATTACTGTACCTTGTATGGCATCAAGGAGCTGAAGTTATATCTGGTATGAGTTGTTTCATGAGCAAGACTAACTGTCAATTTAAAAATTTGCTTATGGATGTGGTTGTCACTGACCAGGTTAGGTTTTTTTTGCCCATTCTTAATCAAGAATCTACCACATTGCTAATGGTCTGGAGTTAAAAGTAGGCTAGATTAGAGAAGGATGACAGATTTCCTCCCCTAAGGACATTAGTGAACCAGATGGGATTATACAAATACTGACACCGGTTATATGGTTGTCACTAGGCTAACTTTTAACTCCAGATTAAAAACAATATAGAATTCAAATTTCACATTTACCATGGTGGGATTCAAACTCTTTTTCCAGAGCATTAGTCAAACGTCAGTGGCTCCTCTTGATGGAGTATGTAAATGCCATTATCTCACTCCTGACATTAGAATAAAGGGAAGGTCATTGATAGCACACATAAGGTGTTTGGGCCAGCAGGAACTCTTGCAGTGATGTTATGGGTCTCTGAATCTCATAACCATGTTCCTTTGTGTCAGATAGACTGCAGTCATTGGAAAGTCTTCTTTTTGGATTCCAATGAACTCAGTTGTTCTAGGGCTTGTCTGGTTTCATATCAGTCAAAGACTGCATGATGTCAAAGAAAGGTTTATCTTGTATTCTTGCTTTCCTATCTGGGTCAAAGATGTGAAGAGGGTCTACAGCTATCAATCCTAGCATTGGGGAAAAGCACAATATGAAAGAACTTGCATTTATAGATATTTTATAATCAACTTGTTCAGCGATGTTACTACACAGTGCTGAAACAGCTGGACTTGAACCCAAGTCTTCTGACTCAGAGATATGGACACCACCACTGCGTCACAAGCGCACCAAGAGCAAAAACTTGAACTTGTATCATATATTTGATGACTGAGGATGCCCCAAAGCACTTTAAAAGCAATTAATTCTTAAATGTAACCACTGATGGAAACACGGCTGCCAATGTTAATACAGCAAGATACAGACTAAAGTTCCTGTCTTAGTGATGTCAGTTGATGGATAATTATTAACCAGGACAATTGGGAGAACACTCCAATGGCAACATTGCTCCAAATCTTAGTCTTGAATATGAAAATTTTTTTATGTAAACAAAACCTGTTCATATTCTTCTGCTGACACCATCTTTCAGGCCCTCTAATTAGCCGTGCAGCCTCCTGCTTTTATGTCCTCAAACATTCAAAAGTGGGTGCATCAGCTTCTGTTCTGTTGTCAATGGCTCAGTGGGTACCTCATTTAAGTCTGCACTCCAAGGGTCATAGGTTTAATTCTCCTGTCAGGAGCTTGATCTCAAAATCTAAGTTGATGCTCCAAGTGCTGTTTGTTTTTCAGTGCCTTCTTGTAGATGATATGTTAAACCAACTTCATCTCTGCCCTCTCAGGTTATGGTCAAAAATCACACGACACCAAGTTATAGTCTAACAGGTGTCTGATGCCACCTCTCTCTCTGATGCCTGAAGAAGGAGCAAGACTCCAAAAGCTTGTGGCTTCAAGTAAATTTGTTGGACTATAATCTGGTATTGTGTGATTTTTGACCTTATCCACCTTCGTCCAACACCGGCATCTCCACTTTCAGGTTACGAAGAAAATCCTCTTCATTATTTCAGAGCCATGCTCACCCCAGTGTGTTGGTCAATATTTATCTCTCAACCAGCATCAGAAAAACAGACTGGCTGGTCATCACACTATTGTTTACTGACCTTTGCTGTGTGCAAATTAGCCCTACAATTTTGACAACGCATAACTGACTAAGCTTTTTCTTCTTTATTGCTTTCTTGCCTGTGGTTGTTTGCAACATTATCCTTTACAAGGGGAGAACACCTGAATCAGGTAATGCAATGTCTTTTCCTAGGTTTTGGCATCTTTCCTGAGCATAATGCTTGGGGGTAACAAGCATGGGGCTAGATGAACACAGCAGGTCAAGCAGCATCATAGGAGCAGGAAAACTTGACGTTTCAGGCCTAAACCCTTCATCAGAAATCAA
>JAHRHZ010000008.1:2985315-3012897 GCA_024137785.1 Ginglymostoma cirratum | reverse complement strand
AGCCCCATGCTTGTTATCTTGGATTCTCCAGCATCTGCAGTACCTTTTATCTCATAATGCTTGGGGGTGCAGTCTATCTTTGAGAAACCTCTTTTTTGAGGCTAAACTAGTGCCCTACTGGCAGTGTGATTTCAGACATTGTGTAGTACTCAAGAAGTGATTAGTAGATGATGAAAAGTTTCTTTCATCTAAGTAATCTCACAAAGTGATTTCTCTCTATCAAAGTAACAAGAACTGATGACCAGCAGTTCTACTGTTTTTCACTCAGCCTACATACAGAATTATAGTCACCCTGGACAAAGCAACTGGTTAAATAAAGTTTGGCTTACATTAATTAATAATAATGTCATTCAGAAACTCAAGACATCCTAAAGTGCACTACACACACTTTGTTTTTCAGGCACAAGCTGTTCCAGTACAATTGCAACACTGGCATCTACTCTGCAATATGGAAAATTGACCAGGTATGAAATGTCCCCTGAAAACATGACAAATTCAGTCTGGCCAATTACTGCATATCAATCTACTCTCTATTGTCATCAAAGTGATGATAGGTATCATTGACAGTGCTGTTATGTGGCAATTACTCAATAATAACCTGTTCTCTGACACCCAGTTTGGATTGTGCTAGCCTGAGTCAGCTCCTCACCTCATTACAGTTTCTCCAAATCATGGTCAAATCAGTTAAACTCAAAAGGTGACGTGAGGGGATGGTCCTTGACATCAAGGAAGTATTTGACAGAGTGTGGCATCCAGGAGCCCTGGCAAAACTGGAATCAATGGGAATCAGGGGAGAAACCCTCCACTGGCTGGAATCTTAGGTAGCACAAAGGAAGATAGTTGTGAGTGCTGGAGGTCAACTATCTCAGCCACAGATATTATGCAGGAGCTCCACAGGATAGTAAGCTAGGCCTAACCATCTTTTGCTGCTTCATCAATGACCTACCCTCCCTCATTAGAGTGTTGGGGATAGTTGCTGATGATTGCACAATGTTGAGCATTAGTCATATCTCCTCAAATGCTGAAGCAGTCTGTATACACATGCAAGAAGAACTGGACAACACTCAGGCTTGACTTGATAAGTGATAAGTAACAATTGCGTTCCAAAAGTACCAGGCAACGATAACTTCCAACAAAAGAGAATCTACCATCACCCCTTGACATTCAATGGCATTTCCATCATGGGATACTCCACAATCACGTCTTTGGAATTATATTGGACCAGAAACTGGCTGGAACAACTATATAAATAATGTGGCAACAAGAGCAGATTAAAAGCTGGGACTTCTGTGTCAAGTAACTCACCTCCTGACTTCCCAAATTCTGTTCACTATCTACAAGGTACAAGCAGGAGTGAGATGGAATACTCAGCACTTGGCTCAATGATTACAGCTCTGACAACTTCAATAAGTTCAATACCATTCAGGACAAAGCAGCTGGCTTCACTGGCATCGCACCTAACACCTTCAACATTTGCACTCTCCACCACCATTACACAGTGTCAGCCAAGGGTGCGATCTAAAAGATGCACTGCAGCAATTCACTAAGAGTTCTTTGACAGCACCTTCCAAGCCTGCGACCTGTACAATCTAAAAGGACTAGGGATGCAGATACATGGGAACATTACCACCTGCGAGTTCCTCCCTAACCACACATTGTCCTGACATGGAAATACAACACTCCATCCCACTTCACTGTTGGTGGGTCAAAATCCTACTCCTTCCCTAAGAGTATGGGGCAATGTCCCTACAGAGTATAGACAGCGGTGGTTTAATAAGGCAGTTCACCACCACCTTTACATAGGCAATAAGAAATGAGCAGAAAATGCTGGTCTAGCTAGTAACACCCAAATCCCGCGAATGGATAAATGAAAAGTATTTTTGAGCTGTTATCATTGTTTCAAATTCGCAGCCAAGTTGCATAGAGCAAGGTTACACAAGCCTCAATCTGAAAATGACTTGAAAACGTTCACTGAAAGATAAAAATTATCCAGGAAAACTCCCCTGCTGTTCTTTGCATGATCCCTGTGTCCACTTAGGAGCGCAATATAACCTTTACCCAAAATCTGGCATCTCTG
Source organism: Ginglymostoma cirratum (assembly GCA_024137785.1). NCBI lineage: Eukaryota > Metazoa > Chordata > Chondrichthyes > Orectolobiformes > Ginglymostomatidae > Ginglymostoma > Ginglymostoma cirratum. The sequence goes on along the minus strand of JAHRHZ010000008.1, from coordinate 3,010,820 downwards.
ACAGTGCATCACTCACTCAGTACTAAACTGAAGCATCAGCCTAGATTTTACACTTGATCTCCTGGATTGGCATTCGAATCCAAGGGCATTCTTCCACAGAGATGAGAGAATACCGGCAAATGTACCACAACTGACACCTGTGTTTGCTGCAAGGATATGCACAGAAATCTTGCTTCTTCCTAAATTTTACAGGAAATTTACAATTTTGCTTAAACCCCACCAGTAATAGACTAATTTGTAGTTAGGGACAGAGAGATGTGTGAAGTACATACCTGACTGCTCAAATAAAATGACCAGAAAAAAGTCAACTCTTTAAACTTTAGATGTCAAGTGGTTTAACCTTAGCATTTCAAACAGAACTGATGCTTCCCTCTTGCTGTACTCTAAATGTGGTGCTAATATACACAAAACTTACTATTTAACAGTGGCAGGCAGATGCAGAGATTGAAAGTATCTGCCCAAAAAGTACTTAGGGTCAATTATTTCTGAGCAAGATTATAACCAGCTTTTTTGTGTTATATACAACTGATAGGAAATTGTTCCAGATTACAGACCCTGATTTTAAAAGGGGAGAGGGCAGTCAGTACACTTGAGTCTTTACACCGATGTTTTGAGAAGCAAAGTCAGAGAGAAGACCTAAAGTAGGTATTTAAGTTATGAAAGCTTTTAGTAGACTAGGCACAGGTGGTCCATTCCCACATGAGAGGAAGAGCAAAACTATGGGCCATGAGCAACCAGAAATCCAACTGAACATTCTGGAGAAATGGTAAGTGTACGCCACAGGAAACAGTTGAGGCATATATCATGGATGCAGATACTGACATTAATTCAGCATGGAAGGAATGAAAGATACTCTAATAGAACATTCACACTGGTATGGCCCTTCTCATTTCATTATTCTACCCTAGGATGTAGGCATTACCAGCAAGGCTGGCATTTGCTGCCTCATACTTAAATGCCCTTGAACCAAGTGGTTACACAGCCATTTCAGAAGGTAGATAAGAAACAACCAATTTGCAGCATTCCTTCTAACTTATTTTTCTTTTACACAGACCTCCAAGGTCTGAGCATGGCAGCGACTTCCAGAACCAGAAGTCAATGCTGTGATCCACATTGTTATCACTGATTGTCATTTGTGGAATGTTGAAGCAGCTGGACATGTGTGCAGCCTTGCAGCTTAGAGGGAATGCTGCCACATTGCTGTGGGTTCAGTGTCATATGTAGGTCAGACCAGTAAGGCTGGCAAATTTCGTCCCCTAAGAGAGTAAGCCAGTTCTCTTAAGAAGTAACAGTGGTTGTCACATTCACAATGACTGAGATTAGCTTTCAATTCCATATTTGTGAATTGAACATAAATTCCTCCAAGTGCATGGTGGGATTTGAATCAGTGTCTCCAAAGCATTAGCCTGGGCCTTGGCCTGGGCCTAGGATGACTAAGAAAAGTATAAGCAAAATCAAGTCACTAACATGAAAGGATATATCTTTGAACAGTGGTCACCAGGTGAGATGCAAGATTTCTTTAGAGACTATAGAATCCAGCCTACTACAAAAAGGATGTTATAACTATCCCACCATCTGCCCTGATTAGGCCAGATGCCCTGTAGTCTTTAGTTTATTTGTTTATGCAATATAGGCATCATTGGCTAAGCCAGCATTTATTGGCCAACCTTAATTACAGATAATCAGTTTAATTTCAGTGGTGGGAGAATTAGTAATCACATGGAAAAGGTGGGTTGATTAGGAACAGTCAGCATGAACAGCTAAAGGGGAAATTATGTTTAACCTTCTGTAGTTGTTTTGAAGGGGTAACAGAAAGGCTTGATGTGAGTAATGCTGTTGATCTGGTATACGTGGACATCCAGACGATGTTTAATACAGTGCCACACAACAGATCTACAAAGTTATAGGTCATGAAATAAAAATGACAGTAGCAATGAGGATACGAAATTGGCTGGATGATAGAAAACAGAGATTGGTGGTCAATGAATAATTTTTGGGCTGCAGTACATTTTGTAGTGAAGTTCCCAGGGGTCAGTGATAGATCTTTTCTTTTCCTGATATGTATTAATGCTCTTCATCTAGGTGTTAAGGGAACAATTTAAAGTTTGCAGAGGATAAATTGGAAGGATTGTGAACTGTGAGGAGGATACATGGAACCCCAAAAGGATACTGACACTGGCATTTACCTGACAATGTAGAAAATTGCCCATGTCTGTCCTGTACACAAAAAGCAGGACAAATCCAATGACTGCCCTATCAGTCTATTCTTAATCATCAGAAAAGAGATAGAAGGTGGCATCAACAGTGCTATCAAGCAGCACCTGCTCAGCAGTAACCTGCTCAGCGACACCCAGTTTGGGTTCTGCCTGGGCTACTCAGCTCCTGACCTCAGTAGAGCCTTGGTTCAAACATGGGCACAAGTGCTTTATTCCAGAGGTGAGGTGAGAGTGCCAGCACTTGACATCAAGGCCGCATTCAACCAAGTTTGGCACCAAAGAGCCCTAGCAAAACTGGAATCTACGAGAATCAGGGGACAAACTCTCCACTGGTTAGAGTCATACCTGGCATAAAGGAAGATGACTGTGGCTTTTGGAGGTCAATCATCTCAGCTCCAGGAGTTCCTTAGGGTACTGTCCTGGGTCCTACCAACTTCAGCTGCTTCTTCAATGATCTTCCCTCCTGTAGTGGCTGTAATGAGGTCAGCCGGTGAACCTCATAGAATATAAATTCCCAGACTGGGGCTGTTAATCTGGTCAATTCAGGAAACCCTGGCTAATAGATATAAAGAGTGTCAGAGATTCTGTTTATTTTGAGAACTGGCTCCGAGGAAGCTAGATCAGTGTCAAGGACTTTTCATGTGTAAATAAACAGCGACTTGGTGACGGGCTGCCAGCCTCTGTTGCATTAAAGCCACCCGTGTCAGAAGCAGAGTTGGAGCTACCTGACCCAGTACTACCTGACCCAGAAGGAGCTACAAAAAAAATGCACATGTCCGTGGACTCAGCGGGGGAGGGATGTAGTGACTGTAACGCGGTCATCCAGGTGGATCTCATAGACTGAGTTCCCTGATTAGGGCTGTTAATCTGGTCCATTCAGGGAACCCTAGCCGACAGATATAAACAGGAGTGTCAGAAGTTCTGTTCATTCTGAGAGCTGAATTAGTGTCAAGGACTTTTCACATGTGAATAAAGGGTGACTTGGTGATGGGATACTGATCTTCTTTCTTTTTCTATTCATTTCATGGGATACGCGTGTCACTGGCCAGCCAGCATTTATTGCCCATCCCTCTTTGCCCTTGAGAAGGTGGTAGAGAGCTGCCTCTTGCACCGCTGCAGCCCACCTGCTCTGGGTTGACCCACAATGCCATTAGGGAGAGAAGTCCAGGTTTTTGACCCAGCCATAGTGAAGGAACAGCAATATATTTTGAAGTGAGGACAGTGAGTGGCTTGGAAGGGAACGTGAAGATGGTGGTGTTCCCATATATCTGCTGCCCTTGTCCTTCTAGAAGGAAGTGGTCATGGGTTTGGAAGGTGCTATCTGAAGATCTTCGGTTAATTTCCCAGTGCATCTTGTAGATTGTAGACACTGCTGCTACTGAGTGTCGGTGGTGGAGGGAGTGGATGCTCATGGATGTAGTGCCAATCAAGCGGGCTGCTTTGTCCTGGATGGTATCGAGCTTCTTGAGTGTTGTTGGGGCGGCACTCATCCCGGCAAGTGGGGAGTATTCCATCACACTCATAAGTTATGCCTTGTAGATGGTGGATAGGCTTTGGGGAGTCAGGAGGTGAGTTACTCACCACAGTATTCCTAGCCTCCAGCCTACTCATGTAGCCACTGCAGTTATGTGTTAAGTCCAGTTGAGTGGAGTTATTTCACCTCAGAAATGGGGATGTTCCATGATGATTGCACAATATCCAGCATCATTCGCAAATTCTCAGATACTTAAGCAATCCATGTTCAAATGCAACATGATTTGGACAATATCCAGGCTTGGGGTGGCAAGTATCAAGTAACATCTGCATCAAATAAATATCAGGCAATGATCACCTCCCATTTGAATTAATCTACTCACCACTCCTTGACACCAATTGTGTTACTATCACAGAATTCCCCACTATCAACATCCTGGGAGTTACCATTGACCAGAAACTCAACTGGAGATGCCATTTAAATACAATGGCTACAAGAGTGGGTCAGAGGCTAGGAATAATGTGGGGATAGAAAGTGACTCATCTCTTGACTCCTCAAAGCCTGTGCACTGTCTAAGATGCAAGTTGTGAGTGAGATGGAATACTCCACACTTTCTAGATGAGTGCAGCTCCAATAACATTCAAGAAGTTTGACACCACCCAGAACAAAGTAGCCCACTTGTTTGACATCACATCCATAAACATCCACTCCCTCCGCCGTTGATGCTTGGTAGCAGCAGTATTTTTGATCTATAAGATGCACCGCAGAAATTCACCAAAGATCCTTAGACAGGACCTTCTAAATCCAAGACCATTTCAATCTAGGAGGTCAATGGCTGAAGATACGTAGGAACACTACCAACTGCAAATTTCCTTCCAAGCCACTCACCATTCTGTCTTGGAGCTAAACCCTTCCCTTCACTGTCGCTCTGTCAAAATCCTGAAATTCCCTCCCTAAGGGCATTGTGTGTCTATCTACAGCACATGTACTGCAGCGGTTCAAGAAGGCAGCTCACTCTCACTTCTCAAGGGTGAAGAGACAGGCAATTATTACTTGCCAGCCAGCAACCCTGATGTCCCATGCATGAATATAAAAAGAACTCAGCTGCAGTACTGTGTACAGTTTTGGTCACCACATTATAGCAAGGATGGAAATACAGAGAAAAGGTAGAAGTGATGTACAAGAATGGTTCCAGAGATGAGGAATTTCAGTTAAGAGGATAGACTGTACAAGTCGGGACTGTTCTCCTTGGACAGAAGAAGGGTAAAAGGAGATTTGATAAAGGTTTTCAAAGTCCCAAGGGGACAGGACAGACTAGATAGGTAGAAATTGTTCCTGCTCACAAAAGGATCAATAAAGAGGGCACAGATTTATGCTGATTTGCAAAAGAAGCAAATGCAAATTGGGAAAAGTCTTTTTCACACAACAAGTAGTTAGGGTCTGGAATGCACTGCTTGGAAATGTGGTGGTGGCAGGTTCAACTGAAGCATTCAAGAGAGCACTGAATGATTATTTGGATAGAAGTAATACACAAGGGTATGAGGAAAAAGCAGGAGATTATCAGTAGGTAATGACACTCATTTGAACAGCCAGTACACATGATGGGTTTAATGGCCCCTCTCTGCAATGCAACACTTCTGTGATTCTGTGAACTGCCCTGGAGAAGGTGGTGAGGAGCTGGCTTCTTCAATCACTATCAGGAAAGTGGAGTCTTAAAGGAAGTCTAAGTGAAGGCAGCTCTACTGGTTGGATGGGAGGTAGCGGTTGTGAAGTAAGGTGCCCTTTCTGTCACACCTTCTAATGCTGTAACTTTATCAAAATTTATGACATTGTAACAACAGTAGCCTGAGGGATCCAATCCAAATTTTTGACAGTGGGAGAATAACAACAATATCTTACATTTGTACAGCAACTTTAATATTGTGAAATTAACGTTTGAACAGAAAGAAGTAGTGATGGGAACAGTTTATGGAGAGAATTCCAAGGTTTAGGGCCTAGACAGCTGAAAGCTTTATCATTCATGGTTGAGTGGTTATAAGTAGGGATGCCCAAGAGGCTAGAATAGTAGGAGCACAGAGACTGCAGAAATTCGCAGAAATGGAGGAGATTACAGGGACAAGGAAGGACATGGAATTGTTAAAAAATAATAATGGACATTTTAAAAATCAGCAACCCTACCATGTTTTAAGTAATTAAGGAAAACAGCACATACAGAATGAGTCCAGCACACTTTTATATTAAAATAGCACCTATTTGATTTTAAAATTCGACTGCTTTGTGTTTTTTTTTTCTTTCTTAGTAACAGGTTGGGGAATTTATGATTCTTCCTGTAGAGACAGGTTTTGTTCTAATTCCAGGCTGAATGTGTGAAGCATCTTCCACACTCAATGTTCCAAGTCTGCAGGTGCTGTTGTATGAAAGCCAATATCACTGGCAGCATCTCAATCAATCTGCTTACAGAAATCTGCTGCCAAGAAGTAGCTAGCTGTAATTTAGCAGCCACATAAATCTCTGTATAAATATGTTATATATTCCCTTAAACGAATGCAGAGGACATTAATTTGTCAGATTTAAACAGTTCTCCACAATGGGTTTTTACTTAAGAATCTGAATCAGGAGGGGACTGGACAGAGTAGATAAAATATGTCTTCTTTCTGGACTAAGAATGCGCGGGCACAGATTTAAGAGAATTGGTAAAGGAAACAATGGTGATATGAAGGAAAACATCCTCATAAAGCAAATGGTTAGGATCTTAAAACGCATTGTCTGAAATGCAGGTAGGTTCAATTTAGGAATTTGAGAGAGTTACAATGATTCCTGAAAAAGAAAAATGTACAAAGCTGTTGCGTGGCACTTGATAAATTGTTCCTCTGCAGTAGCCAGTGTACATATAACTGGGTGAATAGCCTCCTCCTGTATAGTAACCATGATACTGTGCATTTGTACCACGGATATTGTGCCTGACATTTTATTACAGTAAAGATGATCTTGTTGCTAAAATGTATTTGGATGTTCTAATGGCAGAAACAGATCCTACAAGGAAGGACCAAATGGCTTTCTTAAGTCCTTGATGTTTCTGAATAAAAACTAAGGGGTAAATCATCTGGGCCTTCTGCTTCAGACTGCTTCCTTGTGACTCCCACTGGGAAGAGCATCTGTGTGCACATTGTGTTAGGATGTGATCACCCTGTGCAGCAGTGACTCTTCCTGCATTGTCTCAACAGAGTTGCCAACTTTTCTTTGGGCATATTTATTGAAGCATAAAAAATTAGGACACAGGACAAGGTCATTCAATTTATCATGTCTATGCCCCCAGAACAAGAGTTGCCAGTCTAATTTGACTTTGTGATTCTTGCTATTTAGTCCTGTAGGTTACAGCACCTCAAATCCAAATCCAAATATTTATTAAACAAATGAGGGCTTTAGCCTCTACCACTGTTTAGGCATTGAATTCCAGATCCTCTTTAACCTCTGGGTAAAAATGGTTCTCCTCAACCTCTCTTTAATTTGTCAACTGATTAATTTATTCCCCTAATTAATGTAGACCCTGCTTTTTGACCTTAGCTACGCCCTTCATAATTTTTGTTACCTCAGTTAAATCTCCCTTCTGTTGCAGAGAAAACAACTATCTAATCTTTGCACATCGCTACTTTTTATTTGCCCTTTAATATCCTTGTAAATCTCCTTTGTACCTGCTGTAATGTGATCATATCCTCTCCTGTGATTATGGTGGCCTGAGCTCTACACAGTTGTCTAGCTGTAACTAGTGTTTCACACATTTCTATCATGATTTCTTATACTTTATGCCTTAGCTAACCAAGGAAAGTATTCTATATGTCTTCTTAGTTATCTTACCAACTTGGCCTGATAGATACATACTTCAAGGGTCATCTGTTTCTTTACACTTATCATTGTCCCACCATTTGTTGTCAACTCTCTGGTCTTGTTTGGTCTCTCCATTGACACAATAGTAAGGCGTGGCAACTGATGATTTGCAACTATCCTGCTGTGATATCCATGTTAGCTCCCATAGATAAATATGAGACATGCATTATGTAGTATTGAAGGATTCAAGAAACTTTTATTACAGCTCCCAGCATCTACATATACACACTACAATGAGAGGTAATTGTGAGTCTGGGCGCAAGCTGAGCAATTCAGATATATTACGGTACACTTCCCTGCAGGAGGACAGAACTTGGTAAGATGGACACAGAGAACATTATTTGTCACGTGCTATATGCTAATGACATCATACGCAATACTCCCTCTAAACTGCATGGCTGTGTGCGTATGCGGCTGCTCCAAGGATCTGCACACAGTGATGGCCTACTGATACCATTTGCAGCACTGACTTCCAGTTCAGGAAATTACTGCCACGCACTGACCTTGGAGGTCCACACAGAAGCAAAAGTAATCAGTGGGAACAGTAGTCATGAGGATGTCCTTACTGATGTTTACTAATGGCTCACCAATTCCTTCAGGCAAAGAAATCTGCCATCCTCACTTGGTCTGGCCTACACATGTGACTCCAGACTCACGGCAATGTGGTTGACTCTCAAATGCCCTCTGTAGTGGCCTAACAAGCCACTCAGTTGTATCACCAGCACTTTCTGAAGGGCAGCTAGGGATGGGCAATAAATGCTGGTGTAGTGATTGGAACTAGGGCCAGGTAGATCACATTGATTATGAGATCCTTGACTGGGGCTGTTAAACGAGGCCAATCACGGAGGACTGGCTGACAGATATGGGCAGGAGATTCGGAAGGTCTCCTCAGTCTAGGGACTGGGGTTCACCTGGCTGGTCAGAGGCCATGCAAATAAAGGGCAATTTGGCGATGGGATACTGGTCTCTGTGCAGTTATTTTAGCTGGCCAGCCACAAGTGGTAAAAAAAAATCCTTTAAAAGGTAAATTGCATATATAACACAAGATCCCACCTCCCCCACTGATACTTACTTCACATTTCTTTCAATTGAATTTAATCTGCCATTTTTCTACACACCATACCAGTCCATTGATATCACCAGTTTTCTTTCTTATTATCAAACACATGGCCAACTCTGTATCATTTTAAAGTTGTTTAATTATGCCTTCTGAATTTAAGCTTAAATCATATATATGAGTGAAAAGCACAGGACCCATATAGAGTCTGTCAGAAATTCAATAAAAATAGGATTTCAGTTTTGGATAACCATTACTTTGAGGTTTATCACATAAGCATCTGTCTCTAACTAGCTGGCCTCAAATCCTGCCTTTAGTCATCTGAGATATTCAGTCCGGCAATGTCCTGCCTTCCTGTCCTAATCGGAAAGTAGCCTTTATCTGACTGGCTGTCAGTCAAACACCATTCTCCAATCTCAGATATTTTTATTATTAAGAAACAAAGAAACAAGTTGAAAGAAATACATCATTTTTTTTATGTTAATGATTATTTTTCTCCCAGGGTATTGTTTTCAGAATAATCTTCAATTCTTTATTGTTCCAGGGAATCCTGGAGGATTGATGATTCATGTTGATATATACATCCATTTAACTTCACTCTCAGAAAATGAAACCTGGATAAGGCATTCAGGGTATAAAAGGATATGTCTAACTTCCTCCTCCCTGAAACCAGACTCAACTGCAAAAATATTGACCAGAATTAGGTTTATTTCGTATATTACACTGAAGCTTACGTATCTATGTGGTACTGACCACATATAAGCGTAGATTGCAGGTTCCTGTTCCTATTTCACATTAGTAACAGTTATATATGTGTGCTCTTGCAAATCGTGTTAACCTTCATTGCTTCAGCATTTTCATACAGAGCCTCCAACCTTCAGCTCAGGGACAGCACGTAGGCAATGGAGCTTATAGAAACATGCTCTTCAAAGCTGCAACTCACAGTGATTAGCTTTGAAGCCTCGACAGGAATAACGCAAAAGATTTGCTGCTTATGAGGCACCATAACTTGCAAAACAGAACTGCTGTTGTGCTGGTATACTCCTTTACTTCCAGCATGGAATACCCATAGATCCTGAGCTCACGGGTCTTCAATAGGTCCTAGACTGATAATGTCTCAATTTTAAAATGCTCATTCATGCTTTCAACTACCTCATTATCTTTTCTGATTCTGAAGTTTTCTAACCCAGAACATGCTAACACAGAATTGCTACTGCCACGTAAGCAAAGGTTTGGGTTTACATTATCCTTTACGGTGAAGCGGACAAAAGCAGTGCTGGCAGCAAAATAGCACTATGGACTCTATAATTCTTGATCTATTGTGCTCTTAACAAATATTCATAGGTAATGCTGATGTAAGAAAAACATCTATTCCATTTCAGAAACACTTTACTCTGGTTTCATCTTGCCAAGAAGTTGCAGGAGACAGCAAGAGCACTTCTATGATGATGATGTATACCATATCATTAGCAAAGCGCTCAGTCAGATTTAATCAAGAACACACGTCCCATAGAAACATTCACCAACAGATGCAGCATGGTCCTATGACTGGCACATATACAGGGAGATTGTTAGAAAGTATGGTCATGGGTCACTCGAATAGCTCATATTGGTTTTGTTTCCTCGCAACCCCCCTCCACCAAACATGAATTTTGTTTATAAAAGCAAGCTTGTTTCAATTGATTCCCTATTGCCTTTATGAAAGCTTCTACACCATAAAGCAATTGAATAAATATCTGAGAAGAAGATATTTTCAGTGCCATGAGGCAAAGGGTGGGGGCAAGTTGTTCTCATGGGGAGGTAGCACAGACAAAATGGATTAAATGGCTTCCTTCTGTGCTGTTCCATTCTATGATTCCTCATATCAACAACATAATTTAACCAACCTCTTTAATGCAACAGAACCCAGGAACCCTGCAAAGGTAACTGACTGAAGTACGATTGTGTGAAGGTTTGGAGGACTCTTGTATTTTAAATCCATCTTTAGTTTCCAAGAAGCTCCAGGCATTGGCCAGGAGTTTCCAGGAATTAAAGATCTCCAGGAAAGTGCTCTGTACAACCTTGGAGAAAAATCATAGCAACACAAATTTCTTTTTGCCATTTTCAAAATGATTACATCGAAAATGATCCTTATGTACTAGCGTGCATTTGTTGTTTGTAGTCTCTTGAGTTTAATCTAAGGGCGGCATGGTGGCTCAGTGGTTAGCACTGCAGCCCAACAGCGCCAGGGACCTGGGTTCAATTCCAGCCTCAGGTGACTGTCTGTGTGGAGTTTGCACATTCTCCCTGTGTCTGCGTGGGTTTCCTCTGGGTGCTCTGGTTTCCTCCCACAGTCCAAAGATGTGCAGGCTAGGTGGATTGGCCATGCTAAATTGCCCGTAGTGTTCAGGGGTGTGTGGGTTATAGTGGGATGGGTCTGGGTGGGATGCTCCAAGGGTTGGTGTGGACTTGTTGGGCCAAAGGGCCTGTTTCCACACTGTAGGGATTCTAATTGGGGTGTTTAAGATGGTTAAAGAATTTGATAGTGTTGATAGAAAGAAACCATTCTATCTCGCATGGAATGCGTTATGAAGTTGTGCATTTCAAATATTAATTTATAATAACATTAACTTGAATATATTTATAATACATCCTGAACTTTTGAAAATTGTCACCTTACAGAGGAAAAGGCATTGGATACAACAGCAACAATGTTGTTTTGACAAGGTAGAGGGGTTCTGATTAGGGACATCTAGTATAGTTTCAGAGTGGTCACATGACCCAGTTTGTGGGTGGAATAAAACTACTTAATTTTAAACCTAGAGGCACAGAGAACCTGAAATATTGGCTTGAGGAGCAACAGCTCTTTGCCCCTTTCTCTATTTCTCTGCAACTTCCACCATCAAAGTGATGAACTGAAAACTCGCTTGAAATCATCTTCATCACTCTTGCAGGGTTTCTAAGGAAGATTTCATAACCTATCTTCCTGACCTCAGGACAGAAGATTCTGATAACCTCAACATTTCCAGGGAAGATGCCTCAGTGCCTACAATTTGTGTGCATGCAAAGTTTTTTAGTTCGGTTACTGAACACCATTTAGGACAATCTGTGAATAAGTTTTTCTCCTGAGTTTAACTGTCACTTGACAAAGAACTCTTCAGATAAGACTTGTAGAACTTTTGAAATTTTACATTTCCTGTGTTGTGTGCACTTGTGTCTTCATGATGGAGTTACATATAATTGCATTTCCTAAACATTTTTGTCAATGATCTTTGCATCCTTGTTTTAAATTTTGTTAGGAATAAACTAATTATTATTTGTTAACAAAAGAAAACTGTTTAACTTGTTTCTAATATTGAACCAAATGCAGTGTGATACCATATCACTATGAATAGTGCTGAACATTGCGCAATCACCAGTGAGCATCCCCCCTGCTGACTTCATGCTAGAGGGAAACACATTAGTGAAGCAGCTGAAGATGGTTGGGTCTGGGATATTACACTGAAAAATGTCTGTTTCAATGTCCTGGGACTGAGACAATTAGCCTCTGAGAACTACAGCCATTTTCCTAGGGATTCTTGATATGCCATAGTCGGTCAAAAGTTACTTGATGTCAAGGTCTCTCAATTTCACTTCACCTCTGCAGTTCAGCTCCTTTGCTCACGATTGGGTCAGGACTGTCATCAGGTCAGGACTTGAATGGCCCTTGTGGAACAAACTGAACGTCAGTAACAGCTTATTAATGAGTACCTTTTGAAAGCACTGTCAAACCACCTTCCATCACTTTGGTGATCATTTTACTGATGGGTTGGTAATTCACTGATTTATCTTTCATTTTGTACACAGGCCATGCCTAAGTGATTTTCCAATTTGTCAGTGGTACTAGGTGGATCTGCTTGGTTAGAGGTGATGCTAATTCTAGAGCACAAATCTTCAGTACTATATCTGGGATACTGTCAGAGCCTATAAGTTTTGCACTCAAGTGCTTCCTGGTATAATTTGAAGACTGTAATGGTGTGGAGCTCAGGGGGAAGGTGAAGTGGACCATCCATTCAACATTTCAGGCTGAAGATGGCTGCAAATCCTTTGACTTTTATACTCATATGTCATTACTGAGAATGGTTATGGTGACACCTCCTCCTGTTGTTTAATAGGTGCTCGCCTTTCAGCTCTGGAATTCACAGAATTACAGAGTTTTGAAGAAATCCAACAGTTGTTGAATTGACATGATTCTAGCTGATAGTATTATTGGCCAGGTCAGATCCCAGAATATTATGGTGATCAATGTGGTGGTTGATCATTGAAATATATTTGCTCAAGGCTATAGAATTTAACAGCATAAGATTACCACAGAAAAGAAGAAACAAATAAAGCTATCTAAATATCAAAGACAGTTAGCAAGATCTAAAACACACAGCAAACTAAAGTTTCAACCAATTTCCCAATGCTATCCATTACAGAGACTCAAGTCTAGAGATTTTACACCCTACGTCTCCAATATTTAGGGTTTTATTTAAGTGACTCCTTACAGTTTCTAGGCCTTGGGCTGGGGAAACAATTTAAGAGTCCTTTCCAAATCTGCCAACATGAACTTTTCACAAATCTGACAGCCCAACAGTTCCCAGTTTTAATTACTGTGAGTTTATGACCAAATTCTCCTGACTTTGACATTTCATAAACCAAACCATTTGCTGAGATAACTTATCCCTTGAACTGCCCCAAATTCTTCTTCTAGGAGAGAAATGAACATTGCTTCTAAACTGAACAGTAGTGTCTTCTGAACCAACAGAGAAAAATGCTTCTAAACAGAATTTAAAACAAACCTGCTTATCCTGGATTCTTGTGAACAGAAAACAAAATTAATTGCCTTAAATACTTATTCTATCGTAAACCCAGCAGTATAAAATCTTTCCATAAATATCACAAGGGTCTGTAGTCACCTTCTTGCTAACAAATCCTGGACTCTCTGATCTTGGTGGTTTTTTTTATCAAAAAGAAAACTATTCACAGGTGTAACTAACATCCATATTCCACATTTTGAAATCCAAAATCTATACAATATTACACATGTTTCATCACAGAGTTTATTAGCTCTGTATGTTGCACTAAGCTGCTAAACATGAATATAGCTCCATGTTACAGATTCATCAGGTTGGCACCTCATTTTTTGGTGCGCCTGGAACTGCTTCTGAATGTCTTTCACACTTCTTGTTGAATGAAACTTGGTCCCTGACATGATGTCATGACAGAGTCATGATATATCATACTATGAGGTTATGTATTCTGGTGAAAAAAACTCTACAGCTGATGGTTCACAGCATCTTCATGAATACCCAGTTTTAAGCTGCTAAACATGTTCTAAATCTATTTAGTTTAGTTTATTGCAAGATGTTGGGACTCTTCAGTTTGAACATGGTGTTGTGTTTTCAGATATCAGCACTTTCAGCATGTCGTCTCTTCCATTTACCAACAACATGAATACAGGAAAAAGATAGAGTGCTTACCAGCATGGTAAAAGGACAACAATCTCTCCATCAATGTTAACAAAACAAAGGAACTAGTCATTGACTTCAGGAATGGAGTGGCGGACATGCTCTTGCCTGCATCAATGGTCCTGGGGTCGAGATGGTTGAAAGCATCAAGTTCCTGGGAGGGATGATCACCAATAATCCTGGTCTATTCATGTTGACGCAATGGTCAAGAAAGCACAACAATGTCTCTACTTCCTCATGAGGTTAAGGAAATTTGGCATGACAACAAGGACTCTTACCAATTTTTATAAATGCACCATAGAAAGCATTCTATCTGGATGCATCGCAGCATGGTTTGGCAACTGCTCTTCCCAAGACCACAAGAAACTACAGAGAGTTGTGAACACAGCCCAGTCCATCACACAAACCAGCCTTCCATCTACTGACTCCATCAATTCTTCCTACTGCCTCAGGAAGCCAACTAAAATAATCAAAGATCCCTCGCACTGAGTTATACTCTCTTCCGCCCTTTTTCGTTGGGCCAAAGATATAACAGTTTACACATACATATGAATAGGTTCAAGAGCAGCTTCTTCCCCACTGTTGTTAGACTTCTGAATGGACCTCTCAAATTGTAAGATTAAAGTTGATCTTGTTCTCTGGGCGCCTTCTCTGCAGCTGTAACACTGTATCCTTCACTCTGTTCTATTACCCTGTTCACTTTGTACGGTATTATCTGCCTGTACTGCACGCAAAACAAAACTTTTCACTAAATCTGGGAAGGTGTGACAATAATAAATCAAATCAAATCAAACTGGTGCCTTGTTATTGGGGTGTTTGCTGCCACAAATTTTCTTTTCTATGCTGAGTCTAAGGGTCTGACTAATGAACATAATAGGCCACTATAGATTCTTAATAAGAGACCGCTATGTAAGAGCTTGATGAGAATCTTACATAAGAAGATACAGTTTATTGGATGTTATAAATAGGTACAATTAACAATAATGTTTTCAGCATAATTACAACTACCAAAAGCCAAGTATGTCACATCCTTTGGGATGGTCTCCTTTGGGACCTCATGTAAGGCTAACTATTTCTCCATCTAACGACATCATCAGGTTGGATGCGACTAATGCAACTTCAATGTTAGCTCTTTCACAGCCAAGGTCTTGTACAAAGTACAGGACTTTTCTGCACAGTAGTATGTGGCAGTTCATCCTGAAAACACTGTCATGGCCAGACACAGCCGTTATAGGTAGATTGGTGAGGATGAGGTCAAATGGGCTTTTTCCTCCTATTGGCTTAATCAGCAATGCTGCAGGCCCAATCTGGTACTTTTTACCTGAACTAGTCAGCCTGGTCAGTCAGTAGTGAAGCTACTGTAGCACCTGGTGATGGACATTGATACAGAGTACATTCAGTACCATTGTTAAGCTCAATATTTCTTCCAAGAATAATCAACATGGAGTACTGATTCATCAGCCAAGAGAGGATGGTAGGTTGTAATCAGCAGGAGAGTTGCTTGCTCTTGTTTGATTTGATACCATGACAACTTGTGTGATCCAGATTTAACATTGAGAAATCTCAGAGCCACTCTCTCCTGACTGTATACCATATTGCTATCACCTGTAGTGGGTATGTCCTGTCAGTGAGATAAGGCATATCCAGACATAGTGGTGGGGCACCTGGGACATCAGCTGGAAGTGATGATTGTGTGAATATGTCTATGACTTACTGTTGCTTGAGGTCTCTGGTACAGCTCTCCCAATTTTGCTGTTTCCCCAGTGTTAATGATACTAGTGAGTGGGGCTTTGCAGCCATTAATTAGTTACACTCTCTCGTTCTTTCCTTTGGGTCTGCACATACTATTGTTACATCTGCACATAGCAGCATTTCAGGCGTGTATTTTAGATCATAACATGCTTACATTCAAGGGCGTTTTTCCACATAAGTCTAGTACTTATCCACATGTTGACTGAAGCAAGGGGTAGACAGGAAGTGGAAAACAAAAGGCAGACTGAATGTAGGCGGGAATGGTATTAGTTCATGCATCACCGTAGAAAGTGCAGGGAGAAGAGGAACTTACATTTGAAATGTGAATAAAATCAACCAAATAAGACTCACGGATGATATATTAATGTCATTAATAATCTTTTTTTTCTTCAAGCTTCTAAAATAACTTCATAATTTGGATACCCCTATTGTGTCAGATTGCAAATTGAGGTGATTTAATCTTTCTCAACTCTCAAGATGGTTCCCACACATTTAATTTGGAGAGAATTTACATTTTTTTTTTGGCCTGTACTCTTGGCTCAAATTGTGTGTATGTTCTTTTTTACTGGCTGACTCAGACCTGCTGCAAAACACTGCTTCACAATAGGATGCTAATTCCTTCATATTGTGAATGTCTCATCAAAATGAGAACCGTTAGCGCAGGGAAATAGATCATTTTCATATTTTTCCCACCTACTCTGGATATCAAGTGCTTGCTGGTCAAATATAAAATAGGCAGATGATATTGAAAGTACCTCTGTTCCAAAAATTATTTACAATTAAAGATGACCAGGCCAGTCAGTGTTCATATCACACTCCTGAGACCATCTGTCCTTTTGTGAGAAACAGTCAATTAAATACCAATTATCAGTTGTACTCCAGCCAAGACAATATTTTCTTTTTACAAAGGATTTGAGGAGGCAATTCAGCGCCTTAAATCTGTTCTGTAGTTCTATTAAATCATAGCTGATTAGTATCTTAATTCTATCTACCTATCAATGTTCCACATGCTATAATACATTTGCCTCTCAAAATTCTATTATTCTCACCTCTGAACTACAACTAACACCAAGATAACAAGCATGGGGCTGGATGAGCACAGCAGGTCAAGCAGCATCATAGGAGCAGGAAAACTTGATATCTCTGATACAACTAACACCAAGTTTTTTTTAAATGGAGCGAATCTAGTTTTGCACTACCCTTGTATAAAGAAATGCTCCTGACATCGCTCCTACATGGCCTAGCTGTAATTTTAAAGTTATGCCTTCTTGTTCTGAATGTGGCCTCCAACACCACCAGAGGAAGATGGTCATTTAATCCCAATCATTATCAAATACTTCAATTACGTTACCTCTTAATCTTCTGTAATCAGGGAATTACAAGCAACCTACTCTATATTTAACCCTTTTAGCCCTGTTACTATTCAGGTGCATCTGCAACACATATCCTCAGGGCATTCTGTGAATTGTCCCCATCAAGGAATGCACTAATCTCCTCACAACTGAGTTCTCATCCGTACAGCCTCAGAGAGAGAGAGAGAGAGAGAGACAGACAGACAAGACAGAGAAAGAGAGAGAGAGAGAGAGAGACAGACAGTCAGACAGACAGAAAGGGAAAAGAATTATAGCCAGACCCACTAATGGCAGCAAAATAGTCTAGAAATTTCCTTCCTAGGAGCAGTACAGACTCCCTCTGGCTGTTGATTCCATTGGCAATCCTATGTTCAACTTTTTAAATTGATTTGGCAGGGTGAATGAGGATTTGTTCTTTGTGGTTGTTGGGTCAAAGCAGTGGCCACAAGTGGGATCAACAGTTAAGCAGCTTAACTTTTGCTGACTTGAAGAAGCTAACTATGATATAATGATTAAAATCCTACATTGAGGGACTCTTCATTTCCCCTTCAGGCATCTCTAATCCTTGGCTAAAGCGACATGAATGATTGCTACTGCCACAGAAGCATGCAGAGACCTGGCTACATACCTCCTGGCCTTGTTCTTCTTTATCACCCCTTAATAAAACCAGAAAGATGGCGGAGAACTGTAGAAATATCCTGTCCATAAATTATTCACTGACCTTGCTCTGTGTGGGCTTGCAGGCTCTGCCTGATTTGCTTCTTTCACTTAGTGCCTGATGAGAACTGGATGTAATTGCATTTCCAAATGTTTTTGTGGATAACCTTGCCCTTTGCCATTTTGAACATCCTTTGGTAGAATGCATCAAAGAAGTTTAGATGAGAGAGGACCTGAAGAGGTTGGGGCACCAAGGGCCAGATCTGCCCTCAAACAGAGAACACAAGAAGAAGAAAAGAAGAAGGACCTGTAGAAGGGTTAATCTGATTTACATCCAGAATGGATTAACAATCAGACTGACTTCACTGTGATCACACAATCTTGGGGCTTGGTTTTCCTCTGTACATTCCATCTAGATGATGCTAGGGAGAAATATTTTCCACTGAACTTATATTTAAACACAGGTCTTAAGTCCAAAGTGGGGTTCTTCTCCTGGAAGCGGAAAAAGTAGGGGAGATAGACGTATTCTAAATTATGAGGGACTTTTTATGGAGTAGATAGAGGAAAATGTTTCCACTGGCAGATAGGTTGATAACAAAAGGACATAAATTAATTAGAAAAAATCTAGCTGGGAGAGGAATAGAATTCTTTTTTACACAGTGAGTTGTTATGATCTAGACTGCACTGCCGGAAAGGACAATGGAGGTAGAATCAGTAGCAACTTTCAAAAGGGAATTGGATAAATAAATTGGAAAGGGTAATTTCGATCAGAAAGATGAGGGGACTGGGATTAATTGGATTGTCCTTTTAAACAGCTGGCACTGAATTGAGGGCTGAATAGCTGCCTCCTGTGCTGCGTGGTTTCATAATTCATAAAGTACTGTGATTATGAACCATTGAATCTATTATGGAATTATTAAAATAGGAACATTTGCTCTCCCTCACCACCGTTTCCCTTTGAAATGAATAAAAGTCACTTCTAATACAACACATTGACTTTGTAGCCTTCCTAAATGTCACCACTTGACATTAGCCCCTCACTCTGTGGAGTCTGCATCTATGTCACAATGTCATGTAATTACTCTTATTTGATTAGCAATTGCACAAAGGATTTCATGTGCACCCATATATTAATCATGGTCTACCAGATAATTAGCTGCATGTATAGGAAATTGATAAGAAAATCTGATTGTATCCTCCGACGTGCAGTAATAACTGTACAATGCTCATTATATTACTGCTTTTCAAAAACAATGCACAGAGAAGCCATTCTCTTGTTAGCACCCTGTACATTCACATACCCTGAACATCTCATTGTGTCTATAGAATTAACTGCCTCTGAATCAGTACGGCACAGCACATTCTGATTTTAGTATTAGGTGTTTGCTATTCTGCTGAAACAGCTATCATGCTATGAAAATAATGCAAATATTAACTTTAAACAAAAATAAAAGAGAAGAAAAGGCTCCATCGCGGAGTACCTACCAAATTCTGCCATTCAGAGTTACTTCCAGCAGACCAGTTTGAAATGTGGATCCTGACAGGTGAGCAGCACAATCCTTAGTAAAAAGCACAGCGTCACTGTAGTTTCCTGCTTTCAGTGAAGCAGAGGAGGTTGAGGCAGGAAGCCTGCAAGCTTATCACAAAAAGTGTAGAATTACGTGGGAGGTCACATACTAAACACTGACTAAATCAGTGAACAAGCATGTTCGAGAGGAAGTTTGGTTTTAATAATAAACAATTACCTTCGTCTCTGCAAGGCGAGCACAACCAATTAGGATCATTCTAAACGCAATGCATCTGGTAATGTTTATTAAGCTAGATTTTTCTTTTGGCAACCCACAGAGATAAATCTGGTGAAAACGTGAAGCTAAATTTTCCAGTTTCCTGTGAAATCATGGATGACGTTTTGGTAAAATGGTATTCATATTGAGTGCAATATTAGTGTTTTGTTCACTTGTGCTTTACTCTCTTTTCCCGGTATCACTATCATGTTGGTATCTGGTCACAAGGACAGGTCATGAAACATGTCTGAGGAAGGGTCACCGGATCCGAAGTGTTAACTCTGATTTTTTCTTCACAGATGCTGCCAGACCTGCTGACATCTTTCATCTTTACTGGGTATTAATCAGATGTACGATCAATGTTGTCTTTTCAGTTCTCAAAGTAAGGATCCTAAAGCTACCTATAGTAATCCAACTGCAGACTGGTTGAAATTAACTAAACACAGGCAAACCAAGAACTGAATTTTCTTAGTGCGAATGTCTCACTGTCATAACCAAATGAGTCACTCAGGAAAACAGTGGCAAATTTACAAACCCAAATAACAGTGTTAAAAACACATCCTGCAATGTGCTAATTTTCATAAAGTCCATGGTACACATTCATCTTGACTTTTCAGATACTTCTAGTATAGTAGAGACATTAAAAGAGATGTTGATATCTCAGTACATAAGAACATAAGAAATAGAAGAATTTGCCTGTTTGACTCCTAAACATGCTCCATCATTCAATAAGATCATGGCTGATCTACCTAGGCTGCATCTTTCCACAGTATCTCCATATCCTCTACTGGAAACTCTACTTAGTATTCAACAATCTGTCATTATCTGACTTGTAAAGTATTTAAAGACTGAGTTTCCACGGCTCTCTGTGGAGAAGAAATCAAAAAGTTCACTACTTTTGAATAAAGAAATTTCTCATTTCAGCCGTAAATAGTCAAACCCTTATTCTACGGATGTTATCTTTTGTTCTATACTGCCTATCATGGAACAAAATTACACAACATTACCTTCCTTGGTGATACAGCTGGGTATGATGGAGAAATGCACAAAGATTTCATTTGGAAAGTGCATGCTGTAAGCAAGATTTTTAATATCTCATTAACTGCTCTACACTGTCACTGCAGACAATAGTCATAGAATTACATAGGACACAAGAACAGGAGTAGGCCATTCAGATCTCTTTCACCATTCAATGAGATCATAGCTGATCTGTGGCCTAATTCCACACACCTGCCTTTGGTCCATATCTTTGCTTTACAAAAATTTATCTATCTCAGATTTAAAGTTAACAACTGATCCAGCATTCACTGCTGTTTGTGGAAGATTGTTCCAAACATGTACCATCCTTTGTGTGTATAAGTGCTTCCTAACATCTTTCCTGATTTGGTCTGGCCCTAAATTCCAGACTATACTCTAGAATCTCCAACCAGTGGAAATGATTTATCTTTATCTAGCCTGTATTTTCCTATTTTGAAGACTTTAATCAGATCTATCCTTAATTTTCCAAATTCTGAAGAAAATAGGCCCAATTTACATAATCTCTCCTCGTAGCTTGGCACCTGAAGTCCAAGTAAACTTTCATCGTACATCCTCTAAGGCCAATATATTCTTCCTAAGGTGTGGTGCCCAGAGCTGCTCACAGTGCTCCAAGTGAGGTTTAACAGGATTTGTGTAATCATTCTCTGTTTTTGCTTTATTCTCTGTCATTCTAATCATTTGACTTCTGTTCTCTTCCTTCATCCCTTCTTTTTCATTTAGTTGAAGGATGACACAATGTAGCAAAGAGAGGAGCTATCAACATTGTAAGCTTCACTTGATATGGTTAATTGAACAAAGTATGGCGGCATGGCTCCCTCTCATCCCATACCTTGTCACCTATGTTTACCCCTAGTTCTATCACATTTCCACTGCTTCTTTCTAACTTTCCCTTCACTGCAATTACAGACACATATTCAATAACACACACGTTCAATAGCTCTATCTTCAGCTCTCATTTGCTGTTCTGATACTCACATCATGTTTAATTCTTTACCTCCTCCAAAACTAGCATTTTCTTCTCTCAAGAGTAGATGGTGAGAAGGTAGATGCTTCTTGAAGTAAACTCCTCCCTAATTCTAGGCAATCCTTTCCTGATGTGCTTCCCTTTAAGTGGCTTTATTTTCTTTCAAAATCCAACTTATATTTAATAAATAGGCAAATTAGGGTTTCTCAAATTGTGAGTTCTGAGCCAGAGATGAGAGTTTGGGGTGGCAAGCTATGAGGCAGCAATGACCGCCATGGAGCTTTGACTGATCTTTTACAGCAGCACGGTCCCTTGAAATTCACATTTTTTAAAAATAAAAACTGAAAGAACTGCGGATGCTGTAAATCAGGAACAAAAACAAAGTTGCTGGCAAAGCTCATCAGGTCTGGCAGCATCTGTGAAGGAAAAAACAGAGTTAACGTTTCGGGTCCAGTGACCCTTCCTCAGAACTGATGGTGGCTGGGAAAACGTCAGTTTATACAGAAAAAAAGGGGAGGGGGATGGGGTAGGGAGTAAACGATAGGATAGAGCCTAAAGAGAGAGAAGAGCAGTTGGACAGTCAGAGTTGATAACAATCAGATTGGGAGGGTGAATAGTTATTAATGGGGACTATTAGTGACTAATAACAGGTAGTGTGTAATGGCAGGCTATGTGGTAACAAGGCCTGGTGTGTGAGGTAGTGGGCTGGGACATAGGAGGGTTTAGGCCGTAAAATTATTGAACTCGATATTGAGTCCGGAGAGCTGCAGTGTCCCCAAGCGGAAAATGAGTTGTTGTTCTTCTAACTTGTGTTGACCTTCGCTAGAACACAGCAGCAAGCCAGAGACAGACATATTGGTCAGGGAACAGGGTGGTGTGTTAAAGTGGCATGCAACGGGTAGTTCAGGGTCTTTTTTACAAGCAGAATGTAGATGTTCTGTGAAGCGGTCACTTGGTTTTTTTCAGTGGTGGGTGTGTTCTAATGGACTACTCTTTGTGACTCAATTGCTGCTGCAAAAAATTCTGTAAGAAAGATATGTTTTTTGTAGTAAATCTACTTTTTCAATAATCAGAATCATAATGCATCATAATGTTTGGCATCCTATTTCATTCATCATCAAATTTCTCTTATATGCATACTGAATATCTTATTAATGCAAAATTCGGGATAATATTACGTTAAATATCAGGATACTATAATATTAACAGTAGTGCCTATTGCATCAATCAAATCTTATTTCATAAATATTCAATGTTTTATTACATTAATAATTAGGGTCTAATTGCACTGGATATGTAGCTTCTATTGAACTAATAATCAGGATCCACCATCTATTGCACTCGACAACTATCATAACCTGAAATTTTCACACTGGGGGCACAGTGATTGGATTGACGTTGGCTAGGTGGATTTCATTGAGTATGAGTTCCTTGATTTGAGCTGTTAACCTGGGCCAATCAAGGAGTCCTGGCTGACAGATAGAAACAGGAGTCTCAGGGATTCTCCTCACTCTAGGGACTGGCTCTGAGCTGGCTGGTAAGAGTCCATATATTGTGCACATGTAAATAATGGGTGACTTGGTGATGTGATAATGGCCTCTGTGGAGTTATTTCAGTGGCAACAAGAGAAAACAGTATGCTCCTGGTGAAAATTCATTCGCAACAGTCATCTTTGAGTTGGATAAGCATTTCTGGCATCATGCCATTATTTGAGAAGCTTGACTCATTCAATCCTACTGTTGAAGACTGAGCCCAGTGTGTGGAAAGAATGTGCTATTTTTTTCCAGGCAAATGACAATTGGGAAGATGAAAAGCAATGAATAATTCTTTTGACTGCTTGTGGACCCATAGCATTTTAGGTTATTAGGAGCTTAATTTTCCCTAAGCACCAGATACTAAAATCTTTCAAGCAATGATGGATTTAGTTAAGGAGTATTACAACTCCAAGCATCCTCTAATTCTGAGACGCTACTGGTTTTATTTGGCAGTTTGAGAACCAGGGGAATCCGTATTGGAATTTTTGATGAGGTTAAGACAACTAGCAGAGGCATGTGATTTGGGTTAACACCGAATGAGATACTAAGAGACTGTTTGGTATGCGAGATTAATGATGTAACCATGCAAAAGCGCCTACTAGCTAAAGTTGGGCTTCAAACTGGCACTACACGTGGCTTTGTCATTAGAAAATATGGCAAGTGGAGCATGTGAACTACAGGGTATCCCGATGGAAGTGGATATCCTCACCTGTCTGACTGAGCTTGCGGAACACCACTTGAGTGCAGGCAATCGCATAGCCTCATGCAGGACACATCCTGAGCAGAGGGACCCTGGGTCAGTCCACAGCAAAACCACAAAACAAAGCTGAGCCTCAGCCAAATGGCTAAAATGTTCCTCAGGATCTGGGCTGGCAAGCTGGTTATTGCCATGTACGGACTTGAAACAGCAGAGGAGTCCTAGGAGGCCTGACTTGAGTAAGATAACTCATAGGCTGGTATCCAGGAGAATGCACGCCCTGCAAAGTCCACCCAGAGCTGGTTTGGAACAGTTACATTGCTTAGCAACATCCAAATCAGAACCAGTCAAAATAAATACCTGGTTAAATGGTTATCTAGTTCTAATGGAGGCTGATACCGGTGCAGCCATATCAGTGATTGCAGAATCAGTCTTTAACAAAATTCTCTCTGGACTCCAATCCTTAAGCTTGTGCAAGACCTCAGCCAGACTGAGAATGTATACTGGTGAACCGTTACAGATTAAGGGTACGACTTCGGTTCCGGTCTCCTATGAGAAGTAGTTGGTGCAGTTACCACTGATTGTAGTAAAAGGTTTGGGCACAAGCTTGATGGGACAGAATTGTTTGAGAAAACTTCATCTTGACTGGCTCAACATTTTTCGGTTAGAAAATGGCTGCCTGAGTGAAGTCCTAAATATCCAGATGTTTCTCAGGAAGGTCTACAGACTAACAAAGGAGCTAGGGCAACCTTACATGTTGACCAGGGAACAATTCCGTGATTCTTCAAGGCCCGCCCAGTGCTATTTGCCTTACAGGCAAAAGTAGAGGCAGAAATCAGGAGGCTGGAAAGTGAAGGAATCATTGAACCAGTAATTTATGAAATGGGCAGCACCAGTTGTACGGATTGTAAAAACTAACAGGTTGATTTGCTTTTGTGGGGATTTTAAGCAAATGGTAAAACACTTCTTGCAGCTAGATAAATACTCCATTCCTGGCGTAGAGAACTTGTACGCAAAAGTGGTGGGGGATCGCTGCCCTTCACAAAGCTGGACATGAGCCATGTATACTGCAGAGATAATAGGTACTGCAGATGCTGGAGAATCCGAGATAACAAGGTGTGGAGCTGGATGAACACAGCAGGTCAAGCAGCATCATAGGAGCAAGAAAGCTTGACGTTTCGGGCCTAGACCCTTCATCAGAAATGGGGGAGGGGAAGAGGGTTCTGAAATAAATAGGGAGAGAGGGGGAGGCGGATAGAGGATGGATCGAGGAGAGGATAGGTGGAGAGGAGGCAGACATGTCAAAGAGACGGGGACAGAGCCAGTAAAGGTGAATGTAGATGAGGGGGTAGGGAGGAGATAGGTCAGTCCAGGGAGGGCGGACAGGTCAAGGGGGCGGGATGAGGTTAGTAGATAGGAGATAGGGGTGGGGCTTAAGGTGGGAGGAGGGGATAGGTGAGAGGAAGAACAGGTTAGGGAGGCGGGGACGAGCTGGGCTGGTTTTGGGATGCAGTTGGGGGAGGGGAGATTTTGAAGCTTGTGAAATCCACATTGATGCCATTGGGCTGCAGGGTTCCCAGGCTGAATATGATTTGCTGTTCCTGCAGCCTTCGGGTGGCATCA
>JAHRHZ010000008.1:2915569-2984915 GCA_024137785.1 Ginglymostoma cirratum | reverse complement strand
GGCTAAGCGGATGAGGGTGTCAGTGGAGGGGGATTGGTCAGTTCTGCATGACAGGAAGAAGCGGAGGGCCTTTAGGCCATCTGCATGGGGAATACAGGTGTATAAGCATTATGTTCAAATTCTCTAAGGGCTCTTTATTGGTTTTCCTGGTTATTAGCATGTCATTCAGATAAGTGGCAATCTGGGATAAAGCTTGTAAAATGTTCTCCATTATCTGTTGTAAAAGGGTGCAGGCTGATGTTAGCCCAAATGGCAGTCTCGTCTGAAGAAGAGTCTAGACCCAAAATGTCAGCTTGCCTGCTCCTCTGATGCTGCTCGGCCTGCTGTGTTCATCCAGCTCTACACCTTATTATCTGGTGTCCGTAGTAAAAATGAGGTGTTGGGGACCGGGGAATTGGAAGTTCTGGAGGAGGTGGAGGGCGTGGGTGGTGTCACGGACGTAGGTAGGGAGTTCCTGGACCAAGGGGGTGAAAATGGAGTCTAGGTAGGTGGAGATGAGTTCGGTGTGGCAGGAGCAGGCGGAGACAATGGGTCGACCAGGGCATTCAGGTTTGTGGATTTTGGGATGGAGATCGAAGCGGGCGGTGCTGGGTTGGGGAACGATGAGGTTGGAGGAGGTGGGTGGGAGGTGACCTGAGGTGATGAGGTTGTGGATGGTTTGGGAGATAATGGTTTGGTGCTTGGGGGTGGGGTCATGATCCAGGGGGCGGTAGGAGGAGGTGTCAGAGAGTTGGCGCCTGGCCTCAGCAATGTAGAGGTCAGTGCTCCATACTACGATTGCCCCTCCCTTGTCCGCGGGTTTTATGGTGAGGTTGGGATTGAAGCGGAGGGAGCGGAGGGCTGCACGTTCTGTGGGGGAGAGGTTGGAGTGTTTGAGACGGGTAGAGAGGTTGAGGCGATTGATGTCTCGACGGCAGTTGGAGATGAAGAGGTCGAGGGAGGGTAGGAGGCCTTGGGGTGGTATCCAGGAGGAGGGCTTGTGTTGGAGGCGGGAGAAGGGGTCAGTAGAGGGAGGGTTAGATTCCCGGTTGAAGAAGTAAGCGTGGAGGCGGAGGTGGCGGAAAAACTGCTCAATATCCAAGCGTGAGCGGTATTCGTTGATATGTGGGTGGAGGGGGACAAAGGTGAGCCCTTTACTGAGGACTGACCGTTCGTCCTCAGTAAGGGGGAGGTCTGGGCGGATGGTGAAGACTCGGCAGGGCTCAGTGTTGCTGTCTTCTCTGGAGCTGCCTGCTGTGTTCATCCATGTATACCTGCAATTGTGTTTAAAGGAGGAGTTGCAGAAGTATACCACAAATAATACCCATAACGCTGGTACCAATATACAAGATAATAAGGTGTCGAGCTGGATGAACACAGCAGGCCGAGCAGCATCAGAGGAGCAGGCAAGCTGACATTTCGGGTCTCGACTCTTCTTCAGACGAGACTGCCATTTGGGCTAACATCAGCATGCACCCTTTTACAACAGATAATGGAGAACATTTTACAAGCTTTATCCCAGGTTGCCACTTATCTGAATGACATGCTAATAACTGGGAAAACCAATAAAGAGCCCTTAGAGAATTTGAACATAATGCTTAAATGTTTCTCCCAGGAACTGTAACCTTAGAAGGAAAAACAGTGTGTCCCAAGCACCCCAAGTGAACTACTTTGGCTCCAGAGCCAACAAGAGTGGGTTATACCCATTGGGAGATAAAGTGAGGGCGATCAAAGGTGCCCCAGCTCCCGTGTCTATACTGGAGCTTAGGTTTTTCCTTGGATCAGTGAATTATTACAGAATTTATACGTAACCTGGTCTCCATTGTGGCACCCTTACACCTGCTACTGAAAAAGGGTCAGCCTTGGATATGGTCACGTAGCCAAGAAGAAGCCTTCAGGGAAGAGGAAAAGTAGCTATCATTGTCTAAAGTGTTGGTCCACTATGATCCCAAGTGAGATCTAGTATTGACATGCAATGGCTGCCTGTACAGTATCAGGTAGTGTTGGTTCACCGTAGGCTCAACAGAACTGAATGCCTGAAAGCTTCCCAGACTTTGGCTAATGCTGAATGCAAATACGCTCAGATAGAGAATGAAAGTCTGGTGGTCATCTTTGGCGTGAGCAAGTTCCACCAATACCTTTACGAGACATAAATTTTTAAAGTAACGGATCACAAACCCCCTGCTAGGGCTAGTTAAAGAAGACAAGGCTATGCTGTCCATAGCTTCTGGTTGAAGTCAACAGTGGCCTTATACTTAGTGTATACAATTGCAAGTTGGAACACCGTTTGGGAGGGCGAGTGGCAAATGTGGATGCCTTGAGCTGCCTCCCATTGGCAGATATATCACCAGTAGTGCCTTCCCTGGATCAGTCCATTCTGGCTTTAAACTTTCTGGATACCCTTCTGGTCACCACTGACAATATCCAACTATGGACACAAAAAGATCCTGTCCTGGCAAAAACTAAAACAGCTGGTGGTGATGGGGGAAGCAAAGGGCTGTCACAAACAGAACTGAAATCTTTTTGGAACCGGTGAGACCAGATCACTGTAGAGGATGGCATATTATTTTTGGGAGCAAGAGTGATTGTCCCGAGTAAAGGTCACCCAGGGGTTTCCAAAATAAAGATGCTGGTGAGAAGGTATATTTGGTGGCTAGGACTGGATGCCAACATGACATGTTGGTGGGACAGTGCCCAGAGTGCCAATAAGGACAAAAATTACTGCCAGCAGCACCCCACATTCATGGGAATGGCTGGGTAAGCCCTGGACTCAGTTACACATTGACTATACACATCCTTTCATGCGTTCAATGTTCTTAGTCATTGTGGATGCCAACTCAATGTGGCTGGACGTGCACAGAGTTCATTTGTCAAATTGTCAGAAAAACTGTGCACATCTTTTGCAATACAATGGACTCCTGGAAGTGTTGAACAGAGATAGTGGGCCATTGTTTACCAGCAGGGAATTTGAGCATTTCCTGAAGTCAAATAGTATTAGTCATATAAGGACAGCTCTGTACCATCCACCATCCAATGGTCTGCTAGAAAGAGAAGTTCAAACTTTGAAGGCAGTCTTAAAGAAACTGCCTACAGCTTCACTAGATACCAAACTATTTTGTTTATAGAACCACCCATCATGCAACTACAGGGATAGCTCCAGCAGTGTTGCTAATGGGGAGAAGACTCTGCACCAGGTTAAATCTGATCTTCTCAGACCCAGGGGAGAGGGGAAAAAGGCATCAGGAATAGCAGTGCTGGCCACAAGACCTTGCTAAGTGAGACAGGCAATTTACTTCAGGAAAAGTTTGGAGGAACCACGGGAATGGCCCTACATAGGTAAGAAGTATGGTTGATACATGGTCAGATCCAGCGATGTATAAAGTTTGGTAGGTGTGATGTCCTGAACGTGAATCATATGAAAGCTGCCAACTTGCAAATAGTGCAGGAGCAAAATGTGTCTGGCTCCTCCATTGCCTTTCTGACTGTTCCAGAACCTGTGGATTCTCCCTCACTGTCAAGTACATGGCAGATGTTGCCACCTCAATGCCTTTGCTGCTTGAAGAGGAGAATGAATTTTGTTCTGAGATGACCCAGGCTTAGGAGGCAAGCTATTGAGCATTATACACCACTCACATCAGAGGCAGAGATACAGAAAGCTGATCCAATGCTCAAACACCTCAAGAAGAATTACAAAAAGAAACTGGCCCATGTCCTCAGACTCAGAGGGGGAGGGATGTAATGATTGTAACGAGGTCAGCCAGGTGGACCTCAGGGAATATAAGTTCCCTGATTGGGGCTGTTAATCTGGTCTAACCGGGAGCCCTGGCTGATAGATACAAACAGAGGTTCCGCTCACTGAGAGCTTGCCCTGAGGAAGTTTGATCCGTGTCAAGGACTTTCCACGTGCAAATAAAGGGTGATTTGCTGATGGGATATTGGCCTCTGTAGAATTATTTGAGGCAGCCCTCCCTTTGGTCCAGGCCAATTATTTATTCTTCAACTGACATCACTAAAAAAGAATGTTTGGTCATGATCACTCTTCTGTACAAGAGAAATCAATGGGTGCAAATGGGTTGTTGCTTTTCTCACATTACAGTAGTGACTATTCTTCAGAGGTACTTCCTTGGCTGTGAAGCTCTGTGGGGTGCTGTGAAAGGTCTGCTGTATAATTGCAAGCTTTTCTTTAGTGTTGATTCAGTAATGAGGCAGCATCGTGTACTATTGAAGTATAATAACACACTTGTCTGGGTGCAAGTCTGATAAAGTAAGTAGCTATCTCCTACTCTCAGACTCTAACCTTTCAATTTATCATGACAAAAAAGTTTTGTTTCAGTGGACGAAGGAACTCCTCTGCAAATGCAAAGTTTTTCTTTTGTGATTCAAAACAACGTTGTACGTGGTTGTACGTAATTCCTTAAAAGGAAGTGATTTGATCACAAACCCCCATCTTTGCTTCCCTTTAGCTTGTTGTTAAACACTGTTTATTGTTGCAAAGGGTCGCAGTGTTTCACCCCCTTTAAATAAGACTAGTTGTGGTTTTTCTCTGACAGAATTCTCCCTCGTTGCCAGGAGATGGAGGCTGTGACCTAAATCAATTTACCAGCACTTTGAGTGATGGTTTCAGTTTTGTTATGAGGTAAGAATTCAAAGCAAGATATCAGAGAGAATTCCCCTGTCAATTGAGAGCAGAACAGCTCATGACATTTTGGTAAGTCAGTTTAGGGTTAAAAGGGCGGTTCATGTTACTTAAATTCTAAGCAGAGATTTTTTTTAAATTCACAGGATGAGGATGTTACTGGCTATGCCAGCACTCATTGCCCATCAGGCAGTTATGTGTCAACCGCCAACCACCAACCACATTGCTGTGGGTCTGGAGCCACATGTAGGCCAGAATGGGTTTATCCCCCAACAATTGGAAATGGATTCATAGTCATCATTAGACTCTTAGTTCCAGATACTTATTGAATTCAAATTCCACCATCTGCTGTGGTAGGATTTGAACCCACATCCCCAGAATATTACCTGGGTCTCTGGGTTAACAGTCCAGCAGTGATACCACTAGGCCACTGCCTCTGCCTAGTTACATAGTAACAAAAAAGCTTCGGCTCAGTGGGTAGCACTCGCATTTCCTAGTCAGGAAATTAATGTTTTGAGTTCCATTTCAAAGATTTAAGGCCAGACTTTCATTGACTCAGGTGGTCAATGTGGCAAGGTTGTTTCCCTAGTGGGAAGGTCAAGGACGAGCGGGCATAAGCTCAGAATAATGGGTCACACATTTTAAGACAGAGGTGAGAAGGAATCTCTTTTCTCAGAGGGTCATGGATGGATGGAATTTACCACAGAGGGTTGTTGAAGCTGGGTCATTCAGTACATTCAAAGCTGAGATAAATTTTCAATCTGTGAGGGAATCAAGGGTTATAGAGAAAAGGCAGGAAAGTGGAGTTGAGGTTTATAGATCAGCAATGATCTCATTGAATGTGGGACGGATTCGATGGCTGAATGGCCTACTTCTGCTCCTGTCTTATGGACCCAATTCCATGACTCCCACTTTCATTCGTTGCAATTTTCCCTGGTGCAGGATAAGGATGTTGGTTGTGACCCATACCTTGACTTTCTGAACTGGTCAGCTC
Organism: Ginglymostoma cirratum; assembly: GCA_024137785.1. Lineage (NCBI taxonomy): Eukaryota > Metazoa > Chordata > Chondrichthyes > Orectolobiformes > Ginglymostomatidae > Ginglymostoma > Ginglymostoma cirratum. The sequence goes on along the minus strand of JAHRHZ010000008.1, from coordinate 2,979,306 downwards.
TAATGTGGATATAGACATTTCAAAGCCCTTTCACAGCTTTTGTCAAGTTGGGCCAGATTCTTCATGGTTCAAGATCCATCAAGAGTTACGTATCGTTATATGGATTTGAAAATCTTTTGAAAAGTTAGTTATATGCCATCCCTGGCCTTTCCTTTCGGCCTCCGTGACGTCTCCATGCCCCCCGCCACCTCCAAGCACCATTCCCTCTCCATACCACATCCATGCCCCATATACCTCACACCAATTCCATGCAGATTCACCAATACGGATATGTACAGAACTAATTAGCCAACATTAAAACAATGACAAAAGTTTAAACGCTGAGGGGAGAAAAAAGGTTCAGGAACCTGCTTTGAAAAAAGAAAACAGCTGTGCCTACAACCCTATAAAAGTGTTAAATATTGTATTAGCAACAGAAGGTTTACCCACTTCACATCTTTAGTCTTTAACAATTAACTACAAACATTGACATAGAGAATATATAAAATCATGAGGTATCTGGACAAAGTGAATAGGGAAAAACTGTGCCCAGTTGCGGATGGAAGAAGGACAAGAAGACACAAAATTTATGGTAGTTAGCAAAAGAAGCAATAAAGACAGGAAAACATAAGTCACACAGCAAGAATTTGGGGTCTGGAAATGTAATGGCTGAAATGCCAGATGGATGTAGTTGTAGTGCTGCAGCCTCCTCTTCTAAAAGACTCCACACACAGGTTCTCACCATGAGCAAGTGTCAACCATGACCCATGAGACTACTCCTTAAGAATTATGTTTCCAATGTATTATAAATTGCTGTTTCCTTTGAAATTTGGTATTCTTCCATCTGTTCTGATTAGTGCAAGAAAAAAAAACACATTTCTTTTTCATTAATACCCTTTAGCTAAGTACATTTGTTCAATGCCGTGCAGAGTCAGACAGCAGGAAGAACTCATAAGGGATCCTGATCTTTGCTGAAATAATTAATTTTAACTAAGTCAGTGATTGCTTCTGATACAGGGACTGTAAAAAATTTGTAGGTCAGCTTTTGTCTTCTGGTCTGCTGAAAATACATGTGCTTAAATTTTAGGTGAGGGCAGGATTGTGTTTGGCTGACAAGCCCTCCATAAATAAACAGGCAAACCATTGATTCTCTCAGTCCACAAATGGAAAACTGGCTTAGTAGATGGCTTCTCTCACTTCTGGAATTGGCCACTATTATGAGATTGGGCACTCAGAGACTATACAGGGCAAGAAAATACAAGATTGCAATGGGTCGGAAATGTTTCCCTTGCTAGTGAGCTGGCAGGAAATTTGGATGGAGGGATTCACTTGCAGTCATACTTTTAAGTGACTGCAACCTGAATCCACCCAGAATACTCCCAGACCCCTGACTGCGATCCTCCACCTCACTCAAGACTGTGAAAGGGAGGCCAGGCTGAAGGGAAAAATTGTCAGGGGTATGGGGAATTAAATGAAATGTGGCAGATTGGATAGATCTAATGAAGAATCAAGGCAGGTATACTGGGCCAGATGGACATATAGTGTGCTGTATTATCCATAAGTTCACACCTGCTATGATATTTTCAAAGCATGGTAGAGACTTGGAGCATGAATATCACAGTCATTTCATAGACCCAATGGCAATTAGTAAACTGAACAATTGTTTAATGAAAACCTGAGGCCTGGAAATGGGCAGTTAGCATCTGTGACCAAAACAGACATGAAGGAGCTTAATTTAAATATTAAAAATGCATATTTAACTAAGATCTGAATTATAATTCAAGTATCTGTTTATTATGCCACTTGTTAACACTGCTATTGTATATGAATGGGTGAATGAACATAGGTGCTCACTTTTCCCAGTGTCTTGGCATTTCTTTTCCTCCCAGGCAGTCTCTTGGAATCAAGAATGACTTCTTGTTTGAATTGGAGATGGTTGGTAAGTCCATGTATCATCTGCATACATCGTCACATATGGGCATGTGATGCATGAAGGATTCCAAAAATGAATTGTTGGGAAGTTTGTGTGTTCTTTCTGACTCCTCAACTTCACCTCTACCCCTTCCCAAAGTTTCTCAATGTGTATGCTGTCTTCCCAATTGAGCCTTCTACTTTTCCTTGGTCCCAAACCAGGGTCTGCCATGAGTCAGCAAGAATGTTTGAATGCAGTGCAGGGGGATTTTGAGCACATCTAAAAAGCTGTCATCCAAGAAATTTCCTGCAACAATTGTATTCTGAGTAAAACAGTTGCTTCAAAATCCGGTGTCATGCATACAAGTAAAATGACCTGCTCAGCAGAGCTGGATTTGAGCAATTAACACCATGAAGCTTTGAACGACTTCCCTGGTGGTTGTTAAAGAAATCATTGCAAAAACCAGAATGTTTCAGATTCAGAAGTGATGTTCTGGGTCATGATTGGTCCTCCAGGTTTTAGACAAACCCCACAACACCTGACCCTCTTCCAGAATCTGCCCACCCACTTTATTCATTGTTTAACTAAATGACTCCCACTATTCATGGCTCTAAGAGGTGAATCTGGCATCGTTCATAGTTTTTGCAGGATGATTCCTGCCGCTGTAATAATGATCTGTATTTCTTTTATGGTCTTCTCTTGGATAATTCCTGCTGCTTGTGAATTAAATAGCTGCTTCTTGCCTTTGACATGTTTTTAATGAAGGATCTCCTGTTTTCTGTGGCCTTAATAAAATCTCCTAACTTTCTTCTTCCATAAGACCAGGCTTCTATTCTGGCCTTTGTCACTTTAATTCTGGCCTTGGGCGTCTCCAGGTCTGCGACCTCAAAGTAAATTACTTTTGTGACCCTTGATGTCTCTTGATGCAGTCATGCCCTCTTGGTGCTTGCCACTCTGGCAGCAGCACTCAATCTGACCTGTAAGAACTTCCCTTTTTGCTTTCCTAGCCTGTAAAGCTGTGTTTTAAAATATTTCCCTTACCCACCAGCTATTTTGAACTTGTTCACAGCATCGCTGATCTCTGGCTGAACCGCCCCCTTCTCAGGATTGCTCCTACAGACCACCTCCACGTACCTGTTTTGGAGTAGGTTGCAACTTTCCTGCTGCAATGTGTCTCTTACTACATCTGAATTGTTTTTATCATTGACTTTAGATTCTTCCTTATTGAATCTTTTCACATGTGTTACTTCTGCAAAGCTCTTACATGTTCAGAATTACCCTGTTGCTGTCTGTGTGGGGAGGCTGCTTAAAGCTGAGGATGAATATGCTGAAAATTGTTCACATCTCTAGCATGTTGTATGTGCAGTTAAACCGTGTTGTAGAGAGTGAGCTGAAGGATAGTAGCATGCTAACCCCCACCACCTCAGCAGAACACCGACATGAAATGAAGTTGAAAAGGCTGCCTGACAGCTAAGAACCAAGGCTGCTGGAGCTGATAGAAACCTTGCTACAATGCTTTAATATGGCAAAGATGCATTTTTGGCTTGAATTCATGACACCATGCCTGTCATCTGCAAGAAGAAGAGTCTGACAGAGGATTCAAGACATCATAATTTTGACCCTCTTCAAGAATGGGATATGACTGATTGTTGGTACGCTTCAGCTTAAACTCTACCACACTAGACCAAGCAGTGCCTATAGATCCTGACAAGGGGATGTTGGCAGCAAACCTACTCATGAAGAAATGAGAATCGTTCAGCTGCGCATACATTAACACATCATCAATGGAGTACTACGGACTGGAGAGAGTCAATAAACCACTGGCTCTAGCATGGAGCCTGGATGATGCATTTATGTGAAGGGAGAGAAGATCCTGGATGAGGCTCAGGAATGGTAGGAGTTGTTAAAGAGACCTGGAAGACCATTCATGACCCTGCAAAAGTCACTTTTGAATCTAAAATGTTCCTCCTTTTGCAGGAGTCTCTTTACCAACTACCAGGGAAGCCACTTAAAACTCGGTGGTGTTCATCACTTAACCAGCTCTGCCGTGCAGAACATGCTGTCTGTATGCCTGACACCGTATTCACAAAGCAACTATTCTTTTTTGAACTCCGTGAAATGAAATGGTTCTATAAATTCCTAACACATTCCAACCCTCACCTAACGTCAAGCACCTAAAGTCCATAGAGTCTTACAGCACGGAAATAGACCCTTTGGTCTAACCAGTCTATGCCAAACATAATCCCAAACTAAACTAGTCCCACCTGCCTGCTCCTGGCCTATATCCCACTAAACCTTTACCTATTCATGTACTTATCCAAATGTCTTTTAAACCTTGTAATTGTACCCACATACACCACTTCCTCAGGAAATTCATTCCACATGTGAACGACTCTTGTGTTAAAAAAAAAATTTGCTCTTCATGTCTTTTTCTAATCTCTCTCCTCTCACATTAAAAATGTGCCCCCTAGTCTTGAAAACCCCCACCCTAGGGAAAAGACAGCTACTATTAACTCTATCTATACCCCTCATTATTGTATACACTTCCATAAAGTCGCCTCTCAACCATGGATATTTTCTGGTAACTTAATAGACTTTTGCTCAGTATGGGAATCAAGGGTTATAGAGAAAGGGCAGGCAAGTGGATGTGAGAAATGTCAGATCAGCCATGGATCCTACTTAATTGGCAGAACAGGCCTGGGGAGCTAAATGACCTACTCCTCTTCCTATTTCCTATGTTGTTAATTGCAAATGTCTGAAGGAGACTTACTTGTGGGGAGATAATATCTTAGGTGACTGATTATACCAGGTAGTGCAAGTCCAACTATCTGCATGATGGAATTAGCCTGATGCTTAATCACAGTTGGATGTCATTACTGTCGTATATTGGTCTGAAAGGGTTAATACTATGCAGTGCCATATGTACCACCCACTACAATGATGTTATGTGGACTTGCAGGCAGAACAGCTTTGGATCTTGAAAGAGTAAGGTCTAACATCTGGTCCTCCTTATAGTCTCTGTAACAATGTCTATCATATTAATGTAGCCTGTAATTAGTTGCTAACATGCAATAATCTACTTCTTGTTCTACACAAGAGCCTCTTTTAGTTAAACAAGGAAGTGGTTTTCCTCTACCACAGGAGATAAAGCAGACCCCATGGATCTCTATATCTAAAGAGGATACTGGCAGCAGGATTCATGCAATGGCAGTTAAGGAAATGGGAATCATTTATTAAGGTCGTGAACAAACAGACTCATCCCACCAGGCTGAAAGTGGAATCCTTGAAATTAGCTACTAAAGATGGGAGTTCTCCATTTTAGGCGTGAAAATTTACACAAAGCAGTCAGTGATTCTGCACATATGCCCCTTCCTAATGCCATAATTCAGGGCTTGATTGGCAAGAAAACACATGAGGCACTGGATATGCAATTCCAGAACACTAGCTGGTGAACAACAGAACTTAATCCAATCTCTGCATACTTTCACATTTATTTACAGAATTACATATTAAAAGCACATACTTCCTAACCCAACAACCACAGATTCAATGTATGCATATAACTTCAGGTGAAACCCTAGTAAATGCCCACCGAAATCATAAACTAAACCTAATTAATATCCAATCAATACTGGCAACAGTAAAAAAGATTTACTAGAATGATACCAGAGCTGAGAGTTTATACCTTTCAGAAAATATTAAACAGGCTGGGCTCTTTTCTCCAGAAAAGAAACGGCTGAGATGCAATTAAGGGAAAGCTAGAAAGTCATCGGGAAAAAAGGAATCAAAGGAAATGGTGAGAGGCTTCAATGAAGTATAGCGGGAGGAGGCTTGTGTGGAGCATAAATAGGGTGACTAATCTGAATGGCTTGATCCTCTGTTAATTCTGTGTAGAAAATGCCTGGGGAGGGTTACATCCTTACCTTAATGGAGTTTTACTTGACCTGCTGATTTTTATTCCCTTTGATGGCTGCTGACTCCCAACGTGTGCTACACCAGTGCAAAGAGTCAAGATCTACATCTGTGCTACAGTCACATTGCCAATTGTTCAAATTACAAACGTAGCTATTTCAACAACATTCCTCAACTTGTCCTGTTAATGATGGAATAATGGATTGAGATTGAGGGAATGTTCACACTTATGTAAAATATCACTGCCCACAAAAATAGCAAAGGTTTAATTCTCATTGTTCGTGCAAGCTGATTTCAATAACTTCATACAAATTTCAGCAGTAGTATATTTTGAGCAATGAAATAAACTACAGCCTGATAGAATAAACATAATAATGTCAGTAGGTGCAAGGGATAAAGTATATTTATCCTGTGATTAGATATAATCCACCCAACTCAGATTCGAACAATAATACACTCATTAAACCTCTCCTAATCTCTTCTGGTGCAATTAAAAATCATTGTGGTTTGCATATTACATATTTTTCCATGAGAATCTCACGTCATATCAGAACAGTCATGCAAATCTGCCCCTTGATACCACTAAGGACACAAGTGAAGGAGGAGGAAATACTCTAGCCTTGTCTGTTGTCACGCAGGGACTAGTTTGTGAACAGGTAGCATGCATATCATTTAGCAAGCTCCCAAATTTGACTGTTGTACCAATGCATGGTGTGAAACAGAAGTGCAGCAATTAATGGAGAAGCATGGGAAAGATTGACAGAGTTCAATCATACACTGGTTTTCCATGCTTTTCTGAAGGCTTATTATTCTGCAGCACTGCCAGAGCATAGAGGCAGGGTCACAGAATCATGGAGATATACTGCACGGAAACAGACCTTTGGTCCAACTTGTCCATGCCGACAAAATATCTTAAATAAATCTAGTCCCATTTGCCAGCATTTGGCCCATATTCTTCTAAACCCTTCCTATTCATATAACCATCCAGATGCCTTTTAAATGCTTTGTACCAGCCTCCATCACTTATCACAATCTTACTGTTCTAAAAACATTGCTCCAGGTAGATTCTCTAATTGTGCTTTATGTTATAAAATGATGTGTAGTCTGTAGGATTAGTGATGAAATAAACATTTTACAATTGACTTAGTTTAGTTTGAATCACACAAAATATATTTTCCCATTAATTTAATTATGTCTTTCTGCTCAACTGTAACCAATATAGATTTTAATGCTTTAATAAGGGACGTGGTGGTGTAGTGGTAATGTCACTCTTTGTCATTGTCAAATTGCGACATTGTCAAATACTAGTAATTTGGAACACTAAGCTAATGCCCTGAGGACATGGACTCAAAACCCACTATGGCAGATGCTGAAATTTGAATTGAATTAAAATCGGAATTTAAAGCTAGTCGGGTGGTGACTATGTAATCATGGTTGATTATTGCAAAAACCTGTCTGGTCCAGGTTGCAGACATGGTTGCCAAGCCGGTGGGTTTAGTTGCAAACGCTTTGTCACCCTGCTAGGTAACATCGTCAGTGTGTCTCCGGTGAAGTTTCGGTGTTCTGTCCCTCTTGTTAATTATATACCTCGGTTTGCTGGGGTGGTTGGTATTACTTCCAGTTCTGTTATCAGTGGTTTGTACACAGGGTCAAATTCAATGTGTTTGTTGATGCAGCTCCGGTTGGAATACCTGGCCTCCAAGAATTCCCTGGCATATCTCAGTTTGGTTTGTGCGATAATTGATGTGTTGTCCCAGTCGAATTTGTGTCCCTTGTTGTCTGTGTATAGTGAGACAAGTGAGAATTGGTCGTGTCTCTTGGTGGCTAGTTGGTGTGCATGCATCCATACTGTCAGTTTTCTTCAGGTTTGGTCTATGTAGTGTTTCTCACAGTCCTTGTGTGGTATTTTGTATATTACACCAGTTTTGCTGCTTTTGGGTGTGGGATCCTTTACTGTCGTCAGTAGCTGCTGTAGGTTGGTTGTCGGTTTGTGGGCTACTCTGATACCGAGGGGTCTGAGCAGTCTTGTGGTCATCTCTGAAATATCCTTGATGTATCGTAGGGTGATTATTGAGTCTGGTTGAGTTGTTTCTTCCTGTTGTGGTCAGTCTCGGAGGTAATGGTGCATTGTGCTTTTCGGGTATCCATTCCTTTTGAAGACTCCATTAGGTGCTCTTGTTCTGCTTTACATAGTTCTGGGTTGCTGCAATGTGTTGTGGCTCATTTAAATAGTGTCTGATGCAGCTCCATTTGTAGGCGTGGGGTGGTCAGAACATAGAACAATACAGCACAGTACAGGCCCTTTGGATCACGATGTTGTGCCAAACTTTTACCCTAAACCTAAGGTCTATCTAACCTCCACCCCCACCTTATACTATCATCCATATGCCTATGTAATAGCCGCTTAAATGCCCCTAATGATGCTGACTCCACTACCTTCTCTGGCAATGCATTCTACGCCCCTACCACTCTCTGAGTAAAGAACCTACCTCTGACATCTCCCCTATATCTACCTCCAGTCACTTTAAAACTATGCCCCCTCATAATAGCCACCTCCACCCTAGGAAAAAGTCTCTGGCTGTCCACTCCGATCATTTTGTACATCTGTATCGAGTCACCTCTCATCCTTCGTCGTTCTAAAGAGAAAAGCACTAGCTCTCTCAACCTTTCCTCGTAAGATCTTCCATCCATTCCAGGCAACATCCTGGTAAATCTCCTCTGCACCTTTTCCAACGCTTCCACATCTTTCCTGTAATGAGGCGACCAGAACTGGACACGATACTCCAGATGTGGCCGAACCAGGCTTTTGTATAGCTGGAGCATAACGTCATGGCTCTTGAACTCAATCCCTCTATTAATGAAAGCTGACACACCATACGCCTTCTTAACAACTCTATCCACCTGGGTGGCAGCTTTCAGGGAACTGTGGACATGAACCCCGAGATCCCTCTGTTCCTCCACACTGCCAAGAATCTTTCTGTTAACCCTGTATTCTGCTTTCAAATTTGTCCTTCCAAAATGAATCACCTCACACTTTTCAGGGTTAAACTCCACCTGCCACTTCTCAGCCCAGCTCTGCATTTTATCAATGTCCCTTTGTAACCTAGAACAGGCCTCCGCACTATCCATAACTCGACCCACCTTTGTATTCTCCGCGAACTTACTAATCCACCCTTCCACTCCTACATCCAAATCATTTACAAAAATCACAAATAGGAGGACCCAGAACAGATCGTTGTGGTACACCACTCATAACTGAGCACCATGTTGAATATTTTCCATCCACTACCACCCTTCTAAGGGTCAGCCAATTCTGAATCCAATCTGCCACATTTCCCCCTATCCCATGCCTCCTTACCTTCTGCATGAGCCTACCATGGGGAACCTTATCAAACGCCTTACTTAAATCCATGTATACCACATCCACTGCTCTATCTTCGTCCATGTGTTTGGTCACCTCTTCAAAGAATTCAATAAGGTTTGTGAGGCATGATCTACCTCTCACGAATCCATGCTGACTATCACGAATCAAACTGTGCCTATCCAAGTGATCATAAATCCTATCTTCCAAGAGCCCTTTCCAATAATTTGCCCACCACTGAAGTAAGACTAACTGGCCTGTAATTTCTGGGGTTTTCCCTATTCCCTTTTTTGAACAAGGGAATGACGTTTGCCACTTTCCAATCTTCCAGCACTATACCTGTAGACAGTGAGGACGGAAAGACCATCGCCAAAGGCCCTGTGATCTCTTCCCTCGCTTCCCAAAGAATCCTTGCATAAATCCCATCAGGCCCAGAGGACTTATCTATCTGCAAGTTCCTCAAAATTCCTAGTACATCTTCCTAACTAACATCCACCTCCTCTAGCCTACCAGCCTGTTTCACACAGATCTCCCCTACAACTAGGTCCCTCTCAGTTGTGAATACCGAAGAAAAGTATTCATTAAGGACTTCTCCTATCTCTTTAGGCTCCATACACGAATTCCCTTTACATTCCTTGATTGGCCCTACCATTTCTCTGGTCATTCTCTTATTCCTCACATACGTGTAAAAAGCCTTGGGGTTTTCCTTGATCCTATCTGCCAAGGTTTTCTCATGCCCCATTATAGCTCTCCTAACCCCTGTCTTCAGCTCTTTCCTGGCTAACTCGTGTCCCTCTAGAGCCCTTTCTGATCCTTGTTTCCTAAACCTTACATAAGCATCCTTCTTCCTCTTAACTAGTCGTTCGACCTCTCTTGAGAAGGTCCCTCACTCGACCACATCTTCCCTGCCTGCTAGGAACAAACATATCGAGCACACCCAGTATGCATTCCTTAAACATTCTCCACATTTCCATAGTGGTCTTCCCTGACAGCATCTGTTCCCATTTTATGTTACCCAGTTCTTGCCTAACGGTATAATTACCCTTCCCCCCAGTTATAAACCTTACCCTGCTGTATGTACCTATCCTTTTCCATGACTATTATAAAAGTAATACAGTTATGATCGCTACCGCCAAAATGCTCTCCTACCAACTGGTCGAACACTTGGCCCGGTTCATTGCCAAGCACCAAATCCAAAGTGGCCTCTCCTCCTGTTGGTCCATCTACATACTGTGTCAGGAATCCTTCCTGAACGCACTGGACAAAGTCTGCTCCATCTAAACTATTACAACTAAAAAGTTTCCAATCAATATTCGGAAAGTTGAAGTCACCCATGACTACAACCCTGTGACTTCTGCACCTTTCCGGTACCCACCTCCCAATCCGCTCCTCCACTTCTCTGCAACTATAACAGGGTCTGTAAAAAACCCCCAATGAAGTGACTGCTCCTTTCTTGTTCCTGACCTCAACCCAAACTGACTCTGTAGACACATCATTCTCGAACTGCCTTTCAGTAGCTGCTATACCAACCCTGACTAGCAATGCCACTCCCCCGCCTCTTTTACCACTGTCCCTATTTCTTTTAAAGTATCTAAAGCCCGGAACTTCCAACAACCATTCCTGTCCCTGAGTTACCAAAGTTGCTAGTGTAATTGAGTATCTGGTCCGTATGTATGGTCTTTCTATATCCACTAGTCTGGAGTTCCCCGTTGTTTTTGCATTCTACCATTATGCCCAGGAAGGGTAGTTGGTTTTTGTTCTCTTCTTCCTTTGTGAATTTTATCCCGGTAAGGATGTTGTTTATGTGTTGGTGGGTTTCTTCTAGTTTTGTGTGTTTAATGACACCCTTATGATTATTAAACGCGCAAACCTGTCTGGTTCATTAATGCCTTTTAGGGAAATAGTCATAGAAGTCTGCAGCACAGAAAAAGGCCAAATAAAAGACGGATGCTGGAAATTTAAAACAAAAATATAAATGACTGGAGAAACTCAATAGCTTAGGTAGCATCTGTGGAGAGAAACAGAATTAATGTTTTGGGTCCAGAATGGATCTGAAAGGTTTCTGAAGAACCTCTGCATCTCCAAATGCAGGTTAATTCTGTCTGTTCAGAAAAAATGTGTTCTTGGCATCACAATTACACATCTAAATACTGCTTAAATGTTATGCTGGTTTCTGCCCATACCTTACAGTCAGTAAGTTCCACATTCTCACAACCCTCTGGGTGATTTTTTTCCCCCAGACATTCCCTCTAAACATCCTGCCCCGACCTTAAATCTGTGCCCCTGGCTATTGATCCCTCCACCACGTGGAAAATTTCTCCCTGTTAATGACCCTCATAATTTTATACATTGCAATCATATTCCCATGCCTCCGACCCCTCCCCTCCCCCAAATGTCTCCTCTGCTCTAAGGAAAACAACTCAAGGTTATCAAGTTTCTTTTCTGAAGAAGAGCCTAGACCTGAAACATCAGCTTTCCTGCTCCTCTGATGCTGCTTGGCCTGTTGTGTTCATCCAGCTCTACACCTTGTTATCTCAGATTCTCCAGCATCGGCAGTCCCCACTATCTCTGAATCAAGTTTATCAATCTCTCTTCATACATAGTGAGACAGCAGTGTTAACCACTGAGCCACCATGCTGCCCATTTATATATACTCTGCAGAACCCCATTTGTGCAAAGGCTTCCAGAGCCTCCCTCGGTTGTCACCCTCTGCTTCCTGCCACTCAGCCAATTCCGGTTCCAATTTGCTAAATTTCTTTGGATCCCATGGTCTGTTACCTTCTAGCTATCAGTCTCCCAACTGGGGCCTTATCAAAGGCCTTGCTTAAGTCCAAGAAGACTACGTTGAATGTACTGTCTTAATTTATGCACCTGGTTACTTCTTCAGAAAATTCAATCAAGTTGGTCAGACATGACATCCCTTTAACAAAACCATGCTGACTATACTTGATTAATACCTGCCTCTCCAAGTGCAGATTAATTCTGTCATTCAGACTTGCTTCCAGTCGCTTCCCCACCTCTAGAGGTTAGACTGACTCGCCTGTAGTTAAGTGGTTTATCTCTTGTTCCCTTCTTGAATAACAGTACCATGTTAGCAGTCCTTCAGTCCCCGGCACTTCTCCTGTGGCCAGGGAGAAATTGAAAATTATTGCCCGTGCCCCTGCTATTTCCTCCCTTGCTTCACTTAACAAGCCTGGGAATATATTTCATCTGTCACACTGACCTGGTCTGGCCGATATCTGACTCAGACTTCATTTAGTTAACTACTAACTGCCCTTTATGGATGAGCAATAAATGCTGACCATCTGACAATTCCTACATCTATGAATGAACAATGAAAAGAAGTAATGCAACTCTGCTTAGCCTCACCTGACAGAGAGTTACACGGTGGAATTTTTAATAAGCTGAGGGGGTCTCTTTTTAGCTTGTTCCAATTTCATGATTGTTAGAACATTCAAACTTCAAGGTTAAATAAGGCAGACTAGGCATCATCCTAGCTCCCAAGACAGGAATGGAGTTGTTGAAAGAAACCATGGTCCGAGCTGTGCTATGCCTTGGCCTTACTTAATTTGGTTTAAAAGTGAGGCAATTATATATAACTAAATCTAATTTTTTGACTAAATGTAACTTTTGTATTAGTTAACTTTGTAACAATAGGTGTTTAAGTTTGTCACTGTATAATGCCAACTCCTTCTCTTCATATATACAGCCAGGCCTGCTGAATTTCTCTAGTCTTCAGCCACTGTCAGCACCCTTTCTACAGACTCTGACAGCTGCTGTGCAAACTGTGGATGCAACAATGGTATCAATTTAGATAAGTAGGTGTACAGTGGGTTGGAGCTTCTAAGGCTTAATGTTTGGTTCTATTTGCTCACTTACTTGCAGGACTTTTATCCCACTATCTGAGAGGAGGGAGGTTTGTGCAGTGGATGAAGTATGTGTAAATCTCTTTCATGAAGTTAATGCATCTTATTCATCAGAACCTGTATATTAGAGTCATTGAATCATACAGCTTCCCCCTCCTGATATTTTTTGCAATGTTGTGTTAAATTAGGAGGGTAACATACATTTGAGGGCTTGGATTTTTTAACTGCATCCTCACAAAATATAATGATCTGAAATCATCATTAATTGCCCTTTTTAATAGCATGAATTTTACAATACACTTCATATTAGTGCTGTATTACATTTGTTTTTGAGAAGATCAGGGTGTGGATTATAATATACAAGTGACATATGGAAGTTGTGCCTCGGTAATTTACTGCTAAGTAATTTATGGTGACTTATTTTAAAGATAGTCTTCTACCAATGGGTAAATGTGATATAGCACTGAATCATACAGGAAAAGGACTGCAATCAAAACAAACATGCTGGAAATGCTGAGCAAGTCTGACAGCATCTATTGGCTGAAATAAAGTTAGGGTTTCACATCAATGTTTTTTTCATCACTATTACAGAATTAGTTACAGTGCAGAGGGAGGCCATTCGGCCGATGGTGTCTGCACCAGTTCTCTGAATGAGGAATTTGCTTAGTGCCATTCCCTTTCAAGTTACAGTCCAATTCCCTTTTCAATGCTTCAATTGAACCTACCTCCCATACACCCTCTGACAATGCGTTCAACACCTTAACCATTTGCTGTGTGAAGATAATTTTCCTTATTTTGCTTTCGCTTCTTCTGCCAATTATTAATGAGCACTTAAATGTGTGTCTCAGTGCCTCACACATAATTTAACCAAACATTGAAAATAAATATCAGGAGGGGAAATAAAATGCAGGGACTGAGAATGTCTAACATAGGTGCTAGAGAAGGAAAATTATTCCTGCAATAGTATTATTTCAAGCAAGTTATATAAAGTTTATATGTGTCCCCTCATTTTTGATCCCATCACAAGTAGGGAACAGTTTTAACTTACTACTCTGTTCAGATCCTCTTGATGAGAACTAGATAATTTAGAGATATAATAGGCTTTGAGAAGTGGTAGGTGGATTGAGGGCCTCAACTCACCAACTGCCTGATTAACTGCTTTCCCGGCAGGCAAGAATAGTGCCAGTCTCCTGATTAGGTAGTCAAGGTGGAACAGCCTCCTTGTTTTGAGGGTGCAGTCTCCAACAGTAGGAGGGAAGACTGGAGAAATTGGATGATAAAAGAGTTAGTCTTTTATGGCTAATGGGAATGGTGGTGGGGAAGGAAAATAAATAAACGGTGCAATTTTTCCCTTTTTGAGATTAAATTTGGACCTGTTGTGTCAGGTATCAGCTAAAAGCAAATTACTGTGGATACTACAAACCTGAAGTGAAAACAGAAAATGTTGGAGAAACTCAATGGGTCTGATAGCATTTATGGAGAGAGAAACAGAGTTAAATTTCAAGTGCAATATGAAGAAGAGTCATATCAGACTTGAAACATTAACTCTATTTCTCTCTCTGCAATGCTGCCAGACCTGTTAGATACCAGCTAACTAAGGTGAAGGAAACTGACCCTGCCAAATCGACACTAAATCCAAGGCCTTGAAAGCAAAGAAGGCTGTTCTAAAAGGTGTTCATAGTCACAGGTGGAAGAAAATTAGGCCGACACCTATCTTTAGGAGACGAAAAGTACTCAGACTTATAAAGCAACCAAAGTTTCCCAGAAAGAGTGGACCATTATGCTATCGTTAAGTCCCCGCTGACCACTGAGTCTACAAGGAAGAAAATGGAGGACAACAGTATTTTGGTTTTTATTGCTGACATCAAGGCTAACATACACTACATCAAATAGGCTATCAAGAAATTATATTATATGGAGATAGCTAGAGTCAGCACTCTTATGGAGCCTGATGATGAAAGGAAAGCGTAAGTTCTACTGGCCCCAGTCCACAATGCATTAAATGTTGCTAGCGAGATTGGCATCATTTAAATGGGCTTCATGAAGAATTGTATAACTATGTTAATGAAATTTGAAGAGAAAAGAAAATTTAAAAAAAGGAAGAAACAATCTTGAAGATATCTCAGTGATGTTCCAATCAATTTGTTAAGAGCTGACAGGCGAAGCTTTGGGGAGTACCGCGGTCAACTTGACAGTGGCGTCCTGACTCCCCATAGGTTACTGGTCAGAGGTCAGCAGTTTCTGGGTCCTAAAGACCCTCAGATGAATCCCTACTCCTCTGGGGATCGGACAGCAAATGGGTAGGTCTTTCTCATTTGCTTCTTGCAGTGTGGGTCAAGGAGAAAGGGCATCGTGCAGCGTTGGAGGCAAGGGAAAGGGTGTAGCTTTCAGACAGGAACAATTGGAGCTCACCCTCAACCCACAAGCAGGTCATCTTGGTTACCCAGTCCGGAAACCAGCCACTTGTCTTTCATGCTGGAAGGGCAGGTAATCATAGAGGAGATGAGTTGAGGCCTTAAGTGGCCATTAATTAACCATATAATGGATTTTATTGGCAGTGGGTTGAGAAAGTCCCTGGTACACCTTCTTTGCTAGAACATAACTGGTGAGATTGTGAGAAGGGGTGACTATTTCCCCAGAGCCAACTTGGCCAGTTATTTTCCTTCTCTCTACTTCTCTGGCCATGCATAGAGAGGGGTAAACTCTGCCCAAATAAACAAAAGTTGTGCCTTGGCAGTTGTATTGTTATCAGCAAAAAATTATAAAATATATTTATAAAAATAAAAAAAAGCATACAGATTGGCGATAAGAAATTTTGGTCTGGAATTGTAGCTCTGAATATTGAGTCAGAATGGCTGTAATCAAAATAGTGTAATGTCATTCCTCAATAAAGCAGTATTCTAGGTCTGATCATATTTGAGCATTTCAGTTAGTCTCACTCAGATTGGTGGAATCAGCACTAAACTGACTCCAGCATCTTCAGGCAAAGCAAAAATTAGGCAAAGTCTCTCAATTCTCATTTGACCTTTTTTGCATGTCATTGGGCAAGGAAAGCAAAGTGGACGTTTGTGGCACCAGTTTCAAGCAAGTATCCTATCAACACTCAAAATGAGTTACTTCCTGCCTAGGGTGAAGTAGACATAAGGCAGGACTTATACAATAACAACTAGAAGGGTCCAGACCCGAAACGTCAGTTTTCCTGCTCCTCTGATGCTGCTTGGCCTGCTGTGTTCATCCAGCTCTACACCTTGTTATCTGACATTCACATAACATGTTTAATATATTAAAGCACCCCAAAGTCTGGAATGTTATCTGACAAAATCTGATGCTGAGCCACATACAGAGCTATTAAAATAGTTCAAAGATTTGCTCTGAACAGTAGGTTTCAATGAGCCTATCAGGAGGGGAGGTTGAGAAGACAGAGGTTTAGAAAGGGAATACAGTTTAGCGTTGGGTACTAAAGGCACAATTAAAAATGATACATGTTTATGAGGCAAGACTTGGGGAGCATTGATCTTGGGAGCTGTCAGGCTGGAGGAGGTTATAGAGACAGATTTAATCAGTTAATGCAATCTCAAATTTGCTGCATTTTCCTGATTGAAGGCATTGTTTGCATTGTCCAGCCACTTCCTTTGGGATTATCACTAGCACCAAGAGGGAGTCTACCAGTAGCTGGCTTGTAAACACTGGAGTGATGTAGTGGCATCAGTTGCACCATTAGGAGTAGAAAACCACTGCAGATTAAAGCAGCAAAAATCAAGTTCACAGGAACCAGGCATATAATTGTAACATGCTTTACAAAGAGCTGTTTTTTTTGCCACTTGTATCAGTCAGACACTATAATGCAGAGAGTTCCTGAGTAATAATGGAAATTTGTTTGCATTGTAGGAGTTTTACATTTGGGCAGAGAGAACACTGAATACCATTAGCTTGCTTTTGATTTAGAAAAATCAGGAATTGACTTTTTTTTTCTTTAGAGGAAAACCATAGTTTGGAAAACTTGTGGTTTTGGTTGCTGAGGTCCTGGATGGAGTTAGATATAAGAACACAGTTTCTTGATAAGAAGAAAGATAGTCCAGAACAGTTAGCAAATTGGTTACCTTAGTGTAACGGTTTTAGTTTCATATTTCCAGACCAAAAATGTTTAGTTAGAACCCTTAATGGGTTACTGAAGCTGAGAAAATCTAAGCTCAGTTGAGTGAACAATCAAGGACGATGTTATCAAACTCTCAGGACTGGAAATAGAAAGAAACGATTAAATATATAAATCTAATACAGGAGGGGATTCTCTCTGGAATTTGAGTATAGTGATGACGTTGGAAAAGATAGGATTGCATTTTAGCTATGTGTTTCAAAATCTTTCAGACTGTATTATATGTAAATAGTTTGGTATTCTATTTTATCTTCATTTCTTTATTGTTAAAACCAAATCTGCAGCATTTGTGTTTCAGTGACAGCCCAATTTGTTACATAAAACAAAACAAAATAGGATGCATCAAGCCAGGTTTCAATCTGGTACCTGACTTGTCAAATAACAATATCAGCTGGGATCATTGTAATATATGGGGGTGGGGTTTACAGGGACAATGTGCACAATGGGACAGGATATGTGACAGAGTGAGGTGTAAAATGGCATGAGTCATGAAACACACAGTTAATAGTATAAAGGAAGGAGGCATATAATAGTGCAGGTATGTAAGGATGGTGTGTATAATGGCAGACATGCTGCCAGTACAGATTTTCTACCCACTGCTACGATCAAGGATGAAGGATTGCACCATTGGTCTAGGCCCACGATTCCACAGGTTGCAACATAAAACAAAAATACTTTCACCAGTTACCAAGATGACCAAAGAGTTTATTTATGCCAGGTTTTAAACAACAAGATCCATCAATTGTGATCTTAACAAAGACGTTATTAATTGGTGGACACACGTAGTCATATATAAGGGAAGGCGACGGCCTAGTAGAATTATTGCTAGACTATTAATCTAGAGACCCAGATAATGTTCTGGGGACCCAGGTATGAATCCTGCCATGGCAGATGATAGAATTTGAATTCAATAAAAAAACTGGAATTAAGAATCTACTGATGACTATGAAATAACTATCAATTGTTCAAAAAACTATTGAGTTCACTAATGTCCTTCAGGGAAGGAAATCTGCCATCCTCACCTGATCTGGCCTACATGTGACTCCAGACCCACAGCAACGTGGTTGACTCTCAACTGTTCTCTGAAATGGCCTAGCAAACCATTCAGTCGTACCAATCACTACAAAGTCTCAAAGAAATAAAATCAGGTCGATCGTCTGGCCTCAATCTAGACACTGGAAAAGACGACAGCTGAAACAGCTCTGTTGACCCTGCAAAGTACTCCTCATTAACAGCTGGGGCTAGTGCCAAAATTGGAAGAGCTGTCTCACAGACTAGTCAACAAACAGTCTGATACAGGCACTCTCACATAATCATACCTTACAAACAATGTCCCAGACACCACCATCACCATCCCCGGTTATGTCCTGTCCCACCGGCAGAACAGACCTGGCACAGGTGGCAGCACAGTGGTGTACAGTTGGGAGGGTGTTGCTCTAGGAGTCCTCAACATTGACTCTGGACTCCATGAAGTCTCATGGCTTCAGGTTAAATGTGGGCAAGGAAGCTTCCTGCTGATTACCATGTACCGTCCTTCCTCAGCTGATGAGTCAGTACTCCTCCATGTTGAACAGCACTTGGAGGAAGCACTGATGGTGGCAAGGGTGCAAAATCTACTCTGGATGGGAGATTTTAATGTCCAGCACCAACAGTGGCTTGGCAGCAGTATGACTGACTGAACTGGTCAGGTCCTAAAGGACACAGCTGCTAGACTGGGTCTGTGGCAGGTGGTGTAGGAACCGACAAAGGGAAAAACACACGACCTAATCTTTACTGATCTGCCAGACGCAGATGCATCTGTCCATGACAGTATCGGTAAGAGTGACCACCATACTTTCTTTGCGGAGACGAAGTCCCGCCTTCACCATGAAAATAACCTCCATTGTGTTATGTGGCACTATCACTGTGCTAAATGGGATAGACTTCGAACAAATCTAGCAACTCGAGACTGGGCATCCATGAGGAGTTGAGCGCCATCGACAGCAGCAGAATTGTACTCCAGCACAATGTGTAACCTCATTGCCTGGCATATCCCACACTCAACCATTACCATCAAGCCAGGGGATCAACCCTGGTTCAATGGAGAGTGAAGGAGTAGCACCAGTTATTCCTGAAGGTGAGGTGTCAACCTGGTGAAGCCACCAAACAGGGCTACTTGCATGCCAAACTGCGAAAGCAGCAAGTGATAGACAGAGCTAAGCGATCCCAAAACCAACGGATCAGATCTAAGCTCTGCAGACCTGCCACATCCAGTATAAATGGTGGTGGACTATTAAACAACTGAAGGAGGAGGTTCCACAAATATCCCCATCCTCAATGATCAAAGAGCCCAGCATATCAGTGCAAAAGATAAGGATAAAGCTTTCACTGCAATCTCCTGCCAAAAGTGCCAATTGGTGATCCATCTCGGCTTACTCCAGTGGTCCCCAGCATTACAGATACCAGTCATCAGCCAATTCGATTCACTCCATGCGTTATCAAGAAAAGGTTGGAGGCACTGGATACTACAAAGGCTACCGGCTCTGACAACATTATGGCAATTGTACTGAAGACTTGTGTTCCAGAATATGATGCTACCCTAGCCAAGCTATTTCAGTACAATTACAACATTGGCATCTACCCGACAATGTGGAAAATTGCCTAAGCATGTCCTGTACGTAAAAAGCAGGTTAGATCCAACCCAGCCAATTACTGCCCCATCAGTCTACTGTCGATCATCAGTAAAGTGATGAAAGGTATCATCAAAAGTGCTATCAAGAAGCACCTGCTCAGCAATAACCTGCTCAGTGCTACCCAGTTTGGGTTCCACCAGGGCCACTCAGCTCCTGACCTCATTACAGCCTTGACTCAAACATGGACAAACAGCTGAATTCCAAAGGTGAAGTAAGAGTGACAGCCCTTGACATCAAGGCTGCTCTCCACCAGAATGTGACATCAAAGAGCCTTAGCAAAACTGAAATCAATGGGTATCAGGGAGCAAACTCTCTGCTGCTTATAGTCATACCTGACACACAGGAAGATGGTCGTGGTTGTAGGAGATCAATCATTTCAGCTCCACGACCTCTCTGCAGGAGGTCCTCAGGGTAGTGTCCTAGGCCCAACCGTCTTCAAATGCTTTATCAATTACCTTTTCTCCACCATAAGATCAGAAGTGGGGATGTTCACCGACGATTGCATAATGTTTAGCACCATTTGTGATTCCTCAGACACTGAAGCAATCCATGCCCAAATGCAAAAAGATCTGGACTATATCCAGGCTTGGGCTGACAAGTGGCAAGTAACATTCAAGCCACACAAATGCCAGGCTACGTCCACAAAGAATAAGAGACAGACAATCTAACCACTGCCCCATGACATCAATGGTGTTACCATCACTGAATCCTCCACTGTCAACATCCTGGTAGTTATCATTGATCAGAAGCTCAACTGGGCTCACCACATAAACACAGTGGCTACAACAGCAGGTCAGAGGCTAGGAATACTGCGGCGAATAACTCACCTCCTGACTCCCCAAAGCGTGTCCACCATCTACAAGGAGCAACCCAGGTGTGTGTTGGAATTCTCCCCACTTGCCTGGATGAGTGTAGCCCCAACAACACTCAAGAAGTTTGACACTATCCAGGGCTAAGCAGCCTGCTTGACTGGCACTGCATCCACAAGCATCCACTCTCTCCACCATTGATGCTCAGTAGCAGCAGTGCATACTACCTACAAGATGTACTGCAGAAATTCACCAAAGTTCCTCAGACAGCAGATTCCAAAGAAAGGACAAGGGCAGCAAATATATGGAAACACCACCACATTCAAGTTCCCCTCCAAGCCACTCACTATCCTGACTTGGAAATATATCACCGTTCCTTCACTTGTCGCTGGGTCCAAATCCTGGAATTCCCTCCCTAATGACATTGTGAGTCAACCCACAGCAGGTGGACTGCCATGGTTCAAGAAGGCAGCTCACTACCACCATCTCAAGGGCAACTAGGGATGGGCAATAAATGCTGGCCAGCCAGCAATGCCCATGTCCCACAAAATGAATTTTAAAAAAGTGTAAATTCTTATCCTTCTAAGTAACCTTAAACATGCAAACAAACGTGCACATACATCAGGAAAAGAGAGAAGAGTCTTTTTTTGCAAAGATTGGCTTTCTGAAACAAAACACTTAGGCCAAATGGATTTTCTTGAAGGCATAAAGATAAAGCATATTATGTTATGGAGTTTATTAGCTCATGTTTTGCCATGTTTAAGTCACTTATCATGCACGGTTGTGTCTGAAGTCTTATGGGCACAGTCTGCTTGGGCAATACAATTTTCAGATGTTACTTCAATCACTCTTTCAAAAAGACAAATAGATTTTATCCTAACTAATATAGAGGGTTTTCTTTACAGAAATGGGAGAGATCAACTAGGCAGCTTGTTCTTAGCAGGAATCTCTCCAACTCAGCTGATTTTTAATGTGCTTTCCTCCAACTGAACCAGATAAAACAAGAACTTCTCCAAGTCAGTCACTGTTCAAAACAGCGCAACTTGGGCTGACAAGTAGCAAGTAACAATCATATCACACAAGTGCCAGGCAATGCTTCTCTTCAATAAGAGACAATTTAACCACTGCCCCTTGACATTAAATGGCATTACAATCACTGAATCCTCCACTATCAACATCCTGGGTACTACTGTTGACCAGAAACTGAACTGGACACACCATATAAATTCAGTGGCTAGAAGAACAAGTCAGAAATTAGGAATACTCAGCAAGTAACTTCCCTCCTGACTCCCCAAAGCCTGCACGTCATCTACAAGGTGTAAGTCAGGAGTAAGGTGGAATACTCCCCACCTGCCTGGATGGGTGCAGCTCCAACAACACTCAAGCAGCTTGACACCATCCATCAAAGCAGCCCACTTGACTGGCATCACATTCACAAATCACGCACCCCCTCCACCACAGATGTTTAGCAGCAGCAGTGTGTATGGTATACAAGGTGCATGCGGGAACTTGAAGCTTAAGCAGTACATTCTAAATCCACGACCATTTCCATCTAGGACAAGGGTAAGCATATACATATAAACACCACCTCCTGCAAATTCCCCTCCAAGCCACTCACCATCCTGACTTAGAAATATATTGTTATTCCTTCACTGCTGCTAGGTCAAAATCCAGGAATTTCCTGCCTAATGGCATTGTGGGTCTACCTACAGCACATGGACTGCAATGGTTCAAAACAGCAACTCACCACCACCTTCTCAAGGGCAACTGGAGATGGATAATAAATGTTGGCCCAGCCAGCAATACCCACATTCCATGGGACAATAAAAACAGCTTGCAAGCAAACCTGCAAGAGTGAGTCTGCCACCTACTGTTGGGTTATTACCAGCAGCAGCAGGATGAGGCCTTTCAGCCAGCATTAATTGCCCAGTCAAGTGGGGTGGGAATAAGCTGACTTGCCACAGACCTGATTTTTGCAGAGATGGGAAGGCTCAAAGGGTCTAATGCTCCAGTCACCGTATTCAGCTCAGGAGGGAGCACAAAACTCTGCCCACTGTCAAGATTTACTTGTGAAGAATGGATGATTTGTTGAGGTGCTGGAAAGCGAATGATTTCTATAAGACTTTCTGCAGGAAAAGCACTGGAGAGTGAAAATAAAAGTTTTTGAAAATGGATAGAAATATATACAGCACAAAAGGCAGCCATTTGACCCAGCAGACTTATCCTTTTAGCCAAATACTTTAAATTTGCACTCTATGGTTACTGACATCCCTGCCACTGGAAGCAGTTTCTATTTATGCATTTTATTAAAGCTTGTTATGATTTTGAACATCTGTACTTCATCTTAAGCTTTCTTGCACTAAGGAGAAAAATCCCAGTTTCTCCAGTGACTAAGACCAGATGACTGAAATCCCTCTCCACCCTCAGTCTACTGGTATTCTCTGCTTTCTGCTGTGCAGCCTATTTTATGTTCACTTGTCATTGCCCCTTTATCCCAAGAACTGGTAAGGCAAAAGCTGGTAAGAAATCCGTGGCAAGTAACTCACCTTCTATCTCCTGAAATAATGTCCACCATCTTCAAGGCACAAGTCAGGAATGCTCTGGTGCAGCTCCAGCAACACTCAAGATGCCCAACACTGGCCAGGAAAAAGAACCTTGCTTGATTGACACCTCATCCATCACTGATGCACTTTCAGCAGAGTGTACCACCTACAAAATGCACTGCAGCAACTCACCACTGATCCTTTTACACCACCTTCTAAATCCTCCAACTTCTACCAGCTGGAAGGACAATGCAACAGTTATGCTGGAACACCACCACTCGTATGACTTGGAAGGGAACTTACATCATCTTGACATGGAACTACAGCATCATTCCTTCACTGATATCAGGCGAAAATTCTGGGACTCCTTTCCTAACAGCAGTATGGCTGGGCTGTTCTTATGCCACAAAATACTGCAGCGGTCCAAACGGCAGCTCACCACAACCTTCAAAAGAGCGGTTAAGGATGTGCAATAAATGCTGGCCTAGTCAGCAATGCCCACAATCCACGAATTATCTGGTAAATTCTGACCATTTTGATTGCAATGAATTATACTAGTTAGACCATTTAAAATTGCCTATAAAATAAGTTTACAAAATCACAGTTCTATTTACAGTTATTAGCAGTGTTTCTGGTTTGCTTATTGAATGTACACCAGGGTTCCCAAGTGTAGGACATAGACTGTTGCTTATTAGCAGCTGCTGTGAAAACTGCTGCCTCAGTTTTTCATTTTAGCTGCAATCTGTCATCTGATCTCTGGGGGATATTAGATAGGTGAGAAAATAGGTGTTGGGGTCAGTGTCCACAGGTATTTCTTGTTCCCATGGCACTTAAAATAAATTATTATAATTCCAGTAGGATTTGTCCTGAGATTCTTGAGCTAAAGTTTAGTGGGAAAATCAATTCTCATCTCCTGGCAGCCTGTGTCTCAGCCTGAACACAATTAGCTGACCTTAGCTTTTGATGCTGTTTCAGCTCACCTTATAAAAATGTTTCTCTGTTTTCCCCGTGAAGGCACTGACTTCCACTGGCATCATCAACTCCATGGCAGCCCCTCCCTAATGGTCTTTCCTCCTTGCTGATTATGAGGCAGTGAAAGGTTTGTTTGAATCCTGACATCCTCGAGGGATGGGCAAGCAGCTATACAAGCCCACCAACCACCATCTTAATAAATGTTCAAACTATCTGCCAGAACTGCTGCTTCCCTGATCTTTGATACTTGATGGTCATCTAAATAAGCTATTAGATTTGCAGGAACATTATTTTTGAATTATTCGATAAATCTTAATTTCCCTTATATTTTCAAAACATTTTAGCTCTAGTGATCAAAATCACTGATCCCATGGCATTTATTATTCCCTTGCAAATTCTACAAATGTCTAATTAAGTTTACTTCTTTAATTCTAAGTGTGAATTAATAAGCTTCAAGGACAGGCTGGCACAAAGCACAGACTTTTAGTTAATCAAATCCTTTGTTGCAATCAGAATCATCCTCTGACCCTTCCTTCGTTACTCAAAGTTTCACTAATTCATGTTGTCTAATGGTGACCATGAGACCATTGTTGATTGACATAAAAATCATGTGACTCACTAATATCCTCTTAACTACCCTCTAGATATGGGCAATAAATGCTGCCCCAGCTAGCACCATGTCATTACAAAACACTGCCTTTACATCTACCTTCAATATATCAGCTAACTTTTTCAGTTTAGTCTTGGTCGAAGATTTTAACAATCTGTTGTTGTACCTTCTACTGCTGGAAAACTCTTCGCAAAATTCAAAGCTATTTTACAAATGTGTGCAATAAATTTCACAACACAGCCGTCTTCTGTCCAGACGTTTAAAGTACCCATTTCTCTAAAAAAGGTACAAATCTCTCTTATAGTCATAGAGTCACACAGCACGGAAACATACCCTTCGGTCCAACCAGTCCACGCTGAATTAATCCCAAACTAAACTAGTACCACCTGTTGCTCCTGGCTCCAAACCTTTCCTATTCACATATCCATCCAGATATCTTGTAAACATTGTAACTGTATCCGCATTTACCACTTCATCAGGAAGTTCATTCCACACATGAACCACCCTCTGCGTAAAAAATTTCTGTCTTTTTTAATTTTTACATCTGTCTCCTCTCACCTTAAAAATGTGTCCCTCGTCTTGAAATTCCCCATCTTAGGGAAAAAACAACTCTATCTATACCTCTGAGATAAAAGGTACTGCAGATGCTGGAGAATCCGAGATAACAAACGTGGGGCTGGATGAACACAGCAGGCCAAGCAGCATCATAGGAGCAGGAAAACTTGACGTTTCAGGCCTAGACCCTTCATCAGAAATGGGGGAGGGGAAGAGGGTTCTGAAATAAATAGGGAGAGGGGGGAGGCAGATAGAGGATGGATAGAGGAGAGGATAGGTGGAGAGGAGGCAGACAAGTCGAAGAGGCGGGGATGGAGCAGTAAGGGTGAGTGTAGGTGGGGGGGGGTAGGGAGGAGATAGGTCAGTCCAGGGAGGACAGACAGGTCAAGGGGGTGGGATGATGTTGGTAGATAGGAGATGGGGGTGGGGCTTGAGGTGGGAGGAGGGGATAGGTGAGAGGAAAAACAGGTTAGGGAGGTGGAGATGAGCTGGGCTGGTTTTGGGATGCGGTTGGGGGAGGGGAGATTTTGAAGTTTGTGAAATCCACATTGATACCATTGGGCTGCAGGGTTCCCAGGCTGAATATGATTTGCTGTTCCTGCAGCCTTCGGGTGGCATCACTGTGGCATTGCAGGAGGCCCAGGATGGACATGTCGTCTGAGGAATGGGAGGGGGAGTTGAAATGGTTCGCGACTGGGAGGTGCGCAAACCGCATCCCAAAACCAAAATTTCAAAAGAAATAAAATTAAATAAAACAAACTATCCACATGTAACACAGTTTGAAAGATTTCAAAACACACAGCATAGAAAATCCTATCTACACCCCAACATATCACATGAACGTAAGAACAGGAGTATATTCAGACCATGGAGCATGCTCCGCCATTTAATATAATCATGGCTGATCAAACACTTGGTCCACACTTAGCTTTTTATCCAAACTATTCCTATAGCCATTAATGCCGTTGATAAGTGAAAAAAAATCAAGCTATACTTTCAATAACCAAAGACTGAGCTGGTGCAGCCCTCTGGGTACAGAATTCTTAAGATTCACTACCCTCTGAGTTAAAAAAACTCAACTCAGTCCTAAATAGCATCACTTTATATTTAATCAAAAGCCAGAAAAAAATTCCTTCCGTGTCCAATGTATCGGTTTGACTTAACTGCTTCTTCTCAGTTCCAGTCCTGTAACCTGTGAAGCCTTCTCACTTGAATCCTCAAACAACTGAGGGCTTAGATTTTCTCAGTCTTTTCATAATCTGTAGAGATCTAACAAATATTCCTGGTCTGGAAATTTCTCATACTGCACACTTTCACTGAGAAAAATTATTTTCTTAACTGTTCGAAACAACCTCCTTTTCTAGGACAGACTATACTTGCCTCCAACTAATGTCATGTCTCTTTCACTCTGCCCAAAAGCTTTTGAAGCAATTTTTATCATCCTAGCTTCTGCTGTTTTCTCAGTCTGGTTGTAGTCCCTCACAGAATAAACATATATCCATTGACACTCTAGCCAGCAGATACTGGTTTAAAAATCATGGTTTTGGGAAGACTGATTTGTTCTTTTAAAAAATAAAACAAAGAACTGTCAACACAGTGTGGAGCTGGAGGAGCACAGCAGGTCAGGCAGCAACAGAGGAGCAGGGGAGTCGATGTTTTGGGTCGGTGCCCTTTAAGATCAGGCAGCACCTGTGGAGAGAAAGCACAGTTGAGTTTTGAAGTTCCAAAGAAGGGTCACTAGACCCGAAAAGTTAACTCTGCTTTCTCTCAACAGTTGCTGTCAGACCTGCTCAGTTTCTCCAGCGATTTCTGTTTTTGTTTTTGGTATTTTTAAACCTTTTCACAAAAATAGACCAATGCCCAAATACCACTGGCTTGAAATTCAAATTTATAAACAAGTATTGATATGTAATAATCACAAACCTTTCATCACATAAGCAGCACATAAGCAGCACCCCCAGTGATTGGCACTAACAACAAACCCAGACAGCAGCCCCAGTAGCAACCATACTGACCAGAAAAAGCAAAAGCACCAGTGACCACTACCAGCTTCCTGTGAGCAATAGCAACAACAACAGCCCTCATCATCAGCAGCAACCCACTGAGAAGTTGCAACAGCAACCCCAGCGAGTAGCAACAAGAAGCCCTCATGACCAGCACCAACAGCAACCTTAGTGGTGCAGCAGCAGCTCCAGCGATCAGCACAAAGAGCAACCCTAGTGACTGGCATCCGGCAGCAATTCTAGCAACTAATATCATCTGTGCTTAAGGGTCCCTTAGGCAGGTCTCATTCTGACTCACTGTTCAATCTCATTGCGGCACCAAAAATGCCATTTTTTTCATTTGCTCATGGAACGGGTATGTTGCTGACTAGGACAGTAGTCATTACTCATTTCTAATTGCCAAGAAGTCAATTAAGAGTCAACCACATGGCTGTGAGTCTGGATTTACATGCAGGTCAGACCAGATAAGTGGCAGATTTCCTTTCCTTGAACACATGTCCCCAGAACATCAGTGTTGGACTCAGGATTACAAGTCACATTACCACGACACCAGTCAGGAAACTGTTGAGAAAATGAGAAATGCATATTAGAAGAGAATGTATTCCAGCTAGAAAGAGGGCTTGAGAGATTGACTGAAGATTACAGTGGCCAATTTGGGATATGGTGGGGGCTACTTGTAAACTATATTTAACTCAGGCCTGAGTGTCAAAGTCAGCGTGATAACGGCTCTTGTAACACAGTGGCAGAGTCCCTACCTCTGGACTAGGGTGTCCAAGTTCAAGCTCCACCTGCACAACGGGTGTTTACTAGCAACTCTGAGCAGGTTAATTAGAAAGCATCCTAAGGTCAGTGTGCACAGAAGTCAAAATTAGAGCCCAGGTATCACCAGGTTGTTCACAGGGGCATCAACGCTGAAATCAATCCTTTCCTCATCAAACAGAGGAGGGAGTTTGCACTTTTATAGCATGTTTCATGCCTCAGGACATTCTAAGATGCTTTACAAAAATTATGTACTTTCGAAGTGTAATCACGACTATAACTTGAAAAAATTTCAGCCCATTCACACACAAGTTCCTACAAACAACAATCTGATAATGACCAGATTATCAGATTGAAAGATTTTGGTTGAGAAATATATATTGGCCTGGATGCTATGAGAGCTATCTTGCCAATACACAATGAGAACTATCCTGCTCCTCTTCAAGTGTCCTGTGATCTTACCTGAAAAAGCAGACTGGGCCTCACATGTAAGTCACAACACTAGTTTTCTTCTGGGTGCAGAGAGCCTCTATGTTACTTACCATGCAACAGCATTTCAGGGCACGATCCATAGACACCAACTGCATGCACCCTCACTCATGGACATTGGCATTTGTAATTTGCCAACATCAGGATCTTCATAATACCTTACCGATTCACTTGTCAAAAGATTAGGAAGCACAGGCTGACACTGCACGGTGCACGACTAACCAACATATCAAAAGGTTGCTGCAAGGACAGTTTCCTCACAGGGACAGTCACTCAGCTCATGGATTGGACCAGACTGCCACCTCAGGGTTGCTCACCACTCTCTTAGTGCTCGTTCACTTAGTACCTACCTGGATACTCACAGCATCCCTGCTTTGCCTTGCTTATGCGCACGTTGACACACCAGGCAGCCTGCCTTGCTGGTTAGCAGTACTCTGTTATTTGACACCTGCTATGTCAATCTCAAACCTGCACCATATGCCAGAAGCTTGCATGGCAAGCACAGTGCATGTGCAGCAAGCAAGCAGCCATTTCTTGAAGACTGAGCATGAGGTCCATGGAGGCACCCTTGGATCAGGGTCTCTGCACAGTTAGCCGAAGGCAGCCTCAGACACCAATCCAGTGGCTTAGCCACGTTTGGGTGTTCTTGGTCCAGGCGTCTCTGCCTCTGCAGTCTGGGGACTTGGTCACAGTTAGTCTGTAGTTCCATAGAAACCAGTCTGGGGGATATAGTCAGGGATATATAGTCATCAGATAGGAATCAGGGCACTTCTTTTCCAGGCTGCCCAGACAGATTGATCAAGGGATGGTCCACAGTCAGTCTGTCAGGTCCATCCAAAGATAACAGGGGAAAGTGGAGTGGGGTTGGGGACGAGGGGTGCAGCTGTTGCCTGAAAGAGTCTCTGGAACCTATTCATGGGGACTGATGGCTGCAGGCTAGGAGGATGACATTTGTTAAGGGGGCAACAGTATCTATAAGTGGGGGATATGGTAAAGCACTGATAGGAACAGGATATTGCAGGAGTGGTGCTCGCCCATGATCAACAGTACCCTGGCTCCCAGGGAGGACGATACACAAGCACACCTAGTATGGTCATCTCATGTGCCCAAGGCAGGTGGATTCTACTTGGCTTAAACGTCCAAGGCTCAGAGGTGATCAGACAGGGTGAACATGGAGGGCCTGACCACCCGCTGAAGTACCTTGAAAGGAGACTTCTAAGGAGCCTGTGTGCGGTCTCTCCTCCGACTGGGTGCCTCCAGGAAAAGGTGTCTGAAATTCAATCCAAGTTCCACATGCCCCTGTTGCCATGTCTTCAGTCCCGATGACTAATGGCTGCAGTGATAGGGGCCAGTTGAGTGCACCTCTCTAGCAGACCCTGAGGGTGCTGGACCCAGCTCTCCATGGCAGCCACGTCTCTCCATGCAGGCAGACAGACGACTGCATGCTTGAGGCAGCTGGGTTCCCACAGAATAGCTGTATTCTTTTAATCTCTATGGCCAATGCCTTCCAAATACCTGTCTGCTGCTCCTATTCCACCTAAGTAGGGCAGGTTTGGAACGACACTGCTCATCCTGGGTACACAATGTCCTTTTAAATATGGCATTGGCGGCCAGGTTGCTGGTCTTTGATTGGTAAATGGTGAGTTCATTCAGCAGAATGGGGCCAGAGTCCACGGAGAAATATGCCACATGGGTGGAGTAGATAGCTAATAAGGTGTGTTGATAAGATACAGGAATTATTGCATCGAAGCAGGTACAGTCAGCAAGGAGTAATATATATAATTCATCTCAGGGAAGAGGTGAACAGTGCAGAAGAAGCTTGCCACCTGCTCCACCCTAAAGGAGCAATGATTAACAAGTACCCTACATGAAAGGAAATGTCTTGTGCTAGGGGCATTGACTCAAAAAGAAATTGGTAGTCTCACGAATACATTGTTTTAAATGGAAGGAAGTGAGGTATGCCACCCAGGCCCTTCCCATTTAAAAAAAATGGTGAGAAATTGTGGCACCATGGGACTGTTAGATGAAAATACAGAGAGCTCTCCTACACAGAGAGATTCCATTATTTTTAGATCATAGAATCCCTACAGTGTGGAAACAGGCCCTTCGGCCCAACCAGTCCAAGCTAACAAAATCGCAGCAGATATGGTTGTCTCTGCATACTTGCATATTATGGGGGGAAATCATTTCACTCCTGAGGAGTCTGGTACAGCCAGAGAAGCTGGGTTCCAAAACTTATGAAGAAATTGTCACCAAAACCATTGGCGATTACTGAAAGGTTTAGATTCCATAAATGCAACCAGCATGATGATGAATCTATTTTCTAGTCTGTAGCAATTTAATTCTGCAAATTCAGTGACAACTTAAATTATGTTGTCAAGGCAGACTGGTAAAGCAATCTAGGAGAAGAGATTACTGATGGAAAGGAACCTAGATTTAAAGAAACCACTGGAAATAGCAATCTTCATTGAACTAATAGCCAAGGAAGCTCAACAGCTAAACTCGATCATAAGAATTCACAAAATAGCAGCTGAGAGTTGAGCACCATATGGACTCAAACTGCCACCAGTGTGAGAAAACAGGTCACATAGCAGCAAGTTGCTGGTATAAAGACGCTGCATACAGAATCTGCAGCAAAAATGGACACATTGAATGGATATGTTTGAGGAAGAATCACCAACAAAATACAGTAAAAGTAAAGAAACCAAACATAGAAGAGTGCAGCATAGTACAGGCCCTTCGGCCCACGACACTGTGCTGAAATTTTACCTGAAACCTAAGGTCTACCTAACTTCCACTGCTACCTTATACTATCATCCATATGCCTATATAATAGCCGCTTAAATGATCCTAATGAGGCCCAATCCACTACCCTCTCCAGCAAAGCATTCCACGCCCCTATCACTCTCTGAGTAAAGAACCTACCTTGGACGTCTCCCCGATATCTACCTCCTTTCACTTTAAAACTATGTCCCCTCGTAAAAGCTACCTCCACCCTAGGGAAAAGTCTCTGGCTATCTACTCTATCTATATCTCTGATCATTTTTTACACCTCTATCAAGTCACCGTTCATCCTTCGTCGTCCTAAAGAGAAAAGCACTAGCTCTCTCAACCATTCCTCCTAAGACCTTCCCTCCATTACAGGCAACGTCCTGGTAAATCTCCTCTGCACCTTTTCCAACGCTTCCACATCTTTCCTGCAATGGGGTGACCAGAACTGGACACAAAATACTCCAGATGTGGCCGAACCAGGCTTTTGTATAGCTGGAGCATAACTTCACAGCCCTTGAACTCAATCCCTCTATTAATGAAAGCTAACACACCATACGCCTTCTTGACAACTTTATCTACCTGGGTGGCAGCTTTCAGGGAACTGTGAACATGAACCCCGAGATCCCTCTGTTCCTCCACACTGCCAAGAATCTTTCTGTTAACCCTGTATTCTGCTTTCAAATTTGTCCTTCCAAAATGAATCACCTCACAATTTTCAGGCTTAAACTCCATCGGCCACTTCTCAGCCCAGCTCTGCATTCTATCAATGTCCCTTTGTAACGTAGAACAGCCCTTCGCACTGTCCACAATGCGACCCACCTTCGTATCGTCTGTGAACTTGCTAATCCACCCTTCCACTCCTTCATCCAAATCATTTACAAAAATCACAAATAGAAGAGGACCCAGAACAGATTGTTGTGGTACACCACTCATAACTGAGCACCATGTTGAATATTTTCCGTCCACTACCACCCTTGGTCTTCTAAGGGTCAGCCAATTCTGAATCCAATCTGCCACATTTCCCCCTATCCCATGCCTCCTTACCTTCTGCATGAGCCTACCATGGGGAACCTTATCAAACGCCTTACTTAAATCCATGTATACCACATCCACTGCTCCACCTTCATCCACGTGTTTGGTCACCTCTTCAAAGAATTCAATAAGGTTTGTGAGGGATGATCTACCCCTCACAAATCCATGCTGACTATCACGAATCAAATTGTGCCTTTCCAAGTGATCATAAGTCCTGTCTCTCAGAGCCCTTTCCAATAAATTGCCCACCATTTATGGTCACCATTGCTGAGACTAGTCCAGATTTTTTAATAATTGAATTTAAATTCGTTCAGCTGCATGGTGAGAATGAACTTGCAACGACAGCCTAGGTCTCAAATTATGAATCCAGTGACAGTAGGAAGAAAA
This sequence comes from Ginglymostoma cirratum, assembly GCA_024137785.1. Taxonomy (NCBI): domain Eukaryota; kingdom Metazoa; phylum Chordata; class Chondrichthyes; order Orectolobiformes; family Ginglymostomatidae; genus Ginglymostoma; species Ginglymostoma cirratum. The sequence goes on along the minus strand of JAHRHZ010000008.1, from coordinate 2,946,520 downwards.
TCTAAACAGTACGGAAGGGAACGAAAGAAGTCCAGATTCACAGTCTGAGGAGGAGCTGTTATGAAACAGATTGGCCATTGCTGGTGACACCAACTGATACTGGGTCAGTCCCTTTGTGAATGATAAACTAGTTAAGACGGAGGTGGACACCGGTGTGACAGTTTCACTGATGCCCGATAGTGTATCAGAAGCAGCTGAGTCACATTGCACTACAGTCCTCAAAAACTGTATCAAGATATACAGGGAAAATAGTGCCTTTAAGGGGTTGTATCAATGTGAATGTTCAGGTGTACAGTCAGTCTGAAGATTTGTCTTTACATGTCAGTGAAGAAAGTTTTCCAATTTTATTGGGAACAACATGGTTAGAGAAAATTAAACTCAACTGGGTTGAAGTAAGTCACTTGTCAGATTTTGAGATTGATCAATTACTAATTCTAAAGAAACATGTCATAGTTTTCAATGGGGATCTGAGAAGCATGGAGAATATCTCTGTCAAGTTGAAAATCAAAGATGAGAACCAAACAAAATGATGCAAGGCTAGATCAGTGCCTTTTGCAATCAGCCCAAAAGGTTGAGGCACAATTATAGAGGCTGGTCAAGGTGGGAATATTTGAACCCGTAAATGTGAATGACTGGGCTGCTCCTATGGTACCAGTGAGGAAGAAAGATGATTGGCATACATCTATGGTGGTTATTAGGTCAGTATAAGTCTGGTACTGTGTGCTGGACATTATCCTTTGCTTTTAATCAAGGGTCAACTTGGACTAGTTGGAAGTCAGCTTTTCACTAAAATTGACCTTAGTCAAGCCAGTCCAAATGATTGTAGATCATGAGTCACAGAAATACATGATGATTGTAATACCATAAAGGACTATTCAAATGCATGAGACTTCCATTATTCAAACGTGCCATGAATCAGATTTTAAGTGGATTGGATGGAGTCCAGTATCCTATTTTAATGATATTTTAGTCATGGGGAGAACTGACAAACAGCATCTCCACAATTAGATGTTATTCTGCATAGACTAGAAGATTATGAGACCGAAGAATGAAGAAAGCCAAATATGAATTTTTTAAATCTTTCATTGAATCTTTAGGCGATGTCACAAGTCAGCTTCAAATCAAAAGCCATAACTGAGGCACCAGCACTTAAAAATGTAAACCAATTACAATCATTTTCGGGCTCGATAAACTATGTCAAATTTGTCCCAGGGTCAAAAATCACACAACACCAAGTTATAAGCATTGTAACTATTCTCAAGCCACTGCATAATGTATTATGCCAAAACAAAAAATGGAAACGGAAAGATCAATATGAAAAGGCATTTACACAAGCTGAAGTAGCTTTATTTAAGTCAGGAGTCCTCACTCATTTTGACCCTAAATTACTTTTGCAACTATTGCTGGAATTCCCTCCTGACAGCACTGCGGGTCAACCCACAGCAGGTGGACTGCAGCAGTTCAAAAAGGCAGGTCACCACCACCTGCTCATGGGCAACTAGAGACAGGCAATAAGTGCTGGCCTGCTAGCAATATGCACATCCCACGAATGAATGAAAAAAATTTTCATGCAATGCATCACTGTATGGATTGACAGCAGTAGATTCACACATATTACTCAATGGTGAAAAATGCCAATAGCTTTGCATGAAGATCAATTGAACAAAGTGAAAATGAACTATGCACAGAGAAAGAAGCTACAGGAATCATATTTAGCATTAGACGATTGAATCAATTCCTGCATGGTCAGGAATTTACCCTCCTAATAGACCACAGACTGCTGACCGCAATATTTGGGCCTCATGCAGCAATACCTTCTCCGCGGGTCGTACCCAGGTTTGATTCCACTCTCGGGCGACAGGCTGTGTGGAGTTTGCACATTCTCCCCATGTCTGAGTGTGTTTCTTCGGGGTGCTCTGGTTTCCTCCAACAGTGCAAGGATGCGCAGGTTAGGTGGATTGGCCATGCTACATTGTCCAGTGTCCAGGGATGTCAATGTTAGGTGGGAAAATGCAGGGTTACAGTGCAGGGTTACAGAGTAGGGTAGGGGTAGGATGCTTTTTGGAGAGTTGGTATGGACTCCTCTGGCTGAATGGCCCACATCCATACTGTAGGAATTCTATGATTCTAAATTCCCTTTCTTTAAAAGCTAAGGAAATTATTTCAACTACACAAGGGTCAATATGGTATTGTCAGATTGAAGATGACAGCCAGAAGCTATTTTTGGTGACTAGTGTCCGACTTTGAAATTGAAGAGAAGGCGGAAATATCTGCAGCTTGTGCAAAAGTTCACGACTTACCTCCATTAGCACTATTACACATGGGAATGGCCATGGCAAAGAATCTATTTTGACTTGCCAGACTTCAGAAAGGTGAATGCTTTTCATCGTGGTTATCACATTCTAAATGGCCTGAATTTGCCATCATGAAGACGTCTGCAGAGAAAACGTCTGCATTGAAAGTCTGGGGTGGTCTTGATGAGATCTGGTTTTCTAGATCAACTAGCTAGTATTAAAGGTCCACGGTTTATATCATAAGAGTTCGCGGACGATCTAATGCAGGAACAAATTCAACGCATCCAATCAGTTCCTTATCATCCAGCCACAAATAGCTTGGTAAAAAGATTAATATTTCTTAAAAGGTAACTCAAAAACCAAGATCACTATCCAAAAGACTGATCCAAATTTCACTGACATTACGGATATAACCCATTCAATGACTCATAGTTCTCTGGCATTGATCATGGTAAAACGTCAGTTGAGCATGGCATTTGATTTGCTGAAACCACCCATGATGAAAGACATTGTTGACAGGAAATGACAGAATAAGGTTTTCCAATGAAAGAACATGGCCAAACAGTACTTTACAAAAAGGTCAAGAAGTGATGGTAAGCAATTACATCAGTGGTGAGAATGGGTACTTGCCATAATTGTAGCACAGACTGGAATTGTATCCTACATTGTACAGATGAGAGACGGTGTAGTACTGAGAAGACATGTAGATCAATTCTTGGCAATCAGATGTGCCAAAGACAACATTAATTGAAGATCCACAAATAACTGTGTCAAATACAGACCTGGATATACCTAATTACTGAGCTTCTGAGGGAGAGAGTATCTTTGTAGAGAATACCACAGCATTTTGTGAACCTCCAAGCATTCAGTCTTGTTAGGAAAGGACAATGACAGGCGATATTCTGAGTACACTTAAAACACCAGGGGTTAAAGACAATAGGAAAAATAGAGATGCCTGAGGTGCGCCGATGGCCTCGCAGGAAATCAATGTCCTCTAGAATGCCTTGCTGACTGTTGTTTATATGATTGTAATTATTGTGAATGTTTGCATTGCAGGAGCCTTTCATATAAAGGGGAAGGAATGTTGTGTATTTGTGGAAGTATGGTGGACAGACGGTTCAAGAGTCTGATCATGTGACGCATTGACGATGTCATCAGCCATTTTGGGCAGGAAACAGCTTAGTTTAACCTTGTAACCTGTAGAATAAACATCTCCTTAATAAAGCTCCTTGTTGGTAACACTTTGGCCTCCTGGACCTTCTTGGAATATAATATATAATAATATTCATACTGCAAGAATAAATTTAGTTAATACACTGTACCCAAGCAATGCATCCTTCCTGAGGTGTAGTTTCCTGAACTGAGCACAGTCGTCCAGATAAAGTCTGTGCAAGACCCTAAACAAATGAAGCACAACTTCTTATCATTTATATTCTTTTTTCTTCAAGCTAAAGGTCAACAATAGTGTCTTTAGTTGTTTTTATATGTGATTTGTGCATCTGGATACCTACGCCATTCTCTCCTCCACAGTTCTTGGCATTTAGAAAATATACTTTCTTCATGCCTTCCTTGGATTTAAAATGGGTGGCTTTTTGTTTCCTCTTGTTGAACATTATCCACCACAAAAAAATCACAGAATCTGACAGCGCAGAAGGAGGTCTGTCCTTTGCTTTAGTGCTGATTCTTCGTAGGAGCAATTTGCCAACTGTCTCTCCCTGGCCTTCTCCTCACAGATGTGCATATTCGTCCTTGTCAGACAATATTCTGTCTCGTGTGCCTTGACTGAACCTGCCTCTGCCACACTGTCATTCCAGAAGCACCCATATGCTGCATGAAAAGGCTTCGTGTGTCTCCATTGCTACTTCACAAATTACATAAAATCTGCCCTCTTGTTCTTGATTCTTCCACCAATGGAAAGTTTATGATTCCCTGTCAACTTTGTCCAGGCCTCCTCTTGATCGTGAATATCTATACTAAATCTCCACCCAATCTTCAATTCTCCAGGAAAACAGTCCCAATTTCCCCAATCTATGTGAGAGATAAAAGGTACTGCAGATGCTGGAGAATCCGAGATAACAAGGCGTGGGGCTGGATGAACACAGCAGGCCAAGCAGCATCATAGGAGCAGGAAAACTTGACGTTTCGGGCCTAGACCCTTCATCAGAAAATCATTGTTCCCCAATCTATGTAATGTATTTCTTATTTCTGTAATCATTCTTGTAAATCTTCTACTTTATTGAAAGCATTTACATCTTTCCTAAGGTTTGGTGTTCCCCCCAAACCCTCCCCATAGCTTACCTGCTTTAAAAAATGCACAATTAGTTACTATTTCCTCTCATTATGATTATCCCAGACAATATTTTACATTACTGCTCCTTAACTATACAGTTTACATTGTTCTGAACTTTGTGAAGTCGGTTACAATGCGTTCATTAAGAACCATACTCACATCTTTCACAACCAGACATCAGTTGCCTTTTGAGTCTTTAAAAGGGACTACCTTTTCCTTTAGCTATTCTTTACCTCTTGTATCTTTATGTTTATAAATGCTGAGAGGACCTCAGTTTGGCCCATAGAATTAGTCAGTCCACATTTCTCTCTAACCTCTGTTCCTATTTACTGTGACTGGTACAGCGAGGAAAGCTATCATATTTGTAAAGTTGTTGCAAGATAATAAATAATAACATTAAATTTTTCTTTAAAATTGACCACTTTTCTGAAAACTGTTCTATTTCCTTTGAAAATTAATCAGTTCCCAATTCATTTGTACCAGTAATCTAATGATATAATTTGAAATGAAAGTGGAAACGCTTTGTTTACAGACTGCGGGAAGTTTAATTTACATTAAAAAGAACCCTGAATATAAAAGAGATAAAAGGTACTGCAGATGCTGGAGAATCCGAGATAACAAGGCGTGGGGCCTTGTTATGAACACAACAGGCCAAGCAGCATCATAGGAGCAGGAAAACTTGACATTTTGGGTCTAGACCCTTCATCAGAAATGGGGGAGGGGAAGTGGATTCTGAAATAAATAGGGAGAGAGGGGGAGGCGGATAGAGGATGGAAAGAGGAGAGGATAGGTGGAGAGGAGGCAGACAGGTCTAGGCCCGAAACGTCAAGTTTTCCTGCTCCTATGATGCTGCTTGGCCTGCTGTGTTCATCCAGCCCCACGCCTTGTTATCCTGAATATAAAAGGGCTTTTTAGAGGATATTTTGGGAGATTTTATGTCATGTTGTTTGTAAAATGTCATACATATGAATAAAAGTCCCTTACAAGGATTCAGTTGAAGTCGACATATCTATTCAGACAGTCAAGGCTCAATCTTCTCATTCCCTTGGATTAAAACTTGAAGACAGCAGAGATGTAGGCTCTGTCTACTTATTGACGCTCGCATGAAACACGAGCAAGTTTAAAGCTGTCTTCATTAGCATGCAGTGCACAAACGATCCTGGGAAAAAATGTTACACAGCCAACTTATTTTATTTTAAATCAGTGCACCTACACTTCATAGAGCCACTCAAAATGAAGTGCATCCAGAAGCATTTCAAGTGCTTTTTATTAGTGCCTTTATATTGTTGATTAGGCCACTCGGGACCACAAAATACAAATGTACAGAAGTGTAGAGTACATGATCTAACCATCTGTATCTGAAAACTACAATCAGGGTTCTACAAGTGGCAAAGAATCCTAATTTGCACATTTATGAAGTCTCCTGCCTATTTCAGGTGAGCTGGTTGATCATATCGAACTGACCGCGGGCATTAATCTTAACACTGAACTGTGAACATCTCCCCTCCACCTCAGATTTTTATTCCTTGTCCAATTGTCCTTTAGCTGAGAAACAGGTGGTGGGCTTTAACAGGTGCTCGTCAGAATCTCTTTTTTTTGTGAATAACCAAAGTTTCTGCCACAATTGTTAAAATGTGAAGTGCTGAAGAATTGCCTGGTCATTGAATATTATTTCCCATTTTGTGTTTTTTGAATACATGATTCAACGGCTTTGTGTTTATCATGAGAAAAACCTGTCCTACCACCCTCAATTACTCGTGCATATAATGACAGTTCTTGTACATTTTCAACTCTAATTAACAGAAGTTCAGAAACATTTTTTAAAGGGAACCTTTGGACTGAGTTTTACCCAGCTCTAAATGATGTGGGCAATGGCAAACCAGTTGGGAAAATATGACAATATCAGTGAAAGAGATTTTCGATGCTGAGAAAGAGAAGTCCAACTTTCTACCCCAACTTTGAATGACGAAAAGAGAGCCTCACTAGAAAGTGGTGAGAGGCCTATTTGCATACATTTGCACCTTGTTGATACTTAATCAGACTTAATTTACTTGCAATTTCCTACTCTCCCGCAGAGTAAAGAAAAATGAGATAGCAAGACGTCCCAAATATAAAATCAGAACATGTACCTGTAGGTTCCAACTTCCATCTATTCCTCCAGGTGCCCACCATTTTGACCAGCAGAACCCAATATAAACTCCATGGGTAGCAGCTGCCTGCACTTCCCATCCAAGAAGTTTAGCATCAGACAGGAACCAGCTTCACCACACCATCATGGCACATCTCTAATTCACTTAGAATACAGCTATCTCCTTCAATGCTGCACTTCAGTGCACACTGACGTCTTGCATTGTAATACTACGGCCATGCCTCTTTGCATGAAGGGAAAGACAGCCATCTCACAAGCTGTAGCACTGTGCTTCTCAGGGTTCTTTGCTTGCTCACTTAGTGCTCAGTCTCTCAATGCCTACTTGGATCACAGCATCTCTTCCTTACCTTGATCAATTTTCTTTGCACATTGCTGCATAATTCAGAACTTACAGACTCGCCATACTTCTATCTTTCCTTGCCTAGAGCATGTCTGCCAGCCGTTGAAACAGGGTGGATATGTTGCTTTATGGAACATCTGCTATGACAATGTCATACCTGCAGCACGGGCTAGCAGTTTTTGTGGCAAACATGCATTATGCTTCAACCAAATAGTAGTGCGTCAAAGTTCAAGGTGAGTAATCTTCATTCAAATCAAAGGGAACTGTTGTCGTTCTGGGAGGCCAGCACTATCAGTTTGCTTGGGGACCCTTCATCCCTCCAGAATCGATAACAAGTTCAACAATTTTAGGGCCTCAACTCTCCCATGTCCTAGCCCCCAGTCCCACACACCAGGCCTTGTTATCACATAGTCTGCCATTACACACTACCTATTGTTAGCCACTAACAGTCTCCATTAACAACTATTCAGTCTCCTAGCCAGATTATTAACCACTCCTTTGTCTGTCCAACTGTTCTTCTCTCTCTCTGGGCTCTATCCCTACCTATCGTTTACTCTTTACCTTCTGCATATAAACAACATTTTCCTAGCTACCATCTGTTCCGAGGAAGGGTCACTGGACCTGATACATTAACTCTGATTTCTCTTCACAGATGCTGCCATACCTGATGAGCATTTCCAGCAACTTCAGTTAACTGAGATAAAAGGTACTGCAGATGCTGGAGAATCCGAGATAACAAGCATGGGGCTGGATGAACACAGCAGGTCAAGCAGCATCATAGGAGCAGGAAAACTTGACGTTTCGGGCCTAAACCCTTCATCAGAAATGGGGGAGGGGAAGAGGGTTCTGAAATAAATAGGGAGAGAGGGGGAGGTGGATAGAGGAGAGGATAGGTGGAGAGGAGGCAGACAAGTCGTAGAGGCGGGGATGGAGCCAGTAAAGGTGCGTGTAGGTAGGGGGGTAGGAAGGAGATAGGTCAGTCCAGGGAGGACGGACAGGTCAAAGGGGCGGGATGATGTTAGTAGATAGGAGATGGGGGTGTGGCTTGAGGTGAGAGGAAAAACAGGTTAGGGAGGTGGAGGTGAGCTGGGCTGGTTTTGGGATGCGGTTGGGGGAGGGGAGATTTTGAAGCTTGTGAAATCCACATTGATGCCATTGGGCTGCAGGGTTCCCAGGCTGAATATGATTTGCTGTTCCTGCAGCCTTCGGGTGGCATCACTGTGGCATTGCAGGAGGCCAAGGATGGACATGTCATCTGAGGAGTGGGAGGGGGAGTTGAAATGGTTCGTGACTGGGAGGTGCAGTTGTTTGTTGCGAACTGAGCGCAGGTGTTCTGCAAAGCGGTCCCCAAGCCTCCGCTTGGTTTCCCCGATGTAGAGGTACAGCTGATGCAGTATACCACATTGGCAGATGTGCAGGTGAACCTCTGCCTGGTTCATCCAGCCCCATACTTGCTAACTTCAGTTAACTTCTGTGTTTGTTTCTGATTTACAGCATCCACAGTTCTTTCAGCTTCTTTTTCAGTCAGTCGGCCGGTTGGCGTTGCCATGGGCAGAGTTTGGAGATTCTATATCATTACAGATTGAAGAAAGGCCAATGTTACATTTGCAGCAGATTAATAGTAAGCCATTCAGGGACTGCACAGAGATCAGTCAGAGGTCTGGTCACTCGTTAATCAGTGTTGTCCCTCTCCATTGGTCAGGATAGGGCCAGTCTTGAACAACAACAAATTGTTACTCTATGCTAGGCACAAGAGAAAGAATGGCACTCCCTTTTTCAGGGCTTAAACATGGTATTTTCCTAAGAACAGACAGCTTGTGATAGTTTAATTCTTAAAGCTGCAGTTGCTATGACAATCAGTCAGATTTCTTCTTTCATTCACTCACGAGGAGAGGGCATCATTGGCTTGGCCACCATTTATCACCCATCCCAGTGGGCAGTTAAGTGTCAACCACATTGCTGTGGGTCTGAAGTCACATGTAGTCCAATTTCCTTGCCTAAAAGAATTGAGTGAACTAAATGGGTTTATCTAACAATCACCAATGGTTTCATAGACATCATTAGACTCTTAATTCCAGATTTTCTTTTATTGAATTCAGATTTCACCATCCGCTGTGGCAGGACGCAAACTCTGGTCCTCAGAACAATACTTGGGTCTCCAGATCAACAATCCAGAGTAATACAACAAGTCTATCGCCTACCCATAGCGGTTGCAAACCGGTTGTACATTTATGAATGTGTGCTTCTATTTGCAATGAAGTGTCACCTGTACTATCTATGCGCTCTTGGACGCTTTTCTTTCTCACTGCCTTCCCAATAGATGCATTGAGAGGGGCTATTCATTGATATCAACTGACCTGGTGGTGTATGGCAATTATTTTCTAAAGCAATCTATTTGGAAATATGATTACATACCTCTGGAGCAATGTGTGATAACAAGGCCTTATGTGTAAGATGGGGGGCTATGACCTGGAAGAGTTTAGGCTCTAAAATTATTGAACTTGATATTGAGTCCAGAGGGCTGCAGGGTCCCCGAGCATAGAAGCCGATGCTTTCCCAGCTACTATCAGTTCTAAGGGAGGGTCACCAGACTGGAAATGTTAACTTTGACTTTTTCTTCACAGATGTTGCCAGACCTGCTGAGTTTTTCCAGCAACTTGTGTTTTTGAAAACAGTGCAGTAGGTGGAACTTGAATCCAGGCCTCCCAGCCCAGGGCAGAAATACTATCACTGTGTCACGAGAGGGACTCAAAAATTGATACGAACCCAGGTCACCAGATTGATAGCCTGGGAACAATACCACTTGGCCATTGATTCCTTTTACCTGGAACCTCTTCCTGTAACTGTCCAGTCTCATTAACTTCCCTTGAGCTTTCTGCAATTATGGGCAAAACTATAATGTTCACTCCAGTCAAATTACCTTGGAGTAAGTCCATTCTGTCTACAGGTATTTTTCTTAACGATTCCTAATATCGCTGGTCTGGATAACAAGTCACACTCCAATTGCACTTTGCATAATGCTGGGATATATTCTCCATTTTTCAAGTTTACTAGCACTTTCGCAGTGATTTCACTGAAGGCAAAACTAGATCCTACTCCGGGAAAAGAGTTTGTGCAGCACCTGTGTCCCTTTCTATAGGGAAGGGCTTAGCTGTATCATTTTAAGCAAATAATTATCTTCCCTTTTCGCAAAAACCCTTTGAATCTATCATTCACCTTACTCACCTCTTCTGCACTTAAGAGCAGTGTTTACTGCCATTCTTAGTTGCACTTAAAGTTACAATTTGATTCATGGTGTTCTCCTTTTGAACGTCCGTTTCAATTTCATTCTAACAGACCCCAATACGTCCTATGGGATTCCCTCACAACTTCCAGCATTCTGAAAGAAGGTTTCTTTTGATAGTACAATGAAAACAGGTGCTTTTATTACCATTTTCTTAAGTTCTTTGAAGAGAATAATCTAAGAACTTTATGCGATTTCAATGCCAAATGCTCATTTCCACCTGTCAACATTAACTTGCTTAACCCTTTTGAATTCACTGTAGATTTGCCCAAGCTATTTTCTTAAATTTCAAAACATTTTCATGTGTGCTTCAGAGACTAACTGATATGCACCTGGGTGGCACGGTGGCTCAGTGATCAGCACTGCTGCCCCACAGCACCAGGGACCCAGGTTTGATTCCAACTTTGAGCAACTGTCTGTGTGGAGTTTGCACATTCTCAGTGTCTGCATGGGTTTCTTACAGGTGCTCTGGTTTCCTCCCACAGTCCAAAGATTTGCAGGTTAGGTGGAATGGCTGTGATAAATTGCCCTATAATGTTTGGGGTGAATTAGTCATGGGAAATGCAGGGTTATAGGGTAGGGAGGTGGGCATGGGTGGGATGCTCTTTGAAGGGTAAATGTGGACTCAATGAGCCAAATGGCCTGCTTCTACACTATGAGGATTCTATGAACACCTAGCTGACCTTGTTACAATCACTACACAGTCAACTTATTTTAATTTGCATTCTTTTGAATTTGATCTCTCCTTCCTTTTTTTTCTTCTCTTTGTCTTTTTCTGCTCTTTGGATTTCCATCTCCAGGATTTTCTCTTGCTTTTCTCACATACAAACTGCTTTAACTATTACTCAATATGAATCGATTCCGAGTACTTGGAGTACCTAGACTGTTCTGTGTATTTATTACACCTAAACACTGTTTGCTCTTTCAATTATTTCTGATTTCTTAACCCTGACAGGCAATTCCACTGCTAATTTACTTGCCAATTCACCATAGCTTTTGGGATGCCTTGCGAATTTGTCAGGTACATCTTTCCCACCCGCAGGAAGGTTTTAGCAATTTCTAGTGCCATCTTACTTTTGACAGCACAAAACACGGTGTTTCCTTTAAACACTTTTTCCCTTAACATCTCCATTCCCAATCTTATGTTTTTTTTTCCCAAAATTTCCGAGGAACCTCCACACTCTCTCATCACTCGCTGGGATTGGTCACTGGAAGTCAAGATCCACTTTTCATGGAATCATAACAAATATGAAAAGATCTAGTCAAGCTACCCAAAGCCCCCAAGTTATGAAACTGATGCCCAAGGGTTAAAAGAAAGTACTTAACAAGAAAATAACTCTTTATTCCAAAGATTCTGACTTTAACCAATGGTAATTGGGAAATATGAACTGCTAACTCATAATGCTCTCTCACTTAGAACTTTAACCCTTTTAAATTCCCCCTCTCACAGATACACAAAGACAAACAGAACATGGATGTTAAAAGGGGGCTGCCAAGAGTCCAGACTGCAGGCCTACTGAAGCCAGTGATCCCGACTCTGGGAATCACCACCTCTACAACCTCCTTGTGACGTCAGGAGATGAACAGAAGAAGAAAAGGAGAGGGCCAGAAAAGGATGGCAGCTGGCCTGGAGCAACTGGGGCCAGTAGCCCAAACACTACTCACTGCGCTGGTGCCGCCATCTTTGATCGTGTATTAAAATACTGTCCGCCACAACAAGATTCTGCATGTTGTCACTGTCCCTTTTATCCCATGAACTATAACTCTGCTCATGAATCTACTGCATGGCACTATATCAAATACCATCTAAGCAGCGTCAAGAAATCCTGGAGGGTTTTCACTTACATGGCTACATCAATATCAACATTGCCAAGCCAAAGTCAGACCAGATTTTGCTGTTAACACGAAGTTAGGCAGTCCTTGGAAATTTAGCTTTCACTCACAGAGGGTGAGTTATGGTTCACTTCAGTTGTTTTTCTTTGTTTTAACGTGTTTTACTGAAATTTATTCAATGGTGCAACCAGTATCTTCAGGAATAGGAAAAAAAAGAAAAATATTATCAACATCGCAACTGCAATTGTTACAGCTTTATGTCTGCACTTCTGTCATGGCTGTGAACAATAAAGCCGTTTCCATCAACAGACCAGACTTCCATCAAACAGAAACCTGCGCCCTTCTAGGATCCATGAATGGAACGGAGTGCCACAGAACTAATAATTACACTTTAATTACAGTACACTGCATTAGAGAGCACTTAAGATGCCCATCTCACTCTCCTGTTTTGAAAGGCAGCAAATACCATGCTGTCAGACTATTCTGCTCAGTCTAAAACTAATAATCTAGTTTATTTATAAGTAGGATAATTGTACATCAGCAATAAAGCACACAGCACGTTAATCATGATGCACGTTCTTAGACAATGGTAAAGATAAAACCGGTGATCTTGAATATAACGAGACTGACAGAGTCTGCTGGAGTATGTTACTAACTTATAGGTGAAGGGACTGCATTTATTGCATCAAGAGCAGAGGATAACAGAAATTCATCACACAGAAGGAGGCCATTCAATCCAAAACACTAGCTGAAAAGGAGCTACTCTGCTTAATAAACTTTCCAGATTTTGTTCCGAAGGCCTGCAGGTTATGGCACTTCAACAGCACTTCTACTTACTTTGTGAAAAAGCAATGATGGTTTCAGCCTCTAAATACCCTTTCAGGCAGTGAGTTCCAGATTTCCACCTCCATCTGGTTGAAGTCTTTCTCCTTAATTTATCTAGGCTCCGTCTAATTTTATACAACTCTAAAACTCCCTCTCAACCTCTTATGTTCAAAAGTAAACAACCCGTCTATCCATGGCTGATCTTCATTTTAACTCAAATTACCCATCCTGGTTTTGTAATTCTATACAGTCTAAGCAAGAAAGATTTTTTTATTAACCTCAGTGTTCAATTGATCCATTTAGCCATAACGATTTTTTTTAGGAGACTGTTCCACATTTCTATTACTGTTTGTGTGAAGAAGTGCTTTCCAAAAACATGCATGAACAGTCTTGCTCTAAATTTAAGATTTTGCCCCATTGTCATGGACTCTCTCTCCAGCAGAAATAATTTCACTTTATTTATCCCATTAATGTGTTTAAACATCTTGGATAGTTCAATGATATCAACTTTTAATCCTCTTCGTCCAAGGGCCACATCTTTGTACCTTGTCCTAATAATTTCATCCTTTTAGCCCCAATGTCATTCTGGTGAATTTGGACAAGAATTTCTCCAAGGTCATTCTAGAGTATCCACCTATCACAGTGTCATTTTATTTAGAATGATATTGAGGAGCCTAGGAAATATAAATTCAACTGGACTGAGAGAGGAAGCACTCAGGGCTGGAATTTTACTTGCACAAAGAGACATGACTGGTTTTTAAAGGCGAAATAGTTCAAACTTATGCCACTGCTTAGGATTTACTCATGGCAGCATGTTAGATCCAAATATCTTCAGCTATTTCATTAAAGTGTTTCTCTCTCTACTGTGAGGTCCGAAGTCCTGACGAAGGGTTTTGGCCCAAAACGTTGACTTTCCTGCTCCTCAGATGCTGTCTGACCTGCTGTGTTTTTCCAGCTCCACATTTATTGACTCCAGCTTCCAGCATCTGCAGTCCTTACCGTCTCTGAGGTCTAAAGTGGGGCTGCTTGCTAATGATTGCATTGTGTTCTAGTCCAACTGAAGAATTGAACATTTGAGGACAATGTTCTCAAACTTGACATTAAGATCATGGTTTACCTGGTAGTAATGATCCCTGCATTGTATTACATTTCAAAGTTTTGGACATCTTGTAGCTGGCACCTGAAGCATTTGAGACTACCACCACCAGGGCATTCACAAGATCCTACAAATCAGTGGCAAGAAAGGTGATCCAACAGGAGGGTCCCTCCCAAGCCAACTTGCCCTGCATCAAGGTGCTAAATGCACAAAACCAGCTCGACCAGGCAGGACATATAACTTACGTGTCTGACACTAATTCCCAAGGCAACTGCTCTACTCAGAACTCAGTCACAGCAGGATATTCTCAGAAGGACAGTGGAAACACTTTAGAGATGTTCTCAAATCATCTCTGAAGCAATCAAACATGTCTACCAAACTATAGGTGACCCTGACTTGTGATTAACTACATCAGAAAAGGTTCATTTGGGAAAGTACTGAACATGTCAAGAAGCTTTTCTGGGAACATGCAAAGGTAAGATCAATATAGTATGCAAACCTCCAAACAACCCATCCAACAGACTCTTCATGCACCACCTGGACCAGTTGTGGCAGAATCTGCAGACTGTACATTGAACTTCCCAGCCATCTCAGAATCTACTGCACTAGCATGGACAAAAGTCATCCTTAATCCTGAAAGACTGTTGAATAAGAGTTCAGCTCCAGTTGTAGTTCCTCAGGAAAGTGAAATACTCCAAGCCCTCAAGCAACCAGACCTGTACAATATTAAAGCTTGGGCTAAGAAATGGCAAGTATCTCTTGAGTCACACAAGATCTAAGCAATGATCAGTTCAGACAAGAGAGAATCTGAACATCTCCACTGACATTCAATTGCATTATCATTGTTGAATCCACCATCAGCATCCTTGGAATTGGTACTGGCCAGAAACTCTGTGACTATTAAAACTGATCAGAAGTTTGATTGCGTCCAACAAGTGGCTCACTTACTGAATCTCCAAAATATCCTCTCCAACCAGACAGACGCTGGGAATGTGATGAAATACTCCTTCCTCTACATGCATGGCTACAGCTTCAGTAACACTCAAGAAGCTCAACATCGTCCAGTGCAAAGTGGCTTACTTGATTGACAGCCCTTCTATACCCTTAATCGAATGGCAAATAACGATGGTCTAGCCAAGGACAACCAAGTCCTAAAAATGAATAATAACTAAATAAAGTATCAGGATTATTGCTTGTGGCAGTTGAATTCCATCTTGTTAGCTACATATCTGGCATATCCATCATGAGGACAGCTAGATATCATTATGACATATGGGGGAGTAACAGTGTTGGTTTCCATATCATCATTTTGTATGACATTTTCACAGGAGGAAGACAACATCTGTGAATTTAATAGGAAGTTCGTTACATAAATCTATAAATTACATATTCAAAAGATCAATGTGGGCTGCACCAATTCTGTAACTTTATAAAAATAAATCAATGGGTATGTCTCATAAAATTGTGCTAGATAAGGTAAGGGTTACATGTGTAGGAGGGTTAGACAGTAACCTATGTCTCTGTTCCAGTGAATAAGAAATGAGTCCCGGGGAGTGTGCAGATGGCTCACAATGTGCCTGCATATATGAATAGTAGATAATAAAACAGTCTGCATTTAGAAGAGAAACATACTCAAATCTTACCTGTGGAACAAATTAAAAGTTGGTAGTTACATATACATGAGTTAAAAAAATCCTTTGTGTACTTACCCAAAGGAGCTGAACTAACATTAGCACATCAATTTGCATCCAATTTCTGTGCTGCACAACCTTTGTAAATCAAGACCATATAAGACTGTGTAAGACTATAAGACAGAGGACAGGAAGTGGTCATTCAGCCAACTGAGTCTGTTCCATCATTCCGCAAGATCATGGTTGATCTGCTATCCCTCAAAGTCACTTTCTCGCCTTTGCCCATCACCCTTGATTCCACTATAAATTCATCTCTCTCAACCTTGAATGTACTTAATAATTCAACCTCAAAAGCCCTCAGAGTAAAGAATTCCACAGCTTCACGACCCTCAGAGAAGAAATTTCGCTATGTCTGAAATGTGTGATCCCTGATTCTGAGATTATGTTCTATGGCCCTACACTTTCCCACGAGAGGAAACAATCTCTCCACATCTACCTTGTCAAGTTCCTAAGAATCTTGTACATTTCAATAAGTTCGACTCTCATTCTTCTAAATTCCAATCAGTACACATTTAACCTCCTAGAACAGTCTCTCCATACCCGGTATCAGCTTACTGAATGTTTTCTGGACTGTCTCCAATGCCAGTATATCATTACAATACTCCACTTGCTCCTAGGGTAGTGTTCCATCCCAGTATGTTGATGACTCATGCTAAATAACCCATCTGCTTCACTGTGGAGATCTCTGTGACAATTCTTGAAGACATTAAACATATAGTTCTATTCTCAAAACCTGAAAGTCAATCATTACCAGACATCTTGATAGGAGGATTGAAGAAAAACAGCCAAATGTGCAGTGAGATATATAATGGGATATGGACATTTTAAGATAATACTGTGGTTATGTCACTACACATGTAGTCCTGACTATTGATTTAACATGAGGACAAATTTCATTATTAAAAGTGGAAATTTATATTCAGTCAAAACAAAATTGTGAAGCTGATAGGTGTTTAAAAAGCCTAGTTGATTCACTGATTGCCTTTTTCAAAGAAAAAAGTTTGTTATTCTTACCAACCTAAATGTAATACTCCACACAAGAATGTGGTTGATTCTTAACTACCCTTTGAAATAGCCTCAAAGGACACTCAGTTTCATTCAACAGGATGACTTAGAATAGCTTTTGAGAAAGGAATAGGAAATTACTGCTGTCCTTCTTAGGGAGGTCTGAACTGAAGTGAAAAAGTTTTAGAAGGAGTATTATCTAAATTGCAACCAGCATTGGAATGAGTTAGATTTTTCAAATCAATGTGTTCAGACATGTCACGACACACTTCTACAGCAGGTGGAATTTAAACTGGGCCTCCTAGACCAGAGGTAGGGATATAAGCACTGCACAAGAAACCTTACTTAAAAGCCTAATGGACTTACTGGTATTCCCAGGCAGCCTCTTACCCAAGTATTAATCAGACCTGCTTCACTTCCAACATCAGACATTTTCAGACTACTATTGCCACTAGACTTTTTATCAAGTACCTAACCTCTTGGCTGTCACCACGTTCCTAACCCAGGACCACAGTAAATCTTAGCCAATCAGAATATTAAAGCATGAAAAGAGGCCCTTCAGCCCAACATGTCCACAGCAGTTATCAAAAATCTATCTATTCTGACCTTATTTTCCAGAACTTAGCCCACAGCCCCTTGTATCCATTTCAAGTGTTCATCTAAATAGTTCTTAAAATGTCTCGAACATTCCCGCCCTTTAGGCGATTAAATCCAGAAACCCACAATACTCTGAGTGAGTTCTTGTTCCTCAAATACTATGAAAACATCCTGCTCCTTAGCTAAAAACTGTACCCCCGGCAACTTATCCACCTGAAGGGAAAAATTATTTCGCTATCTACACTGTCTATCACCCTCAGAACTTTGTACACCTAAATCAGATCCCCCTCAGCCATCCCCGTGTTAAGGAGAACAATCCCAGCCTACCTGATCTCTCCTCATAGTTGAATTGCTCCAACTCAGCCAATTTCCTGGTGGATCTTTTCTGTACCCACTCCTGTGAAATCAGATCCTTCCCATAGTTTGGCAATCAGAACTGCATAGAGATCTCCAGCTTGATCATGGAGTCCTTGCATTTGTAGTCCATGCCTTGATTAATAAAGGCAAGTATCCCATTTGTCTTTTTCTAAACAATCCTATTTATGTGTCCTGCTGCCTTCAAAGGTCCATGGGCTTGCACACCAAGGTCCCTCTGATCCTCTGTACATCCTTGATTTGAGGGCCCTCCCAAAATGCATCACTTCATACTTTTCAAGATTAAATTCCATTTGCCACTGTTCAGCACATCTGACCAGCTCATCTAAATCATCATACAGTCTAAGGCTTTCCCCCTTACTACACCACCAATTTTTATGTCATCTGCAAAGGTGACAGGCTACCTGTCAGAAAAACACCCTTTGACCAATCTCCTCTGTTTCCTGCCACTAAGCCAATTTCGGATCAAATTTGTCAAATTACCTGGCATTGCATGGGCTCCTGGCTTTTTAACCATCTCACCATGTCAAAAATTTTACTGAAGTCCAATATCAACAGCACTATCCTTATCTACATACCTCATACCTAGCCACCTCCCCAAAAATGTTCAATAAAATTTATTAGATAGATCTCCCCCTCACAAAGCCATGCATCTTTGATTAATCCTTGCCTCTTCAAGCGGAAATGAATGCTGCCCCTCAGAACTTTTCCTCATAGCTTCCCTACTACAAAGGTTAGATACATTGGTCTTTAGTTTTTTGTTTTCCCTCATACCCTTCTTGAATAATGGTATTACATTAGCCAATGTCCAGTAATTTGCCAACCCTCCTGCGGCCACACAGTTTTTGAAAATTCATGTCAGAACGCCTGCAAACTCATCCTTTACTTCCCAAAGGAACCTGGATAAATCTCACTTGGATCAGGGGGTGGCATGATGGTTAGCACTGCGGCCTCACAGCGCCAGGGACCCGGGTTTGATTCCAGCCTCAGGCAACTGTCTGTGCGGAGTTTGCACATTCTCCCCATGTCTGCGTGGGTTTCCTCTGGGTGCTTTGGTTTCCTCCCACAGTCCAAAGATATGCAGGCTAGGTGAATTGGCCATGCTAAATTGATTGTAGTGTTAAGGGGTGTGTGGGTCGTAGGGTGATGGGTCTGGGTGGGATGCTCCAAGGATCGGTGTGGACTTGTTGGGCCGAAGGGCCTGTTTCCACACTGTAGGGATTCTATGATTCTTGACCTGGGGATTAGTCTACTTTTAAGGCTGCTAAAAACCGCTAATCTCTCCTCCCTCTCAATGGTAATTTGTTCAAACACATCATTGTCCTCCTCCCTAATTTCGATACCTACGACATCAGTAAAATCATTCTGAGTCTGATACGACCATAACACACAGTCTTGTGATCCGGAGCCCGACGCATTACTACAACGCTCGAGGCCAACACCTGGAATGTGTTATCCTGAGTTTAAACGGGTTTACAGTTTATCCCGGTTATTTCGATCAATATACTTTATTGTCAATGTTTACAGCTCTGGGCGATCAATTTCTGGTCTTCTGGCTAGCGTCAAGAACTAAAGTGGAGCGATGCAAAGATCCAACAGTTCCCCTCCCTTTACCTCTGTGGGTTTCCGGCGACAAACTGCCACCTAAAACCCTAACCGCCGCACACGCACGTGGGACAAATTTTAGCGCGAAGCTCGGAGCCGGGTCCCCGATCGGCGCAAGCGTCTCCGCCATCTGATCGGAGGGACCGAGAGGTGAAGGCTGTGATTGGGTCGGCCCGACCGCGAGTGGCTCTGTCGAGCGCATTGTGTGGTCGATCTGCTTGTCGTGCTCGGTTAGTGCGGTGACGGCTGGGTTTAAAAGTAGTCCAGGATATTGAGATTTGACGGTAATCTTACATCTCAGCTATTCATACTGTTTAACAGTCAGGGTAGGTGCTTGAGACATATTTGACACCAAACGTAGTCTGAAGTTGGGGAGAGGGTGGGGCAGAATTTGAACCTCAGCCTCATCCCCTTGAGATTTTCTAGAAGATTCGGTTCTCCTTTGGTCGGTTTTTATTAATGGTGTGGTTAGTCGAAAATCGACATCAAGAGCCACTTGTAGAGACTCGTGGGCTGCATTGTTGGGAATGTGAAAGCTAAAGTTTAGGACAACATTTTGGGAATGGGAAAGCTGGGGGCAGGGATGTGAGGACAGGATTATTGGGGATGGTAAAAAGTGTGGGTCATCATCGTCTGCCCCTCGATGTGAGGATGACATCTACCTGGCCATGAGTTTTGAGATAACAAGGTGTAGAGCTGGATGAACACAGCAGGCCAAGCAGCTTCAGAGGAGCAGGAAGGCTGACGTTTAGTACCCGAAAATCTGAAGAAGGGTCTAGGCCTTCGTGCCTTCCTGCTCCTCTGGTGCTGCTTGGCCTGCTGTGTTCATCTAGTTCTACACCTTGTTATCTCAGATTTTCCAGCATCTGCAGTTCCTACTATCTCTGGCCGTGAGTTTTGACCGTTTTTTATCATATGACTGAACAGACAGCTTATCAGTTTGCAGGTCATCCGGTGTGTGGTACAGATCTGCTCACAAAGACACTGAGATCCGAAGGGTACCGTTTGATTTTTTTTCTTCACCTGCTACTGTTCTGCCTTATTAAACTATTGGGGTTAATATCATTGCATAACTTATCTCTGTTCTGAACAATTGGTAGCAAGCTCCACCCAGTCATCAAGGCAGTGTCTTTGGAGTATTTGCGGTGCCCTGTGTGGAACATTGACTACTTCAGAGTTGAGAAAACAGGATCTGTGGGAGATATGGTTTTCAAGCTTTTGGACGAAGTGTTCAGTTGATTGAAATTGATTTTGCAGATGTTTTCATGAATGTTTGTGGACCTCACATCTGGAAAGGCATCAGTGATTGTTCAAGTGCCCTCCCATTGAACCTAAAGGTTCTGGCAAAGTCACTGATGATGGAAGCAATGTATGGATGATACAATGTCCAGATCTTACTCTAGTACAAGAATGTGGTGAAGACAACTATTTTGGTATATCAGGACTCTTGTTAACTTGTGGAAGTCCATGTTGTTAAACACATGCAGCCATAGTTTGTAGCAAGCTGAACTGGTGCAGCTGATCAGATTGTTTCTGATCAGATTCAAAGTTAGTTGAATGTTAGTCAGATTATCAATGTCAGTTTTTTTAAAAGAGGTGACTACCAAGATATGGAAAGTGCTCAACATATTACAGGGTGTCTCTTTCATTTTCGGAAAGTGAATATTTGACAGATGTGAATTGATAACTTTCTTTATGTAACATTCAAGGATAGACTGAGTTTCTTGTACACAAAACTGAAGAGATTGAGAGTGATTTGCAAATCCAGTGTAGAGTGGTGATAACATGGCAGTCACTTGCAGGCTGTAGATTTTCTAGATCATGCTGGTCAGTTCATTATTAGCATGGAGACGATTCAAGTTCTAGGGTGCCATCTAGATGGTATTTAATGTTGACATCAAAGGACAGTTGATTTCTTGACGAGGTGTATAGCCTCTGTCAGCCAGATTGTAAATAGTAAGAGGATGATCACACAGCTTTCCTTGGCCCCACTTTCGGTTTTGAAGGCATTTGTTTTTGGCTTCTCACTCCAGACATTTGCAGTTATAGCATCATTAAACAGTTGCAAGTTTATGAAGAAGTTACTTGGATATAAAAATTGTTGTAGCACAATCCACAGAACACTAATAATTTACTGAGACAAATACTTTGTTCAGTTTGGTTAAGTTGATGAAGAGCTGATGGATGTTTTCTTGACATTTTTCTTGCATTTGCCAGCCATTAGGTCATGTTGGACATTAATCTGAAAGGTCCAAAGCTATACTGTGTTTGAGAGGATTTTCTCACCCATAAGAAGTGGATAATTCAGAATAATCCATGTCAGGATAAAAACCGAAAGAACTGCGGATGCTGTAAATCAGGAACAAAAACAGAAGTTGCCAGAAATGCTTAGCAGGTCTATTAGCACCTGTGAAGAAAAAGTCAGAGTTAACATTGTGGGTCTGGTGACCCTTCCTCAGAACTTCGTCAGTCATTGGACCCGAAATGCTAACTCTGATTTTTTTTCTTCACAGATGCTGCCAGACCTGCTGAGCTTTTCCAGCAACTTTGGTTTTTGTTCTTGTTTTAATCAATGTCAGGATTTTGCTTGCTATGGAAAGTACAGAAGTATCTCAATAGTTTTCATGGCATGACTTATCAGTCTCCTTAAATGCTGTTGTGGCATTTCTAAAACTAGGGCAGTTCTTCTCCCAAGTCTTTAGGGGAATGTATGGATTGTTGATGTGAGCAAAGATCTGCTATCTTTGAAGTCTTCAGCTGGAGTACACTTGGGGCAGTCCAGTTGCTTCCTGCAGCTCTCCTATTGATGGTGCTTCACCAATGGAATCTACTACTGGATAGCCTTGATGTATCAACTAAAATTGATGATTCATGGCAGAATAGATGTTCAAAATGTACTTTCCATCATTGCTGGACAATATTGTCATCATTAAGAGAAACACCATCCTGTGAACAAAAGGTGTATTGACCTTTTGACTATGGTGTCTAGATGGCCCATGTACCTTCCCAAAAGCTTCTCGTTTCATGATGATCAGCATAGTGTTGCATCTTTTGGTCATTCTCTTTTCACCACATGTCTGTTATCTTCCTGATTTGTCTTTGGGGATCACTATTAAGGTGTTAGAATGCTGGCAGTTGAGATGCAACTTATGTTGTTCTTCTAGACAATGAGGCTCGCTTGTTTTTCTTCCACGAGGTCACATATTTCAGTATTTCTTTTATTGAATCAGTTCTGTTGATAATGATGCTCAAATACAAAGATCTGGGTGCAAGAGTGTGCTACTGCTTTAAATAATTTGATTCTCCTTTTCTGGAATTGAGTTGAATGTGAAAACATTTTCCAAATTAACCATGATCTGCACTTAGGATTCATCTCTTCAGTCAGGCTGCTTTCGAACTGGTAAATTGATGTTTGTTCTTTTTGACCTTTAGTCCTTGCAGAGTTATGTGCTGGTTGGATGTGCATCAGCAATTGAACAAATGGGTAATCTGTCCAGAAAGCATCTCCCTGACATGGATTGAGTAATACAGACATCAATTAAATCTTTAACCCGAACAGTGACACAATCCTGGAATTGCCAATATTGGGCCTTCGTGTGGTTTTGCTGGTTCCTCTGGCAGAAGGTGTTTGCTATAATGAGGCCATGTTGAACACACTTTTTCAGCAGAAAGGTGTAATTTGCATAGTCATTTGTCACCCCATTTTGCCAGTGGTTCCACTCCAGACAACACAGTCACAGCCAACTCTAACATTGAAGCTCCGGACAATGGCAAAATCAACTCCATGGACTTGAGCTGTGGATCAAGGATGTGAGGATCACTTTACTGTCTTGGAAACAATAGATCAGGGATAGAATATAGAACAGTATAACACACAACTAGGCCTTTCTGTCCACGTGAGAGATAAAAGGTACTGCAGATGCTGGAGAATCTGAGATAACAAGCATGGGGCTGGATGAACACAGGTCAAGCAGCATCATAGGAGCAGGAAAACTTGACGTTTCGGGATTTCTGATGAAGGGTCTAGGCCCGAAACGTCAAGTTTTCCTGCTCCTATGATGCTGCTTGACTTTCTGTCCACGTGTCTGTTCGAACCATGATGCCGTTCTAAACAAATCCTATCTGCTTGCATATAGTTCATATCCCTCTAATTCCTACTGTTTGTGTCTGTCTAAATGCCTGCTAACCACTGTTATCATATCTCTTTCAACTACCTCCCCTAACAGCGCATTCCAGGCATCTACTATCTGTGTTTAAAAAATAACTGCCTTGTACATCTTTAAACTTTCCCCTCCTCACCTTCAACATATGCCCCCTAGTATTTGACATTTCCACCCTGGAAATAAAATGACTCTGACTATACATCCTGACTATGCCTGTCATAATTTCATAAACTTTATCCGGTTGCCCCTCAGCCTCTGACACTCCAGTGTAAGCAAAGAAAGTTTGTCCAACCTCTCCCTATAGCTAATACACTCCAATCCAGGCAACATCCTTGTAAACCTATTTAGCACCCTCTCCAAAGCCTCTTTTACCTCCGTGTGGTGTGGCAACCAGAACTGCGCACAGTACTCTGAATGCAGCCTAACTAAAGTTTTTTTATACAGCTGCAATATGATTTGCCAATGTTTATACTCAGTGCTGCAACCAGTGCAGGCAAGCATGCCATACACCTCTACTACCGTATCCACTTGTGTTGTCACTTTCAGGAAGCTATGGACTTGCACCCCAAGATCCCCCTGTATATCAATGCTCCTAAGGGTCCTGCCATTTACAGTATACATTTCTCTTGCATTTGACCGCCCATAATACGTCATCTCACAGTTGTCCAGATTAAACTTCTGATTAAGCTATTTTTCTGCCCAACTTTCCAACTGATCTATATCCTGCTGAATCCTTTGAGAAGTTTTCTCACTACCCACAACTCAACAATTTTTGTGTCATCTGCAAATTCATTAATCAGATCATTTGCATTTTCATCCAAATTACATATAAAATACAAACAACAGGGGTTCCAGCACTGATCCTTGCAGAACACTATGGATCACAGACCTCCAATCAGAAAAACGCACCTCATAACTGCCCTCTGACTTCTATGGCCAGCCAATTTTGTACCCAATTTACTAAACTCACCATGGATCCCGTGTGACTTAATCTTGTGGACCAACTTGCCATGAGGGACTTTGTCAAATGATTTAGTAAAGTCCATGTAGACAACATCCACTGCCCTACCCTCATGAATCACCTTCGCCAATTCCTCAAAAAAAATCAATCAGATTTGTGTGGCAAGACCTCCCCTGCCCAAAGGACAAGTACTGACTATCTGTAATAAGTCTATTCTTTTCCAAATATGAGTCATTCCTGTCCCTAAGAATCTTCTTCAGTTATTCCTCTACCACTGATATAAGACTGATGGGCCTAAAATTTCCTGAATCATCCCTGTTGCCCTTGTCCAGTCTCTGGCACTTCACCTGTGGCTAAAGGGGACACAAAGATCTGATGCAGAGAAAGAGTTTTGGAGAGATTGTGGAAGAATTAGATTTGTGGTGAGTTTGTGAGCAGATTTGTTGGGACTTAGAGAACTATATTAGCAGAGTCAGTACCTGGTGATCAGAATGTTCAGTACAGGGTATAGAGATTATAAAACAGCCTTATTAAAATATTAGAAATCTTAACTTGATTGTTTTTAACAGTCAGTGTTTAAGAATCTTGAATCAACTTTTCTGATTAATTCATTGTTTTGTTTGTAAAAGAAACCATTGTGCTGAATGGAGGAGCCCATCTCTGATAACTGGAAAGTGGTATGCGAGCGGATTCATTCTCGCCATGATGGGCATTGGACACTGAGATTCAGAGAGGACTTGCAAGATGGGGAACAGCTGCTTTGTGTTGCTTGTGTGATAGAAATGATAGAGGGAAGCAGCATATCGGTAAGCAAATGGATCATGCATCATTGTAATCAGTGTACTTAAAGTTAATTTATAAAATTATAATATTTCACAATGTGATAGAGGCAAAGCAAAATATTTGCTCAATGGGATAGAATTCCTTGATTGGCTGTTCAAGCTATTTGTCAGATTTTGGTCAGACAATCAAAATTATGGTGGGAAATTGTGTGAAACCTTGTGAAAATTATTGACGATTGACTGATAACTGAGCTATTGCATTGTGACTTTTGAACTGATTTCAATGCTTTTGGCTTAAGGAAGGGAGGAAATAGTCAGTGTTGTCAGCTGTTTGGTTGTAGGCATGCTGGAGAGCAGAATTAGGAATGCTGATCTGTTTGGATAGATCAGCTATGAGTCTGCTTCATATACAGTCTGATTGTGTGGTGCCAATTCTGACAGGAATACCTTCCAATTTGTGTGTGAATACATTGTAAGTGATAGTGAGGTATCGGCAACCTAGTGTCATACATCACTTCCCATTGTTTCTCCTTGTTTAATATTGAACATCAATTGCGCCATGATAAAAAAAAAAGTGATTGGAGTAGCTAGTGTTACACTAAAGATGGAAGTAACTTTAAAGGGACAAGTTTTTAAAGTTTTTGTCATTTACTTCTTTGATTGTTGGTCTTAGGAATTTTATTTTACTGATTCCACCATCTGCTGTTGTGTCATTTGCTGAGGGATTGACATTTAAACTATTTCCAGACGAGACACAATGAATTTTCCGTTTTGAATTCCATCTGTCTTTACTTCTTGGAAGAGCAACAGAGGAAGCATTTGCTACTGAGGCTGCACTGCTGCCACATGGCAACAGTCACTGAATTGGGGATGCAACATGCAGCTGGTCTCATTTTGCATTTTACTGACAGAAACTTTATACTGAGATGAAGTAGGCTAGGGAGGCTTTTGTGGATCATAAACATCAAAAGCAGTTGTGCTGAATGGTTAATTTCCGTGCTGTAAATTCTATGAAATTCTTTAAACTTCAAACATTTTGATTCAGTGAGGTTGCAGTGCACAGAGAGCAGTCAACTAGACAGTTAACCAAAGTTTTTATGGAGCCAAAGTCAGAAGGTATTGTGGTAATGATTGAGCATATTCTTCTATACAAGTGTCAGTGTAATAAATAAAACTGAAGGAAAGAGTTGCATTTCCTTCCATTCCAGATGAATGCTGTGCCTGAGGGCAAATTCTTCATTCATTGACTACTGGAGCTGTGACCTGAGCTGTTTTCCTTGGCAGTGTTTGTTAGTGGTGGTTTGCTATTACATTCCATTGTTGGGGATGGGTGAGGAGGCAGGTCCGAATTCTACCTCAGCTAATATGAATCAGTTCTGTGCTTTTAATGTTATTG
Source organism: Ginglymostoma cirratum (assembly GCA_024137785.1). Taxonomy (NCBI): domain Eukaryota; kingdom Metazoa; phylum Chordata; class Chondrichthyes; order Orectolobiformes; family Ginglymostomatidae; genus Ginglymostoma; species Ginglymostoma cirratum. The sequence goes on along the minus strand of JAHRHZ010000008.1, from coordinate 2,919,835 downwards.
TGACCTACATGCCAACTATGCAGAATCATAGAATCCCTACAGTGTGGATACAGGCCCTTTGGCCCAACAAGTCCACACTGACGCTCGGAGCATCCCACCCTGACCCATTCCCCTATAACCCACCTAATTACACATCCCTGAACATTCCGGGCAATTTAGCATGGCCAATCCACCTAGCCTGCACATCTTTAGACTGTGGGAGAAACTGGAGCACCTGGAGGAAACCCACACAGACAGAGAGAATGTGCAAACTCCACACAGACAGTCGCCCAAGGGTAGAATTGAACCCGGGTGCCTGGTGCTGTGAGGCAGCAGAGCTAACCACTGAGCCACCATGGCCAAAGGAGCTAATTGACCACTCCCCTCATATTAATCAATTAACGCCTTCTAACTGATTAAAGAATTAACAGCATCTTAGGTTTGTTTAATACATCCTCGTCAGAGCTGTGACCCTTGGATCTTTTACATATAAATTCTGTGTGTGATACTACCTTTCTCATCAACGGCTAAACAAGGATTGAGACTCCGAAAGCTTGTGTTTTCAAGTAAACCTGTTGGTTTATAACCTCGTATCGTGTGATTTCTGACCTTGTCCACCCCAGTCCAACACCAGCACCTCCACATCACCCCCCATATTCCTATAGCACCTTTCTTGACCTTGGATCATCTCACTTTTGAAGTGTTGCCACTATAATGATGCAGGGAAACACAGCCACAACAATTCCCACAGTTAGCAATTTTAAACCTTTCTCATGCCAGACAAAGGGACACTACTTGGCTTCTCTACATTATCCTGACCTTCAAGCTCCACTTCTAGATTCTCCTCTCTCACTTGGTGGTTCTTCCTCCTGAACCTGAATTCTATTCTCCAAATTGTAAATTTGGACTAACACTCTACTGAACATGTGAGCAGGAGCATATTGAAGAATACCAGCAGTTTTGTTCACACTCCGGAATCTATATTCACAGTCCAGACGAACATTCAAATATAATCTTGGTTGATCTGTTTGCATTATTATACTCTGCTCAGTTAATTTGCCTTTATGTAATCTTTAAAGTGTGATGAAATTGAGGATTGCCTGATGATAAATGTATAATGACAGTTGCTAGGATACTAAACATTAGTGTGAATTTATTCTGGTTGTTACAAACCAGTTTTATATCAAAAAAATCTTTCTGTCAATGTGTGCAAATGATACCATCAACTGGCATTTTGATCATAACATGAGAGCAAATCTGAGATGAGTACCATTGTGACCTTCATCTTCACAGACGGTGAGCTAGTCTCATGCCAGGTTTGATTATCGCACAAAAGTTGGAAAATGTATCTTTAGTGAAGCAGAAACTTATCATGCGTTGCCGCCCTGATAAATGCAGGAAAGAGCTTCGTCCTTTCTGGATAATTCCTCAGTTTCCTCTGCGGCTGTATCTTTTTCTGTTCTCGTCTCTTATACTCTTTGTCCTCATCAAGGAATGCAAAATGTAATACATGTTCATAAATAATTAATGAAAGAGAGAAAGATCTGCACTTCTATTGCATATTTCCTCAGGAAATTAGAAAACACTCGACCACCAATTAAATATTTTTGGAGTGTATGGTAATTTTACTATGGTACTTTTACATAGTAATTACTATGGTAATTTTAAAAATGCAGCAGCAGGTGTGGCCACAGCAGAGAACCATGGACAGCACTGTAAGAAGGAACAAATAATCTGATAGAAATGTTAATTGAGGGGTAAGTATTGGTTAGGCACTGGAGGGGGAGTACTTAGTCCACTTGCAAATTAATGCCATGTGATTTCCTTTTTACAGCATTAATTCCCAAACTGTAGGCCATTGAACAATTGCTGCTGTAAGTTCTCAAATAGCATTGGCAGAGACTTAGACTTGACAGTCTGGTGTGAGGGCTCTTTAAATGCATATGATGTAGGTGTGGCCTAATTAAATAAACTGTGAAGCCTCATCATTCCCACCAGAGCTAGAAAGTTTGCAGGTGCCAGTTCTCATTTGTGCTTATACCCTTCCCATCTGATCTCTGCTTCCTGGTTTAAAAAACATCACTTTTGGGCTCTACACTTTATAGGAGAAGGCCCAAATGTTGCCTGGTGGCTTATAGGAATGTTTGGGACATGAGTCTCAATTAAATAAAATAAAATAAAAGACCTAATGGTTCACTGTCATCCTTTAGGGAAGGAAATCTGCATCCCTACTGGGTGCAGCCTACGTGTGACTCCAGATCCACAAAATGTTATTTGCTGTTAGCTTCCTTCTGAAAGGGTCTAGAAGTCTACTCAGTTGAAAGAAAATTGAGGGTGGGCAACAAATGCAGCCTTGACCATGGCACAGATCCCATGAAATAATTTTTAAAAGGCCATAATGCAGCATTACAAGTTTAAATTTATAGATGTGAAATTAGGAAATTTTAATAGAAATAAAGTAATGACATAACTATGACTTTAAATTGAGAAATGGATCTTTTCGCTCTTCACTGTTGTCCAAGTATTTCCGGCTTTTTAACCTTTTCATTGGTGCACTCACTAACGTTCCCTCCTGCAATTCTATCCATTTGGTTGTCTGTTGGATGGGAATTTGAGCTAAACATGGAAATTGCTATTTTGTTTGGCAAGACTTACTCAATTTTGTTAGGTTCTTTGGCTGTTTTCAATCTCACATACATTTCCTATAATCATCTGTGCCAGAGATACACTTTCAAAGAAGGGGCTAAGTTTAATCTTAATTTCCCAGCAATAAATGTCTATTCAGTTCAATTTAGTTTACATGGTACCCAGTTTTACCTACCAGTGACTTAAATGATGTAGATCAGGAGGCCAACCTGATCCTGTTAGGTTCCTGCTGGGCTGGATTTGCTAAAACTATTCCCAAGGATTTATTATTTCAGTCATTTTATAGAGAGTTAGAAACCAGGCCTGTCAGACATAGAATGACATGAAGGGCTGCGAGGCCAATGCCTACCTGGCTGTTCGTAAGTAACAGTTACCCAAACTCCACAGTCCATTTCTACATCTCTGTCAAATTCCAAGTTCATCCTCCACAGTAATACCAGGCCCAAGATAATTGTAGTAGCTCCACCACTGCAGCTGAACTCCAAAATTGCCACCTCAGTTCTGAAAAGGTCAAGTCCCTTCTGAAAGGTTATCAAAATCTAATAGAAGATCCATTTCAGCAAACCCATTTTCCTGTCCATTACTGCTAAAACTCAGATATCGAGTCTTGTGTATCATTTTGCTCTAAATTTTCACTTATAATACAATTGCTGCATTAAAATTTACATCTAAAATATGAAGCATGTTTTCAGTTTTTACAGAAAAAGATAGGCTTAATATTTAATTCCAAAGCCCCAGAAGGAAATCTGAAATACCATGTAGCAAAAAATAGAATTTTACTTTCCAAGTCTATGTAAATCTATGGCCGTGATAAATACCACTATGGTTACAAAAATAATATATTCTCTGACTCACTGAACACAGGCAAATAGAAAATGATCATTCATGTCAAGAGCAAAATAATGTAAATTCTATAAATGCAGCATTTATATATCTAACAGTATATGTGGAGTATTAAGTAGTCTCAAAATACTATGTCACTGACATTCCACACTGACATTTATGGTTATGTGAAAGGGCCAAAAGCAAAGTTAAATATTGACCTTTTGGATTGGATGTGACAAATATTGAGCCAATACATTTTGTTCTGTGCATTTTTAATTGTTGCTAACTTTTCAGATCGTTCGCAAAAAGTATACACTGGCTTGCTTCCGGAATGTTCTGGTAAGATTCCCGCAAGCTGTTGTAGAACAGCTATCGATGGATGATCGAGTGTGTGTTCACTTCATAGTTACATTGCTGGGTAAGACTGAACTGCTTCCAGGATTACAATACCAATTTATGTAAATTTTATTTGATAATTGTTTAGTTGTCAACTGAGTTGTTACCAGAAAGATTAGAGCTTTCATTTACCTATCACTTCTCTCATTTGAGTGAGCCATGTTTAGATACAGAGCAGTACACTCTCTCTTGCCCAATAATACGCTTTAGTCCTAGCCTCAAAAGAATTCTTAATTTGCTCATGATGAAATTTTTCCACTGTGAAGTATCATTTTGTAGAATAGTATAGTATATTAGTTTGGTTGGCTCTACAGAAAATAATATTTTTAGATAAAGTAGGAACTGCAGATGCTGGAGAATCTGAGATAACAAGGTGTAGAGCTGGATGAACACAGCAGGCCAAGCAGCACCAGAGGAGCA
>JAHRHZ010000008.1:2880153-2915169 GCA_024137785.1 Ginglymostoma cirratum | reverse complement strand
TGCTCCTCTGGTGCTGCTTGGCCTGCTGTGTTCATCCAGCTCTACACAATAATTTTAGATGATCTGTTCCAATTTATTTAATATTTTTAAACAGCTATTGCTTTGTTTTATGCTAATTGTAGATATGCTGTGGAATGTTGAAGACAGTCCCACATTGGATATGGTGATTGAAGGTAGTGGTGATTGCTATACTGTGATTCATGCTCAACATTTGTGCCATATGATTCATGTTGCAGTGCTAGGAACATTGTTTCATCAGCTTTTTCCAGGAGATTATATACTTGTAAACTGTGAATTTTCTGAGACTGTATGAGCATAAATATTCATTCAACATTGCTCTGGAGACTTAATGGTGCTTTTCTGTGATGTGTACATTGCCTGGGTGCCCATGTGGAGAAAAACATACAGGTTAGTATCTTCAGTATTAGCTGGACACCTCAAAGTCCATTAAACTCATGCAACAGCAGACAACAAACGTACACAATAATGGGGGTTGGGGATGCATTTCAAGAATTAAGGGAAGCATTACAAAGGTCTCTTTCAGCACAGTGATAGTATCCTTACCTTCCAGCCAGGCGATTTGGCTTCAAGTTCCACTTACCCCAGGAGTGTGGAATAACATATTTTCTAATCAACCTATTCAGAAATGTCTAGAGGATGCATTGGTCCTCTATAGAAATCAGTTGTCTGCAGGTGCCTCTGTCCACCCCTGATATTTCCACTTTGCTCACTTCTATTATGTGCCACCTTATCCAGCAAGAAATGAGGTAGAATACCACATGATCGTATTGCATTATGATTAGGTGATGTGCCTGCCATAGCTGAATAGCTGGAGGTATATAGCAAAAGTGAGAGGTATGTGAGACAAAGAGTATTGGGCTATTCAGCGTGATTCCTGAGTGTCGAGGAGTGTTGCTGTGAGAGTGCCGGGGTGCAGTGCATTGAGCAGTTTGAGAGGTTTGTGGTGCAAGTTAGTAGGAGGTGTCAGGTGAAAATAATCACTGCCATTTTCCCTCGGATCTGATACCATTCCCTTCAGAATATGATCCATGCAGAACTTTTCCCGTTTGCATCGCTACTACAAATGCCTCCAGTGCTGCATCCATGCTGTGTTGTGAAATAACTCCATAGATGTCGGTATCTCATCAACAAGTGATCATGTATTTACATGTGCATAGTACCTGACATTGGTCCGGCTTCCTCAGACCCAGCTGTCAGAGTGAACAGAACCGCTGATGCTGCTGTTTATATCTGTCAGCCAGGGTTCCCTGATTGGACCAGATTAACAGCCTCAATCAGGGAACTCATTTTATGTGGTCCATCTGGCTGACCTCGTTACAATCACTAAATAGTTAAACACATTCTCCATGTTTTACAATTAAGCATAATTCATTACAACTCCCTTTTATGAAGGGCTACTTGCCTTTTATAGGAATGGGTGGCTGTATCATATAGTAAGTACACAGTGCTCACCAGCTCTCTTGTTTGACAGAGACAACAGGCAGTGTGAACTGGACACCAGCAGCAACGATTGGTCACCTGCTACAATTATGAAGTCAAGTTTGAGAGCTGTGATACTCCAATAGAACCACTGTGAGCAAGTCACAGATTGTGACATGGACCTCAAAAACTTGCATGCCCAAATATTTAGCACTGCAAAAATGTTACTTGTGTTTTGTTCTGTGATGGAATATGAAATTCATAAATATATTCTAATCAACAAAATTCAACACTAAACTCAATTGGACTTCCATTTGAATAAAAGCCAAGTGTAGCCAAATCTAGAAATGTGGAATAAAAACAGAAATTGCTGGGAAATACTTAACAGGTCTGGCTGTATAACAAGTACAAACAAGAATTAGGAGCAGACTAGGCCATCTTGACCCCTAAAGCCAGCTAGATCCCTCAGGGTTGATCTGATTGGGGGCCTTAACTCTTGACTCTGTTGGTTAAAAAGTATAACTCAGCCTTGAATACATTCAATCACCCAGCCTTTATTGCTTTCTGGGGAATGGAATTCCCCCGACAAATGGTGCACTGTCAAAAGAAGAATCTCCTCCCCTCAAACTTAAATGGGACACCTCTTACTTTCAAACTGTGTGCCCTAGTTCCTGACTCCCTCACAAGGGGAATATCCATTCAGGTATTTGTGTTTCAGTAAGATCACTTTGCATTCTTAACTCCAGTTGCAAAAAATGTTTGTGTGGTGTAGTGGTTGTTATGAATGTTGCAATTGTATGCTTTTGGATGTTTAAAGAGCTCAGTGGTGGGGAAATAGTTATGAACATGAGCGCACACTTGGGAGTTTTGAACAAGCATGTGAGAGTTTCTAGAGAGAGTGCATGCACTGAGGTTGATAGAGCACATGCGTAGGAGTTTGTAGGAAAAGCACACAATTAGAGCTTCATCGAGAGGGTGGGGTGTATGAATGTTCATACAAGGCATGTATGTGAGGAGTTGTAGAGTGTCCATGTGGGGATTCATTGAGCTATGAGGGCCTCACATATTTGTATTCATTCCTTGGAATTTGTGTTTGGGCCTTTGTTATGCTATACTTGAGGCTTGGTTTTCTGTGAATTGTGTTCATGCTTTTGCATTATTGTATTTAACCCTTAAAGCAGTTGTAATACTTAGAAAATCCTAAATATTTAAAGGTAAATTACATAAGAAGCCTCATCAGTACCCTATTCACCACCTTACATATTCATTCCTTCCACCATCAATGTAAAGTGGCAGCTCTGTGTACCACATACAAGATGCAGTTGCAGCAATTTTCCAGGCCTCCTTTGAACTCATGGCATGTACTGCCAGAAAGGGCAGGAAAATAGCAACAAATGTGTGGGGACATCAACAGCTACAAATTTGCTTCCAAGTCTTTCACTTAATTTGGTGTGGAACTATATCACCCTACCTTCACTGTCACTGAGTTAAAATTGTGAAACTGCTTTCCTGACATAAATTTGGTTATATCATCGCATGTCATTACTACTGCAAAATTCACACCAGTGAAAACATCCTTTATTGGCCTATTGCCATGCCATTTTGACTTGCACTGTCATCCATTTTGTTAGTTAATCTGCCCTACTTTACACCCAGTCACAGATCTCCTATTTTGATATTTTACATCTTTCTTGTTTGTACTTGTTTAAAACATCTCTTTGACTATGTATAGTTATATGACCAACAAGAACAATGCTGCTTAATCCAGTTCGATCTACAAATTAGAGTGTTTATCTAGATTTTCCCCAGCAGTAGTGCTCCTGATGTACTTTATAAAGGCAATGCAATTCCTGCAACTTAAAGTTGTCATTTGTAAAGAACACTTTATCTCTGGGACCTATGTGCATAGTGTTATTTAAAATGATGTATAATATCAGATGACATATAATTATAATACGTAGTTTGAATTTTCCTTTCAACGGATTCATGATGTGATGTTTTGTTGAGTGTTGAATTCATCTTTGAAGTACATTAGAAATTCCTATGCAGCCTCAAAATCATGTCTTGATGTGGAAAATAAGTGATTCGTTCAGTTTTAACCAACATGGATGATGTGTTTACGTTCTTTTCAGTTCTTGCACTTCTTACTGCAAAATTGAAGTCAGAGCAGTTTGTGTGTTGCGTGCTGGATCAATGCCAGAAACAGGTCAGTGTTTCTGCAGGCTAGAAATAGCTCACAATATTTTCATAATAGTAATTAGTTAAAATGATATTGAAATAGTGTGCAGCACATTCTGAAAAGTTTATCCTCATGGAAACAAATTTAACAACTAACATATTCCTTATGATCTGTATTGTTCTCTTGCAGTGAAACCCCAATTTGTCAAATCATCAAATCCATTTTTTAGTGTGGGTCCTGAAACTGCACAGAGTAGACTCATAGTTATCCGGCAGGTTTTAGAATCATATTCCTTTTCTAATGTTAGCTTTTCCTTTTCTGAGCCTTTTTACCCAGATTGCCGACCTTTAATGTTATGTTAACTTGTAGTCCATAGGATGCTGTTCTTCCAGCAAACCCAACTTCCATTCAGAATATAATTGCTGCACTACCTACAATGTATAATTTATACGCTTTAAATTAAAATCAGTTAGAATTCCATATGTTGTGAACTTCTATAGGCTTTCTGGAATTCCACACATCTTCCTCACCTGCATTCCCTAGCAGCATTTCCCCAGCTCTCAAATTTGTCATTTCTTTAAAGAATTCTTTGAGCTTGATCAAGTATCGTTGTCCTTTTGAAAATGTGCGCTGGCTATTTCTAATGATTTCTTTGTCTAGATGTTCTCTGTACCACAGATGAGATTGTTCTGTGATTACACATGTTATTCTCTTTTTAAAAATGATACACTCTAGCCAGTCTTCCGTTCTCAGGTACACATTCTCACAGATTAAGTCCATGAAATATTATTTCCAAATCCTCAGCAATGTCTTCTGTCATCTGCCTTAGGATACTAGGATTTATTCTCTTCAACCCTATTTCGCTGCCTTTGTTTAGCCTTATTATTTTTTAAATTTTCCACGGTATCAAACATGTTGTTCTCAGTCATTTCAGGACAACTCTTCGAGTAGTTTGGAAGACCAAAGTTAATGACTTATAAAATATCTCTTCCAGTTTCTGATTATCAGCTGCGGGTTGCCAACCCCCTTTTTGAGTCCTTCTTTTTACTTTAAAAATGTGGCAAAAGGACTTCAGTCAGCATATGTGAGAGCATCCATTTTGGACTTTAAAAAAAGAACACAGTACCTTGCAAATGATTAAAAGCCAGAGGCAGTGGTGATCCAAAGGTACTTTGGGGTACATGCTCACAGACCATTAAAATGTCACGGGAAGGTACAGAATATATTCAAAAATGTTACTGAAGAGCTAATCTTTACATGGAAGTCTAGAATACAACGGAATAGAAATGATGCTGCAGGTATGTACATCCTTGTAGTGGTTGAGGAGTTTGTGGTAATTGTATATTATTTAGATTTAATTTAATGCAGCTGGGTGAGCTGCACATTTCCTCCAGCTCCCTATAAATTTACACAGGTTAAAATTATGGACTGTTGCATTTGGAATTATGTGCTTGTAATATGTATGCTGTAAATAAATATAAAAGTGCCTGAAGATTAGTTTCACCAATCACTTTCTGGATTCGAGGATATAGTGCCGTGTGGTGTAGTCTAAAAATCGGACTGAGATTTTTCAGTTCTAAAATTAGGAAATTAGGAAACACTTTTACACATAAAGGATGGTAGAAGTTGGGGACTGCCTTCTGCAAAAGACACTGACGTGTCCATTATCCTTTTAGACCTCTTGTCCTATTCAATGACATCATGACCGATTTGTGACCTAATTCTATCTCTCCTTCATCTCATGTCCTTCTTACCTGTTATAATTTTTCAAAATCAGTCCTTGATTCAATTGTTAAGTTTGAATCAATGTCAGTGGAAGAGCCAATCTTGGTCTTTGGTATGGAAAATTTGTCATAAATTAGCGCAATCATATTTACTGGAGTTGTAAAATTAGACATGTCTTATAAAAATTGTTGTTATTTTATTTATCTCTTTATTCAGTTGTCAGAAAAAAACAGCATGAGGAGGAGTTTACCGGTTTTTATACTTTTGGGTAAACTGATACTCACCATCCCATTCCTCGCAGAGAAGTTGATCCAGGAATATAGTGAGTACTCAGTGAAAGACATAAAGCTATACCACAAATATCAGAATGAGGTGAAAGGATGGGATAAAGAAACAATTTTCTAATCTACTGTGCATTATCAAATTTCCCAGATTAGTCAAACCAGTAGACGATTTCACTTCTTTCTTCTGTTGTGATTTATTAGTATTCCTAATCTGAGGGAGAGAGGAAATATGCTCACTTCATCAGGGCAACAATTTCTAAACTTTTCATTAATTGGTTGTCTGACAAAGAGATAAATTCTGCACCACCAAAAGACAATTTAGCATTAAGAATTGCTAAAAGCAGACATTTTGTCTAAATGTTTGGTCTCATGTTCATCAGACAATTTGCAAGAACTATCAATCCAAAGAGAAAACAAAATTTATACTCTATGAGAGGACAATGCTGATTGGTTGACAATTAAACTCTTATGGTGTTGCTGTGAGAATACACCACTTTGAGAATGACCTACAGTTAACTGTCAAGTTTGAATCCAACAGGTAACTGGTGGGTTTTCTGTGTGTCTGCAGTTAATAATTAAGTATTCCTTTATATTGTTTAAAAACAATATGGTTTTTGCACACTAATGAATTTTTGTTTAATTCAGATTGTTTGCAGGAAGCTAAATAATAGAACATCAAAGTTTTATTCAAGAGTTTAGACTGTAGTTTTTAAGCTTGGGGGAAGTATCCTTGGGTGAGTGAGATGAACTTTTAGTTTCACTTTTAACTTTGAGTTGTGTTTTAGTCCTGTGGAGATTTGGAACAGGATGTTTATAGAGCATTGCCCCTGAGAAGAAAAGGATAGAATGAGTTAGGCCTTTTGTTTGAAGTGTTGGTATTGGTTCCAGACCAGATAAAAACCTGGAAGCAGTTATTTAAGTGCAGTGCCATTCAAGTGTGTGAAAACACCAGGAGGTAGCTACCACAGTTCCAGTTTAAAAATTGAAGAACCAAGTGACTTAATCCTACTGAGGTGTTAGATACAGGGACACTAGTGTGAGTATTCTATGACTGGTGTTTTGAGAACTGCACCAGGGGTTTTGGGCTGTTTTGTTTCTTTTCAATTTATAAAGAGTGTTTTGAGATTAACAGGATTATAATGTTACAGTGTGTTTAAAATTGTTGAATTTATATTATGAGTAGGTAATTTCTATTATTATATTTTAGCTTCACTCTTTTTGTAATAAGCTTACATTTATTGTTAAAGTCTGCAGCATTGTATGCTTATGGTTCAGTAAGACACCACATTATTAGAATTAAAAGAAATTAAACCATGATCTAACATTCCAGTTCTTGGGATCAGATTTGTCTGGTAATAATATCTGTTGATATCATAATATTTCATCTGACTGAAAAGAACAGGGCCCTTTGTATTAATATATGCATCTTCTAGTACTTGCAAGTTCACCACATTGCAAGCCTGACTGATAATCCTGGTTGTCACTATTGTCCAATAGTGGAATCACGTCCACTGTGGACATTGTTTTGAATTTTGTAAGACTAGATTGTTTGGGTATATTCAGTGCCTTGTCAATTGCAGACAACCAAAGGGACGTGCTTTTGATGTGATCTGCCAGTATTTGGGATGTACATCCCACTGTACAGCATCACACAAGCACTGAAATTCATTTATTGCGTTACTCATTTATGTGATAGGCAGAAAATCCTTTTTCTTGATGGCAACATCCTGTTAGTGGTAAACACCACTCACATTGCAACTGAATAGCAGCACCAGCAGTGTGAAACAGGTAGCTTTACCTATTGCTTAAATGATTGAGATACCTTACTCTTCCAAGCAAGATCTTCATCAGACATTTATGTTTAGAGGTCAGCAAAGGATTGCATCTCAGAAATCTTTGTTCTGTTAAGATGGTGCTCATTGAAATCTGCAGCTGGGATCAGGATGAAGTTGACATTGCCCTTGGCTGTAATCGTGCTTATGGTGATGAACATCTGTATGTTCAGATTCCTCGCAGGCAGTATTAGCAACGTCTCCTAGTTTGCCATCCCCTATTGCATATGGGATGTTACTGACACTCAATATATGAAGAATGCGTTTTAATTTCTTTTTCCAGAGAGAAGCGGGTAACACATGGCTTTGCAAGGATTATAGGCTTCCCCATAGTGTAGGACGCCATTGACCTTCATTGTAGCATTTTCACGTCACTACAGGTCAATTCCACAACTGTAAGCCTTTTCACTCCCGCAATTCCAGTTGTCATGCAATCATATTTGATGTCTTATCCAGCCAAATCTTTTGGTATCCTGACAACTATCTTGATGACAAGCATGGGGCTGGATGAACACAGCAGGTCAAGCAGCATCATAGGAGCAGGAAAACTTGACGTTTCGGGCCTAAACCCTTCATCAGAAATGGGGGAGGGGAAGAGGGTTCTGAAATAAATAGGGAGAGAGGGGGAGGTGGATAGAGGATGGATAGAGGAGAGGATAGGTGGAGAGGAGGCAGACAAGTCGAAGAGGCGGAGATGGAGCCAGTAAAGGTGAGTGTAGGTAGGGGGGTAGGGAGGAGATAGGACTATCTTGGTGAGCTATCTGTTGACCACCTGGCTCAAGACAATGGTATGCAACCTGTGCAAACCTGGGCATAATATAGAATAAAAGCCAAACTATTGCAGGGAATGTGATTGATGAAATCCTTGAGATCGTTCTGTTACCTGAACAGCTCTTGAAGAGTCATGCATGCGTCAAGTTTCACCATGGTATGCTACAAGTTGTTTAACCTTGTAGGTCTGAGTGGTTGACGAACATCACTGCACATTCAGTTTCCATGATGCCACTGTTACTTTTTTGGCTCAATGTTTCAGCGCTCCTAGAAATGTGTTCAGCCCCTGAACGCTTGATTCCATAGCCATGATGACAATCTGACCTGGAGTGATGACAGGATAAACTTAAGCTACTTCAGTCTGAGCTTCTACAGAAATAAACAGTATCGGGTGGTTTTTGTTGCTGTTACTACGGTGGAAACAGAGATATTGACCATCGGATGCTGCTTCCTGAATGGATGAACAAGTAATTTCACTTCTAACTCTTCTATACTGAAGAAAATGGACCCCAAGCACTTCATAAAGCCATGTGCCAAATTGTTGCCAGATTCCTACAGGCTCTTTTTCATTAACAGGCCTGTCAAAAAGCCTATCAATGCATTAAGCATTTCAATCAGCAGTTCATTAATTTTGGTGTGTTGGCACGCTGCAGCAAAACCTGTGGGACCTTGTCCTGCAGAAAACTGGTACTTGTGCAACCACTGCACTGCCTGCAAGTCATGTGCGTGTGGTACCATATATTTGTGAATCACGTGATGAAGACCTCGTGCCAACTTGTAGCTGAGTGTGAGGATGATGGTGCGGAAAAGTAACAGAAAATCTCCTGGTAGCTGTTCCTACTCACCATTTCCTCCATAACCTGCTCTTTCTGCAAATTTCCTTGTTGAGAGAAAAAAGGGAAAGGTCCTTTACATTTAAAGGAGAAATTCTCAGCCAGTGAATGAGAGACAACATGGATGTCTAAACAATCTCTTCTCATCAGCAGACAACTAAGAGGAATTTAGAAAACACTAAAAGAAAACAGCTCATCAGCCTCTTTGGTCCGGATTGATGCTGTTGAACTGTTTACCTGATTTTTTTTCAACCTTAATGTCAATGTTTTGTCTCACTGTTTGTAAGGAGGGCATTTAAAAAGGGGAAGATTTTAAGTTTATAGAGAGTTATAAGTTAGCAATTTGTGTTTCTTTCTTGCCATTGGTTTTTTAAAAAATTATTTGCAATAAATAGTTGTTTTCTTGTTAATAGAAACAGGTAAGCATTTTCTTTTAACCTGAGTTTATCAGGTTAGTAACTTTGAGACCTTGGATAGTTTGACTAAATTTTTCACGTTTGTGACAATTCTGCGAATTGCAGGGCTTGATTTCCAGTACAATACACATTTAAATTAGTTCTTTAAACCTTTGAGGCCAATATTTCACTGCATAAGATAAAGAGAGTAAAAGAGGGAAAAAAAAACACTTACTGCTCCCGAGATAAAAGGTACTGCAGATGCTGGAGAATCCGAGATAACAAGCATGGGGCTGGATGAACACAGCAGGTCAAGCAGCATCATAGGAGCAGGAAAACTTGACGTTTCGGGCCTAAACCCTTCATCAGAAAAGTCCAGTAATATAAAGTCAGAACAATTCAAAAGAAGTTGGGCATTGTGCAAGTTCAGTGAGAGAAAGATTTCTAATAACATAGGAGCTGTTATTAGCAGTTTAAGTAACTAGGGGATGGGGATAAACGTCCTGAGTTGCTTAGAAGAAAACTGCAGAAGCAGAAGGCTGTGGAGGTGTCACACGAAAGACATCCTACAGGGCTGCTGAAGACCTCTGAAGGAGCTGGGTCCAGAAGTAAGTGAGCTGAGTTAGCTCGTTCATGAGTCTCAGGAAGACACTTTAAATTTTTTTAGGAGTATTGAGTGAATGCAGAAATATGCTGAAAAGAGACCAATTAAAACCGTACTGGCCGAAAAGGGAGCTTTACCGTTGAGATGTGTGATCCTTCACTGAGGTTTGAGAGTCTGTGAAGTAGTTGTTGTCTTTAAAGGGTTAGACCGTTCTTCCTGATAATTGTTGTAAGACCATTTCAGATAGCTTTTATACAATGTAACAGTGTGCTTTTATTTTGATATAAGCTTTTATGATCCTTTGTTAAAAGTACGTAGGCTTGTGAATATGCTAAGTGACATAATAAACAAATTAAAAATGAAACTTATGGTCAATCAAGCAAGATTTCGTTCTGGGGTCTAACCTGTCCAGCATTTCTATCAGCTAGGATCATAAAACTGCATTGAGGCTATGAATATGTGACATCAGATTTGATTGTTGGTGGCCTTATTTGCGGACTGCCTGCTGTGGCTCAACCAGGCACAGATTAATTACGCGACATTGTCCTTACATGGCCTAACAAATGTAATCAAGTTGTTTCTCCACCTTCCTGAAATGTTTTTCTATTACACTTTTGATTAAGGATTGGATTATGCTTCTTACCATTCGTATTAAACTAATTAACCTGTGCTTCCCTGGATTTGTTTTGTCAGCCTTTTTAAGTATAGGAACCACAGTAGTTGTCTCCCAGCCTTCTGGCATTATCCTGATTTCTAATAAATTTTGATATATAAGGACTTTATCTCTGCTCTGTTCCCTGGATGCCATGCTGTCTGTGTTTGATTAGTTTATCTCCCATTTCTATGTTCTAACAGCTTTTTTGATCTCTTTTTAATGTCATGCCTACTAAATAAGTCTCCCTACTAAATACCAAGGCAAAGTAATTGAATTCAGTGATGTTGTACTGTTATTACCTGTGGCCTTGATGTATGTAACCCTTATGGACCCCTATCTCTATCCTGGTTTTTCTTATGCAATTGGTGCGTCTGCAGACTATTTTACTAACTCTCATTAAAACCCTTCATACTTTAATTGTTTCTCTCTATCTTTCATTTTTAATGAATTTCCCTCCAACCTTTGTACAATCCTATTTGTCTTCCTCTCCTTCGTCATTTATGTACTAAGTATTTGTGTTCTCTGCAAACAAAAAAAATTCAGGTCTTGTATTTTTTCTAAATTAGCCAAGAGCTTGATGAACCTGTCATCCCTCCATGCCTTCTCAATGACAGTGCCTTGCCCAATCAATCAGCACTTTTTTCTCCTGGAGGAAAAATAGTTACGATTGTTTGAAATTTGTCATTCTGCATTCATTCTGATAAATGACATAGTAGACAGTGAACAAGGTTTTCTAAGATTACAAAGGGATCTTGATCAAATGGATTAATTGGCTGAAAAATGACAGAGGTCAATCTGGATAAATGTGAAGTATTACATTTTGGTACAAATAACAAGGGTACGACTTATACAATTAAGGATAGTGTTGTAGAACGGAGGAACCTAGGGGTGCAGGTACATAATTGTTTGAAGTTTGCGACACATAAAGACAGGGTGGTTAAAAGGGCATTTGGCTTGCCTTCATTGCTCAGTTCTTTGTGTATAGGAGTTGGGAAGTCATGTTGAGGTTGTACAGGACTCTTCTGGAATACTGTGCGCAGTTCTGGTCACCCAATTATAGGAAGGATATTATCAAGCTGGAGAGGGTTCAGAAGATATTTGCCAGGACGTTATCGGGTATGGAAGGTTAAGAGTTATAAAGAAAGGCTGGACCATTTTCACTGGAGCTTACTAGGTTGAGAGGTGACCCGATAGAAGTCTATAAAATCATGAGGGGCATGGATAGAGTTAATGGTAGTTATCTTTTCCTTTGACTGGGAGATTTCAAGAGTAGGAGCCACGTTTTTAAGGTGAAGAGAAGAGAGATTTAAAAAAGACAAAAGAAGCAAATTTTCTACACAAAGGGTGGTTCGTGTGTGGAATGAACTTCCTGAGGAAGTGGTGGATGTGGGTACAATTACCACATCTAAAAGACATTTGGTTTGGATATATGAATAGGAAAGGTTTGGAGGGATGTTGGCCAGGAGCAGGCAGGTTGGTCAAGTTTAGTTTGGGATTATGTTCGGCATGGACTAGTTAGATTGAAGGGTCTGTTTCTGTGCTGTATGACTCTTTGACTCTATAAATGCAAGATGAAAGCTTTGGCAGCATGTCTGTTTTCAGCAGTGTTCAAGTTCTGTACTAACAAATGGCATTATTTCTTTACTCATCCATGGAGTTTCATTACTGGCTCTTATTGCCCTTTAGTAGGATATACTTCTAGATTCTATTAATCGTGGTTTTGTGTGTTCAGCATTATTCTACTTTATTTTTCCTGGTTCCTTGTTCACCTTAAAACTAGCTTTTTCTGTTTTTGACTTATTCTATCATAAACTTTATTATTTTGTAATTGCGGTTGCCTAGATGTTTCACCATGGTTACATCTCTCATCTGTTCTGCTTAATTTCCCAGTAAAAGACCCAGTGGTTCTCCCTGTCGCGAGTTATTTTAAATACAGGAAGTCCTTACGTCAAGCCGTGGTTGTGCTCCTGAAAAGTGTAACTTTAAGGGGTATTAATAGTTCCCATTGGAATTAATGTTAAAACTGTGGTTAGGTTTGGTAGAATCTTGCTTATCAGAAAAACATGAAAACGTTATTCATTGTGAGTAGAAATAGATTACTTTGCTAAAGCTGTAAAGCAGTAACAAAAATAACTTTTAAAACAAAATGTCTTTTATTTTAAAATTTAGTTTTCCACTTCAATTCTTCCTGCCCACTGCTGATCTTGCTTCCTGATCCTCCTGGTTGATGCAAATCCTTCCCCCTCATGACCCTTTGATTTGTGATCTTTTAGCTCTCTCAGCTCAGTAATGCCCAACATCTAACATCCTGCTGCCGAGGAGGGTGGGGTAGAAGGCCAAGGTCCTGCAGGCAGCTAATTGGGACATCTCCATTCTGACTGCATGGATCTTGAAGACACTAGCAACCAGCAAAAATAGAGCTCTCTGGCTTCTCAAAAAGGTGCTATCAAGCAGCAGCTGCATCATGGCCAGAAACAAGCAATTTCTCCAGCAGGCAATCTGTAGCCAGCTGACAAAAGGCTATCTGGTGCAGGACTTGGGCACTGGTGCCATGGTTCCACTCTTGTAATGTCAAACATGGAGAAAGATAAAGTGAATCCGGCTAAGCTTAATGAGATCTTGACTAACAGCATACAGTTAAAGTGAAACAACTTTTAATGGGATGACTCTAAATGAGGACTCTCAGTATTTACATTGAAGAAGAAAAGGAATCCCTCACACATATATGATAACTTTATTCCTTGTTACTTTTTGTCAAACCATCTTGTCAGTTTAGTTTGGGTAGTTAAAATTTACTAAGGTTATTTCTGTGTTCTGTTTCATTTGCATATCTATTTGTCCTTAAAACTCATTTTTGCCATTAGGTGGTTTGCAGTGTATCACTGTTAACATGATTGATCCCTTACCTCTTAATTCAGTTCATTTGGTTTCTGTTTTAACCTTCCGTTAGTTTGCTTTTTTTGTCAGATAAACCACACACTCCTTCTATACCCTTTCTGATACAACCTACAATAATTATCAGAAACCTTTGCTAGTCCTGCACTTCTAGCTTTTTTCCAGTAATTCCAGTTATTTTAGTTCCTTACCCCTTGCTTTGAGTTCCTCAATTTTATTTTCATGCTATGTATAGGCAGTTTGACTTCCTAGTCCCTTTTTTTACCAGTTTGAAACAGCTGCATAGAGGCCATTGTCCCAACACCAAGTCACCCTTTATTTACTTACATATAGTACACTGGCTATGGCCAGCCAACTTGGAATCAGTCCCCTGGACTGAGGGGAATCTAAATCCCCTTTTCATATTGGTCAGCCAGGGCTTCCTGATTGACCCAGATTAACAACCCCAATCAAGGCTTTTGTAGTCAACAAGAACCACCAGCTTCCAGTCACTACACTGTTTTAGAACTGTCTGTTGACTGGTTATGTCAACTTTGTTTTGTTGCTTTCTTTGGTTTATCCTTTGCTGTGTTCAGTTATTTCTGTTATTTTCTGGCTACTGTTATTTTTACCATATTTCTCCCCTTCCTAATTTATTTAAAGTTCTATCTCACAAGGACACTGCTCTCATCTAGTTCAGGTGCAGCATTGCACAACAGTCGGATGGATTCTTCCAGCCCCGTTACCTGTGCTCCTATCCCGTGAAATGGAATCCTCTGTTCTCATACAAGTCTTTCAGCCAAGCATTCACTTTCTTGATTTGTTAGTTAACTCACGGTTTGGATAGTAATCATGGGGCCTTATTTAGTTCCTGACTTTTGATATTCCCTGAGCAGGACCTCCATCCTTTCTTTCCCAGCTTTGGTCCTAATGTGGATCATAGTAACTGGCTCTTCCCACTCTCCTTCCTTCCGCCTCCACCCCGTTAATTCCGTCTTCCTCTTCAGTTTCTTTTCGGATAACATTTAACTAGAAATGGTAGGTGAAACACAACACTGGATTCTTGGAGAATTAGGAGAAGTAATTTGCTCCCAGAAGTTGGTGTGGTTCTGGAACACAGCCTGAAACGATGGGAGAGGCCAAAACAGTCCTCACTTTTAAATTAAGTATCTGGATATCCACTTCAGTGGCCAAAACCTACAAGGCAACAGACCAAGAGCTGCAAAGTGAGATTAAGTTTGATGGCAAAGAATGACCACAAAATCAATAAAGAGGAAAAAAATTAAAGTATGAGAGAAAGCTAACCAAACATAGAAACAGACAGTAAGAGTTTCTGAAGAGGAAAAGAGTTAGCAAAATGAGGATTAGTCCTACAAAATGAGAGATGGGAAAATCAAAAGTGGGAATTAAGAAAATGGCAGCTAAGTTGAACAGGTATTTTGTATCGGCCTTCACCACAAAGGATACAAGTAACGTTCCAGATGGAATGATAAATCAGGAAATGGAATGGAGGGAGGAACTTAAGAAAATCACAATCACCAGAGAAATAGTACGAAGTAAAAATTTTAAAACTGTGGGCTGACACATGCCTGAATCCTGTTGCACTTCATCTTGGCCTCTTAAAAGAAGCAGCTAGAGAAGTGGTTCATGCATTAGTTCCAATTTTCAAAAGCACTCCATTCAAGGATGGCTCCATTCAAGTGGAAGACAGTGAATAATATTCCAAATATTACTATTTGGCATAATATCGTTTATTCCAAAGATAGCAGACAGAAAGCAAAAAAACTTTTGGCGCACTGTGCGCAGTGCTAGTCGCCCTGCTATGGGAAGGATATTGTTAATTTAGAGAGGGTGCAGAAAAGTTTTACAATGATGTTAGCAGGACTGGAGGGTTTGAGTTAAAGGGAGAGTCATAAAGTTATACAATATGGAAACGGACCCTTCGGTGCAACTAGTCCATGCTGATCATGTTCCCAAACAAAACCGGTCCCACTTGCCTGTGTTTGACCCATATCCCTCCACATCTATGCTATTCGTGTACTTATCCAAATATCTGCCTATTAAATGTTGTAACTGTACCTGCATCCAGCACTTCCTCTGGCAGTTCATTCCACACATGAACCACACACTTTGGGGGAAAAAAGTTGCCCCTTGTGTCCTTTTTAAATGTTTCTCCTCTCACCTTCAAAATATGTCCCCTAGTTTTGAACTCCCCCACCCTAGGGAAAAGACACTTGCTATTCACTTTATCTATGCCTCTCATGATTTTATAAACCTCTATAAGGTCACCTCTCAACCTCCAAAACTCCAGTGAAAAAAATCCCAGCTTATATAAACAGTCATTCCTGGCAACATCCTGGTAAATTTTTTCTGACTATCTCCTATTTAATAATACTCTTCCTATAGCAGAGCAACCAGAAATTGGACACAGTACTCCAGAAGAAGCTTCATCAATGTCCCGTACAACTCAACATGACATCCCAACCCCCAAATTCAAAGGTCTGAACAATGAAGGCAAGTGTGCTAAATGCCTTCTTGATCACCCTGTCTACCTGACGCAGATTTCAAAGAATTATGTACTCAAATTCAGGTCCCTCTGTTTTACAACACTACCCAGCTCCCTACCATTAATTGTATAAGTTTTGCCCTGTTTTATCAAAATGCAATACCTCACATTTATCCAAATTAAAATCCATCTGCTACTCCTCAACCCATTGATCTCATTGATCAAGACCTTTTTTGTAATATTAGATAATCTTTTTCACTGCAAGGGGTGTGGTGGCCCAACAGTTAGCAATGCTGCCTCACAGCTCCAGGGACCAGGGTTCAGTTCCAGTGTTGGGCACATTCACCCCTTGTCTGTGTGGGTTTCCTCCCACAGTTTAGGTGCATTAGCTGTGATAAATTCCACAAGTGATTTGCGAGGGGATATGTAGGTTTACAGGATAGGGTAGAGGTGTAAGTCTGGGTGGGATGCTTTTTGTAGGGAGGGCCAGTGTAAACTGGCCTGTTTCCATACTGTAGGGGTTCTATGTTTAAAAAAAATACAGAGGGATAAGACTGGCAGCTTAATGTGCCAGGGTACAGGTGCTTTAGGTAGGAAAGAGGGGAGGGGGAGTTGCACTTTTGATTAAGGGGAGTATCACAGCAGTAGTCAGAGGTGAACTAACTGAGGGATCATCCAGTGAGGCTTTGTAGGTGGAGCTAAGAAATGAGGGGATGGTGACATTATTGGGGACGTACTGTAGGCCCCCAACTAGTCAATGGTAACTCGAGGAACAAATATGCAGGGAGATGCGGAGACTTACAGGAGAAATAGGGTTGTCATAGTGGGGTTTTTAATTTTCCCAACATAGACTGGGACTGCCGTAGTATTAAGGACTTAGATGGGGTGGAATTTGTCAAATGTGTTCAGAAAAGTTTTCTCAAGCATTATATAGAGGGTCCTACTCGGGAAGGGGAAAAACTCAACCTACACTTGGGAAATAGGGCAGGACAGGTGACTGAGATGACAGTGGGGAGCACTTTGGGACCAGTGACCATAGTCCTACTAATTCTAAAATACTTGTACGGGGAAGGGCAAAACTGGTCCACAGATTGAAGTTCTTTGTTAGGGCAAGGTGAATTTTGATAGAATTAGACAGGAACCTGCATGGGTTGATTGGAGTAGTTAGTTTGCAGGCAAAGTGGGAAGTGGGAGCCCTTTAAAAGTGTGATAGCTAGAGTTCAAGGTCTATCTGTTCCTGTGAGGGTGAGGGGCAAGGTTGGTAGGAGTAGGGAACCTGGTATGACAAGACATATTGAGGCTCTGGCCAGAAAAAAAACGGAGGCATGGCTCTGGAACAGGCAGCTGGGATCAAAGGAATGTCTGGAAGTATATGGGGATACAGGATTTTACTGAAGAAGGGAATTAGGAGTGCAAAAGGCAGCATGAGATAGCTTCGGCTGAGAAGATTGGGGTGAATCTAAAGAGATTCATTAAAAATATTAAAGGAAAAAGAATAACTAGAGAGAGAATAGGACCCCTCAATGACCAAAGTGAACATGTATGTGTGGAACCAAGGAGATGGGCGAGGTTCTTAATAAATATTTCTCCTCTGTGTTTACCATGGAGAAAGACGTGAAAACTTGGGAACTTGGGGAAGATAATGGCAATATCTTGGGGACAGTCCATATCACAGTAGAGGATGTGTTGGAAGTGTTAGAATGTATGAAGGTGGATAAATCCCCTGGTCCTGATCAGGTATACCCAAGAAGCCCGCAAGAGGCTAGAGAAGGAATTGTGGGGGCCCTTGCTGATATATTTGCATCATCGTTGGCCATGGGTGAGGTCCCGGGTGAATGTTGTGCCCTTATTCAAAAAGGTCCGCAAAGAAAAACCACATTACAGACCGGTAAGCTTAACATCTGTGGTAGGTAAGTTACTTGAGAAGATTCTGAGGGAAAGATATACATGCAGTTAGAAAGACAGAGTTTGATTAGGAGTAGTCAGCATGTCTTCATGCCTTACAAATCTGTTAGAGTTCTTTGACGGAGTGACCAGGAAGGTGTTGAGGCAGGGTGGTAGACATGGTCTGTATGGATTTCAGTAAGGCCTTTGGTAAAGTTCCACATGGTAGGCTGCTCTAGAATGTTAGATCACATGGAATCTAGGGAGAGTTGGCAAATTGGATACACAATTGGCTTGATTCTGTAGGAAGCAGAGAGTAATAGTGGAAGGATGCTTGTCAGACTGGAGGCCTGTGACTAATGGTGTGCCTCAGGGGTCCATGCTGGGCCCATTGCTGTTTGTTATCGATGTCAATAATTTGGATGAGAATGTGCACAGTCTGAGTAATAAATTTGCGGATGACACTAAAATTGGAGATATTGTGAACAGTGAGGAAGGTTATCAGAAATTGCAGCAGCATCTTGATCAGCTGGCGAAGTGAACTGAGAAATGGCAAATAGAGTTTAATATAGATGTGTGAAGTGTTGCTTTTTGGAAAGTCAAATCAAGGTAGGAGTTTCACAGTGAATGGTAGGGCCTTTAGAGCGTAGTGGAATAGAGGGACTTTGGAGTTCAGGTGCTCAGTTCTCTGAAAGTGGAGTCACAGATAAACTGGGCAGTGAAGAAGGCTTTTGTCCCCCCGGCCTTTATTAGTCAGGGGATTGAATATAGAAGTTGGGAAGTTATGTTGCAGTTGTACAGGACATTGGTGAGGTTGCACTTGGAATATTGAGTTCAGTTTTGGTCACCTTGCTATAGGAACAATGTTATTATACTTGAAAGAGTACAGAAAAAATTTACAAGGATGTTGCCAGGACTGAAGGGACTGAGTTATAAGGAGAGATTGGATAAGCCAGGACTTCTTTCTTCAGAGTGTAGGAAACTGAGGGGGGATCTTATAGAAATGTATAACATCATGAGAGGCATGGATAGGGTGAATGCACTGAGTCTTTTTTCCCATGGTTGGGGAATTGAGGACTAGAGGGTATCAGTGTACGGCAGGAGGGGAAAGAATACATGGGAACCTGAGGGGCACCTTTTCTAAGCTGAGGGTGGTACGCATGTGGAATGAGCTGCCAGTGGAAGTGGTTGAGGCGGGTACATTAAAAACGTTTAAAAAGCATTTGGGCGAATACATGGATAGGAAAGGTTTAGAGGATATGGGCCAAGTGCAGGGAAATGGGGTTAGTGTGGATGGACATTTTTGATGGCATGGACCCGTTTGGGCTGAAGGGCCCACCTCCATGCTGTAGGACTCTATTACTCTATGACTGTCCATTCTACTACCAATTTTGCTATCATCTGCAAACTTGCTAACCATGCCTCCTATATTCTCATCCAAATCAGTTATATAAATGTGGACCCAGTACCGATCCTTGTGGAACTCCACTAGTCACAGGCCTCCAGTGTGACAAACAATCCTCCACCATGAAGAAGGGTCCCGACCCGAAACGTCAACATTCCTGCTCCTCTGATGCTGCCTGGCCTACTGTGTTATATAAATTATATAAATGGTATATGTATAATTATATAAATTACGTAATTATATAAATGGTAAGAGATTGAGACGTGAGGGATCTGGGTGTCCTTTTGTATGGATCACAAAAGGTTGGTATGCAGCATGTAATGAGGAAGGCTAATAGAATTATACTGCTTATTGTGAGGGCATTTAAATACAAAAGTAGTGAGGTTGTACTTCAGGGCACTGGTGGACCACCTTTGGACTGCTGTGCAGCTTATTTAAGAAAGGATGTAAATATGTTGGAAGCAGTTCAGAAAATCTTTACCAGTCTGAATCTGAAATTTTAGGATGGGTGGGGGGAGGCACTTGTTGTCTTACGAAGGAAGGTTGGGCAGTCTAGGCTTGTATTTACTGGAATTTAGAAGAGTAAGCGGTTACTGGACTGAAACATTATTGATCCTAAGAGGTCTTAACAGTGTGGATGTGGAGAAGATGGCTCCTTATGTAGGAGAATGCAGAACTAGAGTGTTTCTATCTTAAAAATAAGGGGTGGCCACTTAAAATATGAGGTGAACTATTTTCTCTGAGGGTCATAAGCTTTTGAATCTCTCTTCCTGAAAAAGTCGTTAAAGAAGAGTCCTCAAACATTTTTAAGGTAAAGGTAGGTAGATTCTTGTTAAGCAAGGGGATGAAAGGTTTTCAAACAGCAATGTGGATTTTAGCTAACAATCAGGTCAGCCACGATCTTATTGAGTGGTAGAGCAGGCTTAAGGGACTAAATAGAATTCAGAGTTCTGAATAAGGGGTCATTGGACCTGAAGCATTAACTCTGTTTTCTCTGCTGAGTTTATCCAGCAATTTCTGTTTTTGTTTCTGATTTCCAGCATCTGCGTTTTTTTTTGTTTTCTTTTTGCCTGGTAGAGTGGGATAGGTTCTTTCAGAAAGAGAGTCAGCTATATGTATAACAGTAAGGACTTGCTCCACAGTGAGCATGAAATTTGGCAAAATAGGATATACCCATGCATGTTTCCGTGACAAAATTGTTTACCTCCAGCTAAGAATGCACTTGAGTCCTTCAACTTGCTACAGTTGTGGACACTGGACTGATTAGAGGAGACACCTCTAGCCTCATTTCAAAGACAGACATTTACAAGTTGGAGGGGGCCTGGAAGATGAAGCCAGACTCTGCAGAGTGATTTTCAGTAAAGATGATGGCATTGGGTTTTGTGACCTGGTAAGCCGCAGTTTTGAGTCTAAAGATGACCATCCATTAAAGATTTCTTACTACTGGATATCATCCCTTCACTGGAGGAAATTCAGGAGTACTTGGAAGAAATTTTTGGTGTAACGGGATAGTTGTCAGATCCATACACCATCTCCCATAGTCCTCAGGAGAAAAGAAATGGAAAATTGAGGATCGGTGTCAGGCACCTGATGCATAAACTCAGAAGCATGCTTGCACTCTACCTAGGATTGAGGAAGAATCACCCTGCAGATTGTGTGAAGGTACATCTTGCAGACAGCTTATCTCTCCTTCCTCCACAGATAATGAGTTATTAATACAATCCCAGGCAAGATTGCCAAGTTATGTTATAATCTGTTAGGCAGCAGTGACTTTGTTTAAAATAGACAAAATTTGAAATACTGAGTACTTGGTAAGGGAAAAAAGCCTCAAGATTCCATGGTTTTGAACAAATAATAAACTTTATAAGGTTAGAGTGGGAAAACAATCCACTATATAAATAACTTTAACAGCCAGAATTAGCAGTGGAGGTGGTGATGTTGTGGTAATGCCACTGGACTGCTCTGGCAACATGAATTCAAATCTCTGCCATGGCAGATGGTGAAATTTGAATTCAATAAAAGTAAATCTGGAATTAAAAGCTAGCCTAGTGACACCATATAACCACTGTCAATATTTGTAAAAACCCATTCGCTATTGTCTTAGGGAAGTAAATCTGCTATGTTGTAAATCGCCACAAGCTACCCTTAATTCAGCGACTTAGAAATCTCACAATCAAATACTAAAACAATTATTTAAACTTTGTTGCATGTAGTAACCAAAATAAGATCCCTCAAGTAAGCAATTTAAGCCTCACAACTCAATTTGGTTATTACCTAATTAATGGTGGAATTTAGCTACGATTCCAAGTAGCAGCATTTGCCTCTGATGTCCAGGGTTTGATTCTTGTGCATTTTTGTTCTACAGATTCTGCTGAAGAAATGGTCTGGTGTTGAAGTCATGTACAGTTTCTTAACCTTCTGTTCTACAGTGTAACATTATTGATGATTTTTCAGATTCTTTAATCCAAACTGTTGATTACTCTTTTGAAACCATTGAGTCTACAGCTTTCCTTCTTATCAGAAGTAGCTTTTTGTTCACTTGTTACATTTGGCATTAGCCAGTCTGTTTGAAGACATAGCTTTCCTGTGATTAACTCCTTAAATTCTTCTGCAGTGCAGTCATTTGTCTTTGTGGCATAAAGCAGCCAGTTATCAAGCAGGTGTCAAAACAGTTTTGTTTATGTAGTCTTGACTCCTTCTATTCCTAGAGGTGGCTAACTGCTTTCAATTCCAGTATAGGTTTATCCTTGTCCTTTTGTAGTTCATTCCAGATAGAGTTATTGCTGCTTCTTTCAATCTATGAACAGTTATTAAAGTTAAGAACTTTACACTATCACGGCTGTCTTTACTTGGTCTGACCTAAGTCTGACTCCAGACTCACTGCAGTGTGGTTAACTCCAATGGTCAATAAATGCTGGCCTAGCCACCACTGCCGACATATCGTAGACAAATAAACAAAATAATATGAACTAATAAACAAACTGCAATTAAACACCCGACAGAGCACATTAGGTAGCAGATATTGTCAAGACAGATCCCACAGCTGTCTCAACAACCAACGAAGATGTTAGTGATTCCTTGTTAGTGAATCTCATTAAAACTTTGTTTTCTTTACAAGAGGTTCCATCTGTTTACTTTCGAAAATCTTGCCTTAAAACTCCTCAAAAGTTGTTCGGTCATGGACTGCCTGAGTGACTGCTTACGTCCTGCTGGTTCAGTCTCTTCTGAAATTGCTCCCACTGGATTCCTAAGATTGCATCTACTCTCAAGTATTATTCCAGCTGTCTTGCAGGCAGCTAGCTTCAGTAAGCTGCAACTGCCGCTAGATTTGTTCCAAGCCCGAAATTTTCTCAACTGCATCAAATAAATACTACTTATGGGTCTCTTTCACTCTCACTCTCAGTTACACTGAACTGTCAGTGGCTCCCAAGGCCCAACTCCTATTTTTTCCCCAGTGTACAGCTAGTCACATTCCACTACTTTGTCATCTGTTGGAAGACTTGACTGCTGGGAAACTGATAACACCATCACTTCTGCTGCCTGGAGTCACTTTTCCTGCTTCTGAATCAATGACTGAACAGCAGACTGAAAATAACAACCTTCAACCGGCACTGATCAAATTATTGGATTTTTTGCACTCTAATTGTTCTGTTGATCTTTTCTCACAATCTCTGTAGGTGTCCTGAAAAAGCCTGTGTTCTTCAGCTGCGAAAAAAGCCTCCAACAGATCATGTCAGCCTGTCATGCTGCTGTAGGAATGTTGGGACTCCCAATGACATGATTGGAATTGGAGTTCTCTGTCTCCATTGCAGTGCCATGCAGATGCTCCAACTTGAGCCTACCCCCAGAATCTCTTAACAAAATGTACATAAGAAATGTAAAGTGTAACAGCATGGAAAGAGGCCTGTCATGTTCACGCATGTAATCAAGTACCCATCTACTCTAAGATAACACAGTGTGGAGCTAGAGGAACATAGCAGGCAAGGCAGCCTCAGAGGTGCAGGAAAGTTGACGTTTCGAGTCAACTGAAGATGGGTCCCGACCCAAAACGTCAACTTTCCCGCTCCTCTGATACTGCTTGGCCTGCTGTGTTCCTCCAACTCCACACTCTGTTATCTCTGAATCCAGCATCTACAGTTCTTGCTATCTCTATCTACTCTAATCTCATTTCCTAGCACTTGGTCCATAGCCTTGCATGCTATGAAATTTCAGTTGTTCATCTAAATACTCTTAAATGTTGTGATGGCTCCCACCCTTTCCAGCAGTGAATTCCAGATACTCGCCACACTCTGGGTGCAAAAATTATTCCTTAAATCCTCTCTAAATGTCCTAACCCTTACTTTAAATCTATACCCCCTGCTAATTGACTCCTCAGCTATGAGGAAAGGTTTATTGCTGTTGACCCGATCCATGCTCCTCGTAATTTTGGAGACCTCAATTAGATCCCCTCCCTCATCTGCCTTGCACTAAATAAAACAAATCCCAGTTTATCTAGGTTTGCTTCATAGTGGATTCATCCCTGCCCAATCAGCATCCTGGTGAATTTCGTCAACACCTTTCTCAGTGCAGTCACATCCTTCTTATACTGTGGCGACTAGTACAGCACACAGTAATCCAGCTGTAGCCTAATCAATGCCCTCTGCAGCTTCATCATAACCTCCGTGCTCTCATATTCTCTGGCCTGACTAATAAAGGCAAGTATCCTATATGCCTTCTGAACCACCATATTCACCTATCCTTCTGTCTTCAAGGATCTATGTACATGCGCAACAAAGTCCCATTCTCAGTGCCTGACACGAAACGGGGCAAGGTTAGCTTGTGTTACTGGTAGGCTAAGAGTGAAAAACTTGTCATTTCTAGTGTGGGATGAGGTAGCAATCAGAGGGGCAAACATGATTAAGAATTAACATATCCTATATGATGTCTCCTTCAATGTTATGGCCTTGACTCTGCCTTTGCATCTTTAAGGTAAAGATGTGGTCTGTCAAAACAAAGGATCAAAAAATATTGTGTATGGATATGAGGCGAAGGAAGTTTGCAGCAATTGAAAGAGCTTGGAAGGAAGTGGCTGAGGGCATTCTCATGAATACTGTTATTAGTAAGACTGTGGTGCAACTGTGAGGAGAACTTTGAGGGTCATGATCTTACCTTAATGCGATCTTTGAGTGTTATATTCACATCCTGGGTGCTGGCCTCCTTGCATTTGTGCATTCTGCAATTTCTTCCCGCTGATAGTGCAGAACATTTTTCATCCTCCCAAAACGAAGAGCTTCGTTAGTTTGTGCGTTGGAGGTTTGAGAGAGATTGGAGGGAGATTTGGAGTTTTGATAATATTGTTGGAATAAAAATCAAAGACTTAATGCTTTGGTTATGAGTTCAAGATCCAACACAGCAACTGTTGAAATCTAAATTCAATTAATTATCACACTGAACGTGAAGGTAATTGTAGTAATGATGATCACAACGAGTGTCATAGATGTTATAAAAATCTATTTGGTTCAGTAATATTTTTAGGGAAGGAATTCTGCCATCCAAACCTGACCTGACCTATATGTAACTCCACACTTTCAGCAATGTGGTTGACTCTCTGAAATTGCCAAGCAGACCACTCAGTTCAAGGTGGTTAAGCCAACAATTACCATCCTTGCCAGCATATCCCATGAAAGAATAAAAATCAAATAGGCGAACAGTAACCTAACATTGATGCATTCAAGGGAAAGCTAGATAAGCGTGGGTGGAAAGAGTGGCAGTATATGGACAGTTATGAAAAGCTTAGAGGAATCTTGTATATAAATACCAATTGTTGCTATGCTGTACATTCTACTAAAAATGTGAATGGGAGGAAGATTTAACTGAAATTACTTCAAATGTAAAATTGTCTCAGTTTACAGCTTTTTTTTTGCTTTGTTTTTCTTTATTTTTAGCAATACTCCTGGATCATATGAGAGTTGCTCTGGTTTATCCTGATGAAGCAGTGAAAGCATCAGTGTGTTATATTTTCTGCACGTTGTATAGTTACCCTTCTACCGCAGAGAAGTTATGCACATACTTCAATGAAAGACTTTGTAAACTCTTTGTATCAGTTATGGAGGCAGCACAGACCAAAGAACTGCAAGTAAACTCCCTTGGTATGTGTGCTGCGCTTTGCAGTGTGTGATACTTTATGTCTGATTGTGTAGTTCCATAAAGTAGTTTTGACTATTAGTTTTCATGTGTTTTTGCTTGACTTGTGAAGTGATTTTGTTTCTCATTCACAAATTTTTTTCTGTGCCTATTTTAGATTCTTCATCAATAATTCAACATTTGATGGGCTGAATCCTGCATTTTTTTTTGGCTAAGGCTGAGTTGTGTCAGTTTTTACTGGAGGGTTTTTCACAACAAGGCCTAGCGAGTTCTCTCACTGTATCCTACAACACTCACGGCATTAACTATGTACACTGCTCCATAGCATCCCTCACATCCAATTCCAGTCCATCTTGCAATGCGCCCTTCCGAGACCAGCTGGCCTCTCAGCAGATCTCTACCGAAAGACTGGC
Source organism: Ginglymostoma cirratum (assembly GCA_024137785.1). Classification (NCBI taxonomy): domain Eukaryota; kingdom Metazoa; phylum Chordata; class Chondrichthyes; order Orectolobiformes; family Ginglymostomatidae; genus Ginglymostoma; species Ginglymostoma cirratum. Next base: position 2,889,246 of record JAHRHZ010000008.1, on the reverse strand, counting down.
TACCCTTGCGTGCACAACATCTTTAAAAGGCAACTATCCATCTGATTGAGCACTGGCATTCCGCTGCTGCCCTATATGTTGGTGGATGAAATCTAAACACACTAGATAAATGGAAGTTGGCACCATCATTTTTCAACAGGGTCCTGTTTGAGGGAATGGTGAAAGAAGGCATTGTGTTCCTGTAGGATAGGCAGTGGATGCCTTGCTATCAGATCCTGGCAGCCTGTTTGCAGATCACCACCTGGGTCAGTGCTGTCTCTACAGTGTGGAGGAATGGCTAGCAGTACAATTAGAAAGTCCATGACCTTCTCCATTGTATCAGGGGTAAATGCCACACTCTTCTCTCTGCTACCTCACACTCGCTTAGTGCCTTCTACTCCTCAGATGTCCATTGAGATTTATATTCTGCCACTCCAACTATTGCCTATACCTTCTCTCTCTCTCTCTCTCTCTCTCACACATACACACACACACACACACACACACTCAATTGCTTTCTGTCTCTCTCTCGCTCTCTCAATCACAAGGGCAGAGTGGAATGTCTACTCCTCATCGCACTGCAATTCTCCCATTAACCCTGCGGCCGGCTTCATTCATTGAACACAATTCGTAACTATTGCCCAGAATGCTTGTGTCTTGCAAATGCAGCAAGCATCTCCATAAAGTCTGCAGAAATTTATCCATTACCCCAGAAATCACCTACTGGACCACTGAGGGCAAGAATATCATGGCCTCAGAGGAAGAATCAAAAAACATTCCTCCTACACCCTCACACCACCCCAGTTACTGACACCCTGGTGGGAACATTAGGCTTAGAAAGTTTGGAACGCATCACTGAGGCAGCTCCACAACTGACTGGGGAAGAAACACCCCAAGCAACTGGCCCTAGAGGATACACAGCAGGCCAAGCAGCATCATAGGCTTGGCCTGCTGTGTTCATCCAGCCCCACGCCATGTTATCTCGGATTCTCCAGCACCTGCAGTACCTTTTATCTCTGGCCCTAGAGGATTGCTGGAGACAAGGCACCTGCTTAGCCCCAAGCAGAACAGGAGTGGAAGGTATGTATGTATGACGCAATGGCTCTTGTTGCCCAGAAACTGCCGGAGTGCTGCAAATCATATGACCATATATCTGCATCTGTGGACAGGTTGGTATTGCCATGGAGAGGCAGGTCCAGCCCCCTCCATCTGTTGGAGAGGTCCACAGACCTGCACCCCATCACCCCAGCCATTGGTCCGCAGGACTGAAGGCATAACGACAAGGGGAAAGGGGAACATGGCATGCATCCTGAAAAGGAGATAGGACAGTTCTGGAAAGTACCCAACAGAGGAGGCACCACACAGAGGCCCCCTCAGAATTCTTCTGAGGATTCACCAGAGGTGAATGGGCACCGCTTCCACCTGCCTCGCACCCTTTGACCCTTGGAAGTCCAAGCCGAGGAGCATCTACTTGCTTCTGGCAAGGAGAACCTTGGCATGTGTCCAAAACTCTTGGGCCAATGACTCCACTGATAAACACACTCCCTCCAATCGATCTAGAGAAGCAGGAAAGTACACTAAAACATAGCTGGGTGGCATAAGTGAATAATGGATTATATATTATTTTAGCACTTATGTACAAAGTTCAGTGCTTTTCACCTGGTTATCAGTTTCTCTCTGTAGACCTAAATGGCTTGGTGACAGCATGAGACATCACTTCATAGTCGCAGACAAATTTCCAAGGATGGAGGTCTGTGCTGAGAGTCTCTTGCACCATCTAGAAGCAAGTATATATGGATACATGGCATTAGGTCATGATGATACCGTGGTCCCTCCTCTTCCCTGCTGAGTTTCCCCTGCGTTTTCTGTGTTTGTTTCAGATTTCCAGCGTCAGCAGTACTTTGCTTTAATCCCTAATCTTTTGTGGCCTTTGTGTCCAAAGGTCTAGCTGTCAATGAGTTGTTCAGCAATATTTGTTGCAGGGACGTGCAATGCACAGAGGGACAGTGCAATAGGATGGCCCACAGATTTTTGTCCTGTATAATACATGTCATGTGTAATATTGTCTTGCTTTAAAAGCTGGAACATTGGTGGGTGCCGGATCCTCCCTAACAGGTCAAGTCACTTACCCCGTCCACTTAAGTTTGGTCAAAGCCGTATTTTTCCTCGTTGTGCACTTTGATTGCCAGCATGATGGAAGGCAGCGATGACATGCTTTGGCTAGTGGCTTGCAGTCTGTGCCTGAATATGTAAATGAATTCCTGAACTCTAAATCCCTTTCCTGCTACCCCTTCTTATAAACCCCATAGGCTTCAGACCTTCCAAGGTCCCACCCAATATGGCTACACTCACCTACACTGTCCACCTTGCCCCAGTAGCTCCTGGCATATGAGATGACCATGTCAGGTTTGATCATTCACTGCTGCTACCAAACACCTCCCCCACCCCACCACCAAAATCTCCCAAAGGCACAGTGCTCCTGACCATGCTCTTGACCACAAATTAGCCCCCCTCTTGTATGATCACCTTCCCAGTTGTGGTTTACCAGTTACCTCATTGCAGATTCTATTGTTCCCCCTTCACAGTTACCTTTCATCACCTCCCCCCACCTCTAGCCTGCAGCCCATTCCCAATGACTATCTTACTGAGCCCCATTCTTGTGGCAATGGGCACCCCTGTCCCCAAACTTATTATTCCCTTTCCACTTAGTGTCTGTGAACATACCTGAAGGACTGACCAGATTCCTGACTGAACCTGTACATGTCTATGCCACATTAATTCTATTCCATGGATTGGCTATTAAGGCACAGAATTTATTTTGACCAACTCACTAGACTGCAGACCCCAACTGGAAGCTGGACCGTAACCGATGCCCTGGTCTGATATGGGAGGCTACCTTTGACTTACTGTGCCAGGACCCTCTGACTAACAGGTGTCTCCGTGGACTTTGGCCAGGATTATTCCCCTAAGACTTTGAGACATGGCTGCTTGCACGGCTTGCTTGCACATGCAGGTGCTTGCTGTGTAAGCTGCTGGCTCAGAGTGCAAGAGTGAAATTGTGAAGCACTGGCCTGTATCATGACATTGTTCCCCTTGACTGAGGACTGCTGAGCAACAAGCCAAGTGCCTGTTTTTGCAATTGTGCTAATTGGTGAGGAAAGTTACAGCAGGGAAAGGCATGAATGGTGTGAGCAAACAGATCGGCGCTAAGTGAGAAAGCACTCGGAGATCAAGTAAGTGTGCTGAGATGCAAATTGGACCAATCTGTTAGCTGAATCCCTATCTGTGCACGCAGAGTGCTCTTTCTTCAGCTTTCCAAAGGTAGTTGCCAGTGCACCCTACAATGCCAGTCTACGCATCCAGAGTGCCCTGCAAATATATCAGAGAGGTAAAAATACAGATTGTGATGGATTGGCAGATGCTGGATGGAAATATCAGTGGATGAGCAGTGTGTGCAGCTGGTGCTTGTGGATTGTACCCAGGCCTGTAGTTTTCTTGAACTCAACATGAGGGTCATCCAGAACACCCGGTAATTGAATCTGCCACTTTCAAGTTTCCATTTCAACTTTTCTCAACATCTCGCTTGTTTGGCAAGTTTAATAAGGTAGAAAACTGAATATTAATGAGGTGAATTTGTGCTGTCAACGAGGCACTTAACAAGCAATGACAGTCCTCAAACAGTAACACGCCACTGCTGACGAAACTTGCCATGTAATGTGTGAAAAGCATAAAAGGCATGAAATGTTCCTGATATCAAGATGGGCCTCATCCAATTCTGACACAACTCTCACTATGACCACATGCTTAGACCTAGTAAGATTCTGCCCAGTGATATTGTCTTCTGTTGTTTTGTTGACGTTTCTCTCTGCATCTTCCATTCTTCTGTTCAGTTATAGCACTCTGAATTAAAAATCTCTTATTTTTGTTAGCAAGCTAATTAACCATAATAATAGGCTGTCAACACTAAAATATGGCTACTGCGGGAAAGTAGGCTGTGGGGGAGGGGACCAGGCCATTTTTGCGATTTAGTTGAGGAAAGGTTGTAAGGCAGTGGGGTGGGTGTCTCCTCGGCAGTGGTTTGGGTGCCCACTCCTACTCTCCCAAAAGTGCCCACCCTCTACTGTGCACCTGCCCAGTGGAGGTGAACTTTCCTTCCAGGACTGTGTAGTCAACCCCCATCTTAAGCCCCATGAATCAAGCTCCATCTGCTCACTCAGGTGGGTGTTGAAGATCACATTACTTTGTAGAGCAGGGAATTCTGAGAGATAATTTTAACCCACAAGAAAGCATGGGTTTTTAGTCAGAGGGAGGCATGAAATGTTAAAACCAACTCTAACTCTTCAACTTCTAAATTTAGTAGAAGCAGGGTGGAGCGAGCAGTCCAGAGATGTATAATCACTGAACTCAAGTTATCCGCCTGTCTCCATTTTATAAAGTTTTTTTAATTTTTAACTAATGCCGTCAGATTTTCTAGACCCCTGGAAACTGGCAAGTTACAGGACTTGAGAGGGATTAACCCATAAGGTGATTGTTTTCACAGTATCAGATGTGGACCGGAAGAAGTAAGAGTATTTCCTTTACGCTAAACAGGAAAATCTCTTTATTGACCCTGTGTTTGGCTGACACTGTATCCCTCCCTGCAAACTTTCCCACAGTCTCTTTCTGATCTTTCTCTAGGATCTCATTGGAATCACACAGCTCAAAAGAGACCATTGAGCCTGTTGTTTCCATGCTTGCTCACTGCGAGATCTACAAGGTTGATTGTTCCCAGGCAATAAATTCCAGATTCTGGCCACCAGCTACATAAAACATTTGTCCTCCTGTTGCCATTACTTGTTTTGCCAATCATCAGATAGCTGTGGCTTCAAACTTTCCACCATTGGGAATGATTTCTTCCTGACTACTCTGTCCAGAACCCTCATGCTTTTTAACACTTCTGTCAAATTTGCATTTAAATTTCTCATCTTAAAGAAGGACAGTTTTAGCTTCACCTGTGTCCCCATGTACCTGAAGGTCTTTATACCTGTGACCAATTTCATGAATCAGGGCAGGATTCATGAGAACGTCCTGGAAAATGTTGCTGATCAAAGAGACCTTGGACTGCAGGTTCATAGTTCCTTGAAAGTGGAGTTGCAGGCAGACAGGATAGTGTAGAAGGTGTTTTGTGTGTTTGTCTTTATTGGTCAGTGCATTGAGTATAGGAGTCGGGAGGTCATATTGGGGCTGTACAGGACATTGGTTAAGCCACTATTGGAATATTGCATTCAATTCTGGGCCTCCCAGCTATAGGAAGGATGTTGTGAAATTTGAAAGTGTTCAGAAAAGATCTACAAGGATGTTGCCAGGGTTCAAGTGTTTGAGTTATAGGGAGAGGGGCTGGGGCTATTTTCCTTGGAATGTCAAGAGGCTGAGGGGTGACCTTATAGAGGTCTATGCAATCGTGATGGGCATAGCTAGGGTGAATAGTCAAGGTCTTTTCCCTTTATGGGAGAGTCCAGAACTAGAGGGCATAGGTTTAAGGTGAGAGGGGAAAGATTTTCACACAGAGGGTGGTGCATGTTTGAAATGAGCTGCCAGAGGAAGTGATGGAGGCTGGTACAATGACAACATTTAAAAGGCATCTGGATGGGTATATGAATAGGAAGGGTTTAAAGGGATACGGGCCAAATGTTGGCAAATGGACTATCCCAGTTACTGTCCTTTCAAGTCTGGCAGGAAGCACCATTGGGCTGCCATTCTCACATTCTGATCATTTAACCTGAACTATCAATATCTTTTTCTCCGCCAGCAGCCTACACCCCACCGAAACTAAAGCATAAATGCTTTCCCCTCCATACTTCACTTCAGCTCTGGTGAAGAGTCATCAGTCCACATGACTCAAAATGTTAGCTTGTCATTCCGTAGATGCTGTCAGTGGTTTACGGATCTCCCCTTGTTCAGTGTATTTAAGACTGAGGAAAACAGATCACTGGTCTTTCTCTGAATCGTAGGGTATGGGGAGGCAATGGAAAAGTGAAGCAGATTAGACAGCATTGCACCCTCGGTACCATATGATCTAAATGTGCTCCTATTTGTCACTTTATGTTCTTGCTAAAAAAAACTAACATGCTTTATCACTTCTGTGTTTTTTCATGCAAATATAGGGCTTCTGAAGCATCTCCTACAGTTTAAACAGTTTGTGACTGTGCTGATGAGTTCATCTGGGAATGAAGAAGTTACCTCTGAGGATGAAGTAACTTCTCAGGGTATGGTATCACACAGCCTCTAGATTATTTTATTAACTTAAAAGTGGGATTAGGGAAACATGATGAATAATGTCAGACAGAAAAAGTTCTTTTGTTTCATCCAAACTGTCCCACAGACTGTAATGTCTTTTGCACCACAATGTACATACACAACTCACCCTACCTTTCTATATTATTGGAGAGGCGAAGTAACATAAAAGCTGAAGCCAATTTATTAAGTAACTCTCCATACCTTAGATGATCGAACCTAGTTAGGTGAATCACATTTGGCTTGATTTTAGAGATAGCAGGAACTGCAGATGCTAGAGAAACTGAGATAACAAGGTGTAGAGCTGGATGAACACAGCAGGCCAAGCAGCATCAGAGGAGCAGGAAGGCTGATGTTTCGGGTCTAGACCCTTCTTCAGAAATGGGGGAGGGGAAGGGGGTTCTGAAATAAATAGGGAGAGAGAGGGAGGCGGATAGAAGATGGATATAGGAGAAGATAGGTGGAGAGGAGACAGACAGGTCAAAGCGGCGGGAATGGAGCCAGTAAACGTGAGTGTAGATGGGGAGGTACGGAGGAGATAGGTCAGTCCAGGGAGGATGGATAGGTCAAGGGGGTGGGATGAGGTTAGTAGGTAGGAGATGGGGGTGGGGCTTGAGGTGAGAGGAGGGGATAGGTGGGAGGAAGGACAGGTGAGGGAGGCAGGGACAAGCTGGGCAGGTTTTGGGATGCGGTATGGGGAGGGGAGATTTTGAAGCTTGTGAAGTCCACATTGATACCATTGGGCTGCAGGGTTCCCAAGCGGAATATGAGGTGCTGTTCCTGCAACCTTCAGGTGGCATCGTTGTGGCACTGCAGGAGGCCCAGCATGGACATGTCGTCTGAGGAATGGGAGGGGGTGTTGAAATGGCTCGCGACTGGGAGGTGCAGTTGTTTAGTGCGAACCGAGCGTAGGTGTTCTGCAAAGCGGTCCCCAAGCCTCCGCTTGGTTTCCCCAATGCAGAGGAGGCCACAACGGGAACAGCAGATACAGTGTACCACATCAGCAGATGAGCAGGTGAACATCTGCTTGATGTGGAAAGTCTTCTTGGGGCCTGGGATGGGGGTGAGGGGGGAGGTGTAGGGGCAAGTGTAGCACTTCCTGCAGTTGCAGGGAAAAGTGAAGGGTGTGATGGGGCTGGAGGGGAGTGTGGAGCGGACAAGGAAGTCACGGAGAGAGTGGTCCCTCCGGAAAGCAGATAAGGGTGGGGAGGGAACAATGTCTTTGGTGGTGGGGTTGGATTGCAGATGGCGGAAGTTTCGGAGGATGATGCATCAGATCCGGAGGTTGGTGGGGTGGTACATGAGGACGAGGGTGTTTCTGTTTTGGTTGCTATTGCGGGGAGTGGGGTGTGAGGGATGAGTTGCAGGAAATGTGGGAGACACGGTCGAGGGCGTTCTCAACCACTGAGGGGGGGGAAGTTCCGGTCCTTGAAGAACAAGGACATCTGAGATGTACGGGAGTGGAATGCTTCATCCTGGGAACAGATGCAGCGGAGGTGAAGGAATTGGGAATAGGGGCTGGCATTTTTGCAGGAAGGTGGGTGGGAGGAGGTGTATTCTAGGTAGCTGTGGGAGTCGGTGGGCTTGAAATGGATATCGGTTTCCAGGTGGTTGCCAGAGATGGAAACAGAGAGGTCCAGGAAGGAGAGAGCGGTATCAGAGATGGTCCAGGTGAACTTAAGGTTGGGGTGGAAGGTGTTGATGAAGTGGATGAACTGTTCGAGCTCCTCGTGGAAGCACGAGGCGGTGCCGATACAGTCATCGATGTAACGGAGGAAGAGGTGGGGTTTAGGGCCAGTGTAGCTACGGAAGAGGGATTGTTCCACGTAACCTACAAAGAGGCAGGCATAGCTTTGGCCCATGCGGGGGCCCATGCGGGTACCCATGGCCACCCCCTTTGTAGGAAGTGGGAGGAATTGAAAGAGAAGTTGTTGAGTGTGAGGACGAGTTCGGCCAAGCGGATGAGGGTGTCAGTGGAGGAGGACTGGCCGGGCCTGCGGGACAGGAAGAAGTGGAGGGCCTTTAGGCCATCTGCATGGGGAATGCAAGTGTATAGGGACTGGACGTCCATGGTAAAGATGAGGTGTTGGGGACCGGGGAGTTGGAAGTTTTGGAGCAGGTGGAGGGCGTGGGTGGTGTCACGGATGTAGGTAGGGAGTTCCTGGACCAAGGAGGAGAAAATGGAGTCGAGGTAAATGGAGCTAAGTTCGGTGGGGCAGGAGCAGGCAGGGACAATGGGTCGACCAGGGCATTCAGGTTTGTGGATTTTGGGAAGGAGATAGAAACGGGTGGTGCGGGGTTGGGGAACAATGAGGTTGGAGGCTGTGGGTGGGAGGTCACCTGAGGTGATGAGGTTGTGGATGGTTTGGGAGATGATGGTTTGGTGATCGGGGGTGGGGCCATGATCAAGTGGGCAGTAGGAGGAGGTGTCGGAGAGTTGGCGCCTGGCCTCGGCAATGTAGAGATCAGTGCGCCATTCTACAACTGCACCTCCCTTGTCCGCGGGTTTTATGGTGAGGTTGGATTGGAGTGGAGGGCTGCACGTTCTGTGGGGGAGAGGTCAGAGTGGGTGAGAGGGGTGGAGAGATTGAGGCGATTGACGTCACGACGGCAGTTGGAGATGAAGAGGTCGAGAGAGAGTAGGAGGCCTTGGGGTGGTGACCAGGAGGAGGGGGTGTGTTGGAGGCGGGAGAAGGGGTTAGTAGGGGGAGGGTTAGGCTCACGGTTAAAGAAGTAAGCGCGGAGGCGGCGGAAAAACTGTTCAGCGTCCAAGCCTGAGCGGTATTCTTTGATGTGTGGGTGGAGGGGGACAAAGGTGAGCCCTTTACTGAGGACTGACCG
>JAHRHZ010000008.1:2865322-2880143 GCA_024137785.1 Ginglymostoma cirratum | reverse complement strand
ATTATTGTTGCGGGGATGGGGCGTGAGGGATGTGTTCCGGGAAATGCGGGAGACACGGTCGAGGGCGTTCTCGACCACTGTGGGGGGGAATCACATGTTAAATCACATGTTAGTATTGATTTAAAATCTGCACAACAGTTTGGTGCATATTGCTTCAATTGATGACCTATCCTAATAGAAACAAGCTGGTTAGGAATAACCAAGTAATTACTGAGGATTTTCAGCATAATTTAAAACCATAGAAGAATAGAATATCCTTTATTGTCACTTGTAGTACAATACAGAAGTATAGGAGTACAACGAAAAGTTTTTACAATGGCTGCCTTTTAATGGCGCCATCTCAGATACAAATATCTAGGTACAAATCTTAGAGTTTTAAAAAAAAGTAGTGGTCTTACACAAGAAGGATTAAAGGAAAGCATAAGCATTACTTACAGAAGTAGTTACAACATACTGAAAAGGTTTTAAATTACAGCCCAATAACAGCAGCTCAGCATGTGCACCAAGCCCAAATCCAGCACTGTCCCGCATCGCTCTGGCCTCCAGTCTGCTCCTCATCGGCACTCAGCAGGAACCAGGTATGTTGCTCTGTATTGGGATTCGTACGTCGGCCTCTCTGTTGCTCTGGGACTTGGCCACCTGTTGATCTGACGACACAGCCACTCCATCACTCCAGGGACTCGGCCCCTCTGCAGCCACCTTGGGCTGCCTACTCCCACTTGCGCAGCTGGCTCACGCTCGCTGCCTTTGCAGTGCTCTAGGGCTGCTTCCCCACATGCTGCTGTAGGACTTGCTACTCGCGGTGTTTCGGGGCACCATACTTATCTTTCACTGTTTCCTTGCTGATTGAGGTGACCACACTATTGTGGAGAACTTTTGAAACACATGGATGTGGGACAACTTGTAAAGAGTCAGCCAGCACCTACTATAAAGACATTATGCACTACCTATTTTGCAAGCAAGGCAGATCTTTAGATAATTATGGTTCTACTGTTTTGTAACCAATGATATATTTTGTAACAGATAAGTTTTTACGGTAATCAGCAGTGGTTCCAAGGTTACCAGTAGGCTAGCTTTTTATTCCAGAATATTTTTGAAATCAGGTTTCGTTATTTACCTGGATAGGATTTGTACCCATGCTCCATGAACATTATTCTTGGATCCTGGATCACTAGCAGTTTCTGAAAACAGTTCATGCGCTTTACATTTTTCAGGAAAGGGTTAAACTTGCTGAAGTTTTTTGGAGAAGGTATGGTACCCTTTTGGATATGTCCAGAGGGGCCAAGTGTCTGTTAGCAGAGGTCAGGTACCCTTTGGTGTTTGTTGTTAAGAGTAGACGTGCATCCATGTACAAAAATAGATAAATTGATTGAAATTGTCATGATATTTAAATTATTGCAGCTGTCAGGTTTCTAAGGCGATTAGATCCCTTTTAAACTGAAAAAGCAAAATCTGAATCTTAAAAAAAACTTCAGTGCTTGTTCCATCTGTTGACATCAACCTGAAAGTTGTTATAATAAGATGAGAGCCACATGATGGATTCTGCATTTTTTCATTATTACAATGGAGTATCTGATATTTCTGTTAGATTTACAGCTCAAAGTGGCGATAAAGCGTTTGAAGTGGGGCTGTGCCTTCAAGTGCTTGCCCGTAAATGTGATTAAGCATTTATTGAAATGATTCCTTTTATAAAAGATTAGTTGAAGGAATTTAAATGTAGAGAATGAGTTTTTTGCAAATGTCAATACACTATTGTAATTTCATTTTATTTTATCTTAGCACGATTCCTGATATCTGCTTGTAATGGACATTAGATATGTTGGCATGGTGGATGTAAGACCCAGGGTGATGTGTTGAATGATGTGGTGTGGCTTTTCATTGAGTTTGTATAGGGGTAGAAGAAATGTGAGAGTTGGTGGAAGGGGGGATGTGAAGAGTGGTAGAGGGTTACCAATTATTATGGAGGATATAAAGGGCTGTGGGGTTATGTAGAAGGGAATAGATTGACATGGACAGCATGAGGGGTCAGCAGTGTCAGTAGATGGGCATAGTTTAGTATGCATGGCTAGGGGTCTCTGAGTGCAGAAGAATGGTTTGCCCTCGAGTGCATTCAGGTCCAAAAAGGGGTTGGTAGAGGGGTATACATTGACTGTAGGGTATGAGGGGCCATGAGAAGTGGGTGAGGGGCATGGAAAAACAGGAAATAGGAATAGGAGTAAGTTATTCTGCCTTTTGAGCCTGCTATGCTGTTCAGTATGATCATGATTGATATCCAACTCAGTATCCTGTTCCTGTTTTCTTCCCATACCCTTTGATTACTTTAGCCCTAAGAGCTATTATCTAACACCTTCCTGGAAATGTTCAATGTTTAACCTCAACCACATTCTATGGCAGAGAATTGTGCAGGCCCACCACTCTCTAGGTGAAGAAATTTCTCGTCATCTCAGTCCTAAGTGGCCTACCTGGTATCCTTAGACTGTGACGCCTGGTTCTGGACTTTCTTGGTTATCAGGCACGTCCTTCCTATTGTTTACTCTGTCCAATCCTGTTAAAATTTTACAGGTTTCTATGAGAAACCCCCAGCCCTGTTCTTTCTAATTCCAGTGAATATAATCCTATCTGATCCAGTCTCTATTCATACGTCAGTCCTGCCCTCCCAGGAATCACTCTGGTAAGTATTGGTTGCACTGTCTCAATTGCCAGAACATCCTTCCTCAGGTAAGGAGACCAAAACTACACACAATACACCAGGTACTGCCTTACCAAGGTCCTGTACAATTGCAGCAAAACGTTCCTGTTCCTCATGCTATGAAAGCCACCATACCACTTGCCTTCTTTATCGTCTGCTGCACCTGAATGCCTGTTTTCAACAATAAGTGTACAAAGATACCTAGATCTTATCGAGTCTCCTTTCCCGATCTATCACCATTCAAATAATCTGCCTTCCTGCTTTTGTTACCAACATGGATAACCGCACGTTTATCCACATTATACTGCATGTACCATGCATTTATCCACACACTGAATTTGTCCCAATCACACTGAAGCATCTCTGCATCCTACTCGCAGCTCACTCTCACACCCAGCTTTGTATTTGGCAACTTGACTATAAGTTGGCAAAAAGGGTATGAAAGACCATGGGGAGTGAGTGGAGGGGATGAGGTAGAATAAGCTGACATCGATATGGTACAGAAAGTGTATAAGGTGAGGTCTGTCTTATTTTGTTGTGTAGGTTTTTTTTACGTCTGGGAGAAAATTGGCTTCTCCCACAAGCTGTTTTTGCACCTGGTAATTCCTGTGGCTGCTTTGAACTGTATCTGGTGGCAATGGTCTAACTTACATGAGCACTCACTTCTTTTCTCTCTCTGTCACTTTTTCTGCCCATCCCTAAACCACCACCACCACCATTTGACCAGGGCACTTTCTCCCATGTTAGGATGAAAAAGTCAGGATGCTCCCATGCACGTGGAAGGCAGTAAGGAGCAAATATCCAGGCCTGCATATTTTTGATGATCTGATGATATTGGCAACTTAAGCAGCAGTTAAGATAACATTTTGTTCTTTGTTTTCTTTCAGTTTCTGCTCAGTAGAGATGAAACACTACAGATTGCAAGTGTACAATGTATGACCTCCATAGTCATCCACTCCCCAGTACAGTATGCTGCTGCTGTAGTATATGCAGATATTCCAGGTTACTTTTTTTTTTGCTAAGGTGTATTTCATTTCTGTTTCATTGTGCAAAGTTGTTGCATCATTGTGCACCACGGTTAAAAACCTCCGCCCCTTTGTCTGCCCATTTGCTGTCAATTACCACATTCTTTTTATTCTCCATTGGTTCCCATCTTATCCCTGAACTATAACCTGTTCAAACCTTTGTTGTTTCTATCCATTTTCACACCAAATCCTGCTTGTACATTTCACCTACTATTGGTGACATATGTTGAATCCCTGTGCCAAAATTTGCAATCGCGAATTGAGCTCACTCAAAATCCTTTCACTTACACAAAGTTAAAATGGACCTCCTTATCCCGGCCTTTAATTTGTTGTGTGATCTTTCTTTCTGCTGTCACTAGAATAGGTTGCTTTGTGACATTAGAGAAAGGTATTAATTCTTAAAGTCTCAAAAAACACATTAACAATTTCATAAATATTTTGTTGAAATCAGCTCCCCTTGCTGTTCTGCAGTTGCTAAGAACTGAACTGCCATGGTTTCCAACCACTCTAGGACAATTAACAGAAGTTGGAAAGAACTTTTTTGAATAAATACATTGGGTTTTGCTTCCAGTTTCCTTGTGGAGTACTCCTGTCAGGAAGGTTTAAATTTTCTGCATGATATCATTGATTTTCCAAGGGTGCACCTCACTTCCTGGCTGCAAGCTTGTACTCGCATTTTCAGAGTCGTAGATTTTGAAAGCACAACAAAAGGCCCTTCAGCCAATCATGTTTGTGCCTATCAATAAGCACCTGTCCACTCTAATCCACTTTTCCAGTACTTGACCTGTGTACAGTTTTTGTACCTATGTTTTTGTTACCTATGCTACAGTTTTTCAAGTATTCATTTAAATTCTTCTCAAATGTTGTGATTGTTCCTGCCTGTTCTACCTTTTCAGACAGTGAGTTCCAAATATCCCCCAATCTCTGGGTGAAAATTTTTCCTAAATTCCCTCTAAACTTCCTGAGCCTTACCTTAAATCTGTGCCACCAGCTATTGACCTTTCCATTGAAGGGAAAAGTTCCTTCCTATCTACCGTAGCTGTATTCCTCATAATTTTATAAACTTCCTTAAAATTCTTTAGGGAAAAACCTCCCAGCCTATCTAGTCTGTCTTCATAGTTGAAGCACTCCAGTCTGGGAAACACCCTGATGAATTTCCAGTCTACCCTTTGCACGGCAATCACATCCTTCCTGTAGTGTAGCCAGCAGAATCACACACAGTACTTTAACTGTAACCTAACCAACATCTTGTACATTCCATCATAACGCCCCTGCTTTTGTATTCCTTGCCTTGACTAATAAAGGTAAATATCCCATAAACCTTCTTGCTTAACGCATTCCAAAAAAATGTAAGTGACATCTTGCTTCTAATTTCTTCATGACGTTACAGTATCTTTATATCTGGTTTCACGTTCAGTAATTAACTTCACATTTTTGCAGCACTAAATAACTTACTGATTTTAAAAAATGGATTTCCACTAAAATAGAACTTGTGTTTTACACTGCTGTTTGAAAAGTCAAATTTCAAAACATAAGGTTTCTGTTAATATTAATTGTTGGATAATAGTGAAATACGTGCAGTCCATTACAATGGTGGTGACAGTGTAACTGAAAAGTACACAAGTCAAAACCAGCTTCAACAAGTCGTTCCAAATGACATTCCAGTAATTGAAATTTCTGAATATTTATATGTGGTGGGGAATCGAGTTTTATTTAGCTTTCCTTGAAATTGATTTAAAATGAAGGTGCTCTATTTGATGGCTAGGTGACTGTTGAAACTCAAATTCCACTGGATCGGACCAAGACAAGACCTTGCATTGAGGTTAAATAAACATAGACAATGCTGAAAATACTCAGCAGCTGAGGCAGCATGTGTGGAAAGAGAAAGAGATTTAAAGTTTTATTAGTGTCTGTGTCCCTCTTCACAGGTGGTGCCTGATCTGCTGAGTATTTACAGTATTTACTGCATTCATTTCCAATTTCTAGACTCTGCATATTTTGTTCATGTGCTAAACTTGCTTTGTTGAGAGACTTTCTTCTCAATCTGTTCTCTTCTCTAGAATTCCTGTTCGAGAGACTGTCCAGTACAGACGAGATCTTGGTGTGGTCAGTGTACAGTTGTCTTCTTCTGTTGACTGAGGAGAGACTTTTCTTTTCTAAGTGCCATACCATTTATGGTACGTAAGATTGAATTCTGCTCATTAGCATTTAACAGATGAATGTCAAATAATATCACTTAAGCATTCAAATTATATTGCATCAAACAATACTCTTGTTCCTTCTTTATCTCTGTAACTCTGTCCAGTGAGGGATGCACCATGTGAAAGATATTTGATTTACAGAAAAGAAGCAGCATTTAAGAATAGTTAAGAATATGATTAAACATAGACAAGATTGGTAGTGTCATTAGAAGGCCCAGGTTCAAATCCCACCTGCTCCAGAGGTGTATTATAACACAAGTTGATCGAAAATAACTAAATGTGGATAAGTTTGGAGATAAGAAAAGAATACTCCCACTCCTCAATCCTGCTTAATTATGAGAATTCAGATATGGATTGAGTAGCATAAATTGGGTTGACATCTGGAGGCTGAAGTTTTTGTTTAATTCATTCTGCACTGGGGGTACTCAGATTTAACAGAATTTATTCTCCTTGCATGTTTAACTGTGATGATTTACTTTCAGTGTGTTAAGTATAGTTAAAACCCTTCTCCCTTCCGCCTGCACCTCCACAGTTCAAATTTAATTAGCCTCACATAGGAAATTGGTAAAGTAAACTTAGTTTTTAATGTGTTTGCTACATAATCTGTTACTCCCAATACCATGTACATTGGAGAGAGGAAAGGGCAAGGAATTTGTGATACTGTCTATAGATATACAACCTCCATTATTGGATTATGTGTCAAACTTGAATGAAAAATATTCTTCTGACCAATCGATTACAGCCTTTCAGAATTTCTGCTATCTCTTAAATTATAGCAGAGAGGTGTGTTTCACAAATGAGTACAGTGTTGATTCTTAACTACCATTTTGAACAATTCATTTCAATTTCAACTACTTACTTTCTTAAACTTGCCATTCATTTAGAGTCTTGGGTCTTGCCATCATTTTACACTGGGTTTTCTTCCTGTGTTCCATTAAGTGTCTCACATGCCTTTGTTTGTAAAGGGCATTTCAACTCAAATTATATCGTGAGCTTGATTCAGCGCGCTATTATTTGATGCAGACCACAATTCAGCGGGAGTAATTTGGACACGTGAAGTTAGAAGTGCACAATAATTTGTCTGTTTCTAGGCATAAAATGAGTAAAATGCATTTCCAGTATGAGGCTATGTAAATAATCTGTGATGATGGCATGGCTGCCACTATATTAGTCCTTCCTGTTTTTCTCTGTGTGTGGCAACTGCCTAAAATTAACGTTGGATCAATTTAAATATGTTTAAAAGTGTTCTGTGCCAGTTTCAGAGCATCTCTGCAAAATGTGTGAAAACCTAGGTGCAAAGCCAGACTAGTTTTTGCAGCGCTACAGCAACTTAAACAATCATAATTAACAGATCTGTTGAGTGAATAGTAGATAACATTTCTAAAAGTTTCTTCTCCTTTGGAAGGAGTAGCAGCAGGTGCAGCACACTGGTCTACTTTGAATTGCTCCAAGCCCATTTGCTTTCCTTTTGTCTCATTCTCCCATGTATTGGAACTTCTAATGTGAAATCAGTCCGTTGTCCTCACATGCAGCGAGAGCTTTGAGTCTTTCCTTACCATTTCTTCCAGTCACTCACCAGTGGAGACAGTATTTTGTTATTACCTGCAGCAGGTTTGACATAGCACATTGTAGATCAGATGAACTGTTCCACAGACTGTACTTTTGACACCCCTGTTCTATAACTTTCTAACTCAAGATTATGACCTACCATTTGTTCAGTCATCCCAGGACCCTTAACGCCAACTTCTAGATCAGTTCTCTGGGGCTTGCTACGAGATATCTTTATTTTTCAAGACTAGAAATGTCTTTAGGGTTACAGTTGTAGATTGCATCCCACCTGGCACCTATCAACTCTATATTTAATATATATATAAATTACAGGTATTGAATCCTTAGTTCGTAGCTTGAAAGAGACTTTGAGGTTGAACAGCATTGAAGTCCAGAAGCAAGGGCTACTCTTGTTTGGAGAGATTTTAAAAAGGTAAGAACCTATATTGTTTCAGATTTCTGAACAAGCATAAGGGACACCTGAAACAGCTGGAGTGAGTGGGAAAGCTCTGATAAAGTAAAGTAAACTGAGGTTGTTGACTTTCTCGCCGAGCTGGCATGTTTTTGTTCAGACGTTTCGTCACCATGTTAGGTGACATCATCAGTGGAATCTCCGATGAAGCGGTGTTATTCTACTCCACTTGAAACTTATTCTGTCCAGTCCATTGTGGTGAGTACTGTCATTTCCTGTTTTGATCTGTATGGGTTTATATATGAGGTGCAATTCTATATGTTTATTGATTGAAGTATGGGTGGTGAACCATGCCTCTAGGAATTCCCGTGCATGTCTATGCTTGGCTTGGGCCACTATGGTTACTTTGTCCAAGTTAAACTGATGGCCTTCATTGTCTGAATGTACAGATATTAAGGAGAGTTCGTCATGCCGTTTTGCTGCTAGCTGATGTTCGTGTATTCTGATGGCTAGACTCCTTCCTGTCTGTCCGATGTAATGTTTGTGGCAGTTACTGGGTAAAGCTAATGGAGTCATAGAGATGTACAACAAAGAACAGACCCTTCAGTTTAATTGCCCATGCTGACCAGACATCCTAAATAGCCCCATTGGCCAGCACATGGTCCGTATCCCTCTAAACCCTACCTATTCATGTACCCACCCAGATGTTTTTTAAATGTTATAATTGTACCAACCTCGACCACTTCTTGTAGTAGCTCATTCCATACACGCACCACCCTCTGCGTGAAAAGGTTTGCCCCTCAGGTCCCTTTTAAATCTTTGTCCTCTCACCTTAAACCTATGCCCTCTAGTTTTGAACTCTCCCGCCCTGGGAAAAAGACCTTGGCTATTGACCTTATCCTTTCTCCTCAAGATTTTATAAACCTCTATAAGGTCACCGTAGACTCTCTGATGCTCAGTGAACAAAGCCCCAGCCTGTTCAGCCTCTGCCTATAACACAAATCCTCCAATCCCAGCAACATCCTTGTAAATCTTTTCTGAACCCTTTCAAGTTTAACACCTTTCCTATAGCAAGGAGACCAGAATTGAATGCAATATTCTGAAAGTGGCCCTATCCAGTGTCTTGTACTGCTGGTACATAACATCCCAACTCCTGTACTCAGTGCACTGACCAATGCAGGGAAGTGTGCCACATGTGGCCTTCACCTCCCTGTCCATCCGTGACTCCAATTTCAAGGAACTATGCATCTGCACACCTAGGTTGCTTTGTTCAACAGCACTCCCCAGGGTCCTATCATTAACTGTATAAATCCTGCCTTTGTTTGCTTTACCAAAATGCCTTGTCTCACATTTAAATTAAACTCCATCTGCCATTCCCCAGCCCATTAGCCCATCTGATAAAGGTCTTGACATACTCTGAGATAACCTTTTTCACAGTTCACTACACCACCAATTTTGGTGTCGTCTGCAAACATACTAACCATACCTCCCATATTCATATCCAATATCATCTGTTTCACTTCTGGAATTTGTGTATAATCAGCAATGAGTATGACTTGAAGCAGTGGGACAGCTTCCTCAATTCAAATATATAAAGAGAAATCAAAAATGCAAGTTTAAGAAGTTTGGTGTTGGAGGAAGAGGGAGGTAAATGTTCCATTGGAATCCAGTTGATCAAAAGCTGAGTCCCACTTTGTAGACATTGCTAGGAGTCTGAGGAGCCCAGGATGAGATATCTTTCCCTTGCAACAAGAGGAAGAAACCTACAATCGAGACCAAGAAAGCACGGCTAGAGGTTGTGATAGAGGTCAACAACTGATACCTGCTGCCATGCTCCTGGGTACAGTATAGGAATCAGTTTAATGGTCGTGTCAGGAAAGGTGAGATTCACGTAGATCCTGCTGTACTCATCGTCCTAGCCCTTGATTTTGCTTTCTCAAACCTAGTCTACCGCAGCACTTCTCACGTTCACTTCCTTGTGGGTGCTCCCATCTTTCAGTTTCATTACATTTCCTCGCAATCCCAACCATCTCTTCCATTTACCCTCATCCTTGTGTGATATCATGTTCTTCCCTTACAATCACCCTAAAAAAAAATGCATTCCATCCAGTGGATGAATACATGCTATTACTGCAGAACAGAATTGGGAAGTAGCTGGAATTTGGGCACTTTTAGCTATTTGAGTTGATCTCCTACCTAACTTGTCAGG
This sequence comes from Ginglymostoma cirratum, assembly GCA_024137785.1. Lineage (NCBI taxonomy): Eukaryota > Metazoa > Chordata > Chondrichthyes > Orectolobiformes > Ginglymostomatidae > Ginglymostoma > Ginglymostoma cirratum. The sequence continues at coordinate 2,870,059 of JAHRHZ010000008.1, read as the reverse complement.
CCTAATTCATGTTTTACCATTATGCCAAGATCTTCAAATACAGCAGGAGTTAATAGATGAGGTGGATGATGAGTTTTCAGAGAAACTTTGCGGTATAATGTTATGGGACTCATTAAATTCGATGCTCATGTTTTGTTGTTGAAGTACAGTAAACAGCTGGATTTTCACTTGGTGACCGAAACGTCTCAAGTGAGCAATAGCGTGTGGTGTTGACAGGAACATCAGTGAAGGGAGCCCATCAGTGAGGATCACTCTGTCCGAACTCTGCTGATGTTATGCCATATAGATTGATGAAGAGTAGAATTCATCAGCAGTAGGCAGGCCTTCAAAGCAAATCCAGCATGAGTTTAGGAAGATTGGAGCAGACCATCTCAAGCATGAATGGTGTACTGCTGTAGGCCAATGAGATGGGATACATTCTTCTCGGATTTTGATCAACTGGGCCAGTGAACCAAGCAATGGCAGATCGAGTTTAATGTAGATAAATGCGAGGTGTTGAATTTTGGTAAAACGAACCTGGGCAAGACTTAGATAGTCAATGGTCAGGCTCCAGGGGGTGTTTTCATAGAGTCATACAGTGCAGAAACAGACCTTCATCCCAACTGAGCTGTGCCGTTCAGGACTGCGCACAATACTCCAGCTGCGGCCTTATGCCTTATTCAACTCCATCGTTACCTCCATGATCTTGCATTCAATGCCTTAACTACTAAAGGCAAGTAACCTATTCTTAACATTCTTATTCGTTTGTCCTGGTGCCATCAAGGATCCCAGGATTCAAGGATATTCAGTTTTTAGGAAGGTCAGATAAAAAGGTAAAGAAGGTGTGTAGCATTACCGGTTAAAGAGGATATCATCACAATAGTGAGGAAGAATATTAAGGTGTCATCACAATAATGTTGAAGGTTATTAGCTTTAGTGAAGTGGAATCTTTATGAGTAGGGCTTGCAGTAATGGGCAGATTCCCCGTATGGTAATGGTAGTGTTGGGGAAATATAAACAGGAAATTAGAAACACAAGCAATAAAGGTACAGCTGTATTTAAGGGGACTAATTTAGGGAAGATTGGGAAAATTAATTCAGTAACAATACCGTAGAGAAACAATTCCTGGAGTGTTTACGGGATGGTTTTCTGGATCAATATAATGAGGAGCCAGTTAGAGAGCAGGCCATCCTAAAGGGGCTGTAGTGTGATGAGAAAGGAATAATTGGCAATCTAGATGTGTGAGGCCTCTTGGGGAAAAGTGACTATGATATGAAATTAAAATGGAGGTTGACACAGCTTGATGTGATTTTTCACTGTTACATATACCAAGATATAGTGAAAAGTGTTGTTTTGCAAGCCCTACAGGCAGATCATACCACACAAAGTGCATCAGGTACGGAACAGAGTGCAGAACACAGTGTTACAGCTGCAGAGAAGGTGCATAGAGGGAGATCAACATTAACATTCGAGAGGTCTAATAACAGCAGGGAAGAAGCTGTTCTTGAATGTAGTCGTACGTGTATTCAAACTTTTATGTCTCTGCCTGACAGAAGAACATCAAAGAAATTATAACTGGAGTGCAAGTTGTCTTTAATTATTTTGGTTGCTTTCCCAAGGCAGCAGGAAGAGTAGATGGAGTCAATCGATGGAAGGCTGATTTGCATGATGGACTGGGCTATGTTTACGACTCTGTAGTTCCTTGTAGTCTTGGGATGAGTAGTTGCCATACCGTGCTGTGATGCATCCAGACAGGAGGATTTGGATGGTGCATCTATAAAAATTGGTAGGAGTTTTTGTGGGTATGCTGAATTTACTTGACCTCATGAAGAACTAGAGATCTTGTTGTGCTTTATTGACCATTGTGTCAGCATGAGTGGACTAGGACAGATTTTTGGTGATCATCACTCCCAGGAACTTGATGCTGTCTACCACATCCACCTCAGCACCATTGGTGCAGACAGGGGCATGCCTTCTATTCTGTTTCCTGAAGCCAATGACCAGCTCCCTCATTTTGCTGACTTTGATGGAGACATTGTTGTCTTTACACCATGCCGCTAAGCACTCAATCTCTTTCTTGTCCTCTGTCTCATCACTATTTGAGATATGACCTCATCAGCAAACATGTAAAAGGAGTTAGTGCGGAATTTATCCCACAGTCATGAGTGTACAGGAGTACAGTAGGAGGCTGAGTACGCAGCCTTGCGGGCACTGGTCTTGAGGATTATCATGGAGGAGATGTTGTCACCTATTCTTACTGATTCTGGTCTATGGGTCAGGAAGTCGAGGATCCAGTACAGGCTGGGGAGCCAAAATCTAGGGAGTTTGGAGATGAGTTTGTTTGGAATTATGCTATTGAAGGCAAAGTTTTATAGTCAATAAGTAGGAGTCCCTCGTAGGTATCCTTGTTATCCAGATGTTCCAAGCATGAATAGGGCCATGTAGATGGCATCTACCATGGACCTGTTGTGCCAGTAGGCGAATTGCAAAGGGTCAAGACAATCTAGTAGGCTGGAGTTGATGTGAGCCATGCTAGTCTCTCAAAGCACTTCGTAATTATGGAGGTCAGAGCCACTGGGCGGTAGTCAGTGAGGCATGCTGCATGACTTTTCTTTGGCACCGAGATGGTGGAGGTCTTCTTGAAGCAGGTGGGGATTTCAGATTGAGGTAATGAGAGGTTAAAGATGTCAGCGAGTATTTCCGCCAGCTGGTCTGCACGGGATCTGAGTGCATGGCCACTTTCCATCAGTTCACTCTCAAGTAGGCTGATCTAATGTCTGCAGACGTGACCATGTGTCTGAGGCTGTTGGGGTAAGTGAAATTGTTTCACTGACCTGTTCAAAGTGAGCATAGAATTCATTGAGCTCATCGGGTAGGGATGTATCGTTGGAAACTCCTTTTCCAAGGGAAGTTGAAACAACTGGCTTGTTATCAGCTTTCAAGTATCTTCATTCTGACTAACTGCACCATTAGTTGCTTCCTCAGAAGTACACTAGATCTATTGTGTCAAGTTTTCAGTGGCAATACACGCATTGCCTGGTTGACCACAACTGCCGAGAAGCAACTAACCATTTCTGCATACCTTGGCAATGACTGGAGATCTGCATTCAAGCTGGCATATGCAGTGGTAATAATAGTAACTTAAGTTTAATGGCTTGCCTTGCAGGCATATTGAAAAGCTGAGGAATGGAGTGGAACATAACTTTTTTGCAAGCATCTCATGTAGCACTGCTGTGAATCAACTGTGAAACAATATTGGAATGCTCTTTGGGCATGCCTACAAACCCATTCCTAAACTTTGGTTTTTCTATCCCTTCATTTACATCTCTTATGGTTTTGGCAAAATTTGCGAGACTGATTGCTAGGATGACAGGACTGACCTATGAGGAGAAGTTGACTTGATTATGGTTGTATTAATTGGATTTCCAAAGAATAAGGGAGATTGCATGGATATTTATTAAATTCTAACAGGGCTAGTCAGGGTAGAAGCGGGAAGGATGTTCCTGATGATGGGAGACTCCAGAACCAGGGGTCACGGTCTCAAGGATACAGTGATGGTCATTTAAGTTTGAGATGAGGAGAAATTGTTTTACCCAGAGAGTGGTGAGCCTCTGAAATTCACTACCACAGAAAGCAGTTGAGGCCAAAACATTGTGTAATTTGAAGAAGGAGTTGTATACAGCATTTGGAGAGAAAGGGATCAAAGGATATGGCAGAAAAAACAGAAACAGTCTATTGAGTTGGATGATCATAATGAATTGCAGAGCCTGCTCCCATTTTCTATGTTTCTATTCTAATGGCTTTAGATACGCCTTAGGGACTTTACAAATCTTCCAGAACTTTTGTTCCTCTGTTGTAACCCTTCCTCTTAATTGTAACAATCTCTTTAAATTCAATTAAAACAGAATTCTGTGATCCCACAACTAGCGTGCTCCCTTCAACTAACCAAATCTGAAACCTGGAATTATGTTGATGATATCAGAAACTAGGATGTAATTTACACACTTTCATTTCAATCCATCTGAAATACTAATTAGCTATTTGGTATAAGTAGCAAGAGCATTAGAAAAATAATGTCTAATTATGTACCAAGTGGCGAATGTAATTTTGTCAGCAGTCAATTCTGCAGACTAAACAGAAAGTAACAAACCTGGTAGCAATACTTGCTGCAAGTACTTAATGACCTTTTTTGAGGGCATTTTAGTTCAATTCGGTGGTTTTGGATTGGCATCCAGGTCAGTGTAAGGTTATGCAGTCCTATCAGTGACTGTTCTTCAGGATATATTGGGCCAGTGACCTTTAACAATTAGCTGTAACAGTTCTTGCTACATGTAAAGAATTGAAATTAAAGGGCTGAATTTTGTGCCTAGCAATTGCTTAGCTTTCAGTACAGACATCATTTAAAAGTGTGCATAGAAACTCTGTTCTACGCCCATTTTTCTTGCTTCTTGGGTGACATTATTAAAGAAAGGTGTCCAATAAGGTAACAAAACTGGCAGAAACTGAGTGGAACCTTTTTGCTAATCTTGTGTGTGGACTTTCATTTGAGAATGTTTGGTATCTGCTTTTAGACAGCACACAGAAAACCCAGCATCTATTGTCACTGATAGTAGGAACTGCTGATGCTGGAGAATCTGAGGTAACAAGGTGTAGAGGTGGATGAACACAGCAGGCCAAGCAGCATCAGAGGAGCAGGAAAGCTGACGTTTCCAGACTGGACCCTCTGAAGAAGGTTCATCCAGCTCTACACCTTGTTAT
>JAHRHZ010000008.1:2832788-2864922 GCA_024137785.1 Ginglymostoma cirratum | reverse complement strand
AGCATCAGAGAAGCAGATGTTTCCAGACCCGAAACGTCAGCTTTCCTGCTCCTCTGATGCTGCTTGGCCTGCTGTGTTCATCCACCTCTACATCTTGTTATCTATTGTCAGTGCAGACTTTTAAGGTAATGATTGAAATTCCAACATCCAGGTGAGTTCATTCCGTATGAGGCAATGTTTACTTTAATGCCCTGTATCTGAAGTGTACCAAGATAGAATGGAAGAGGAGAATTGGAACCCCTAGATCTCCATGAACAAAAGGTTGATGTGAAGTTGAAGCCTCTTTCCTATAGTTTATTTAAATTATATTGATGGGATATTAACTATCTGAGCTGTATTTGAATGTTAATCCTAGGGGATTGAAGGTTAAAAGTAGAGACATCTTGTTAGAACCATACAGGATATTGGTGAGGCTGCACCTGGAAGTCTGTATACAGTTTTAATTCCTGTATTTAGTAAAGGATCTGCTGGCATTGGAGGCAGCTCAGTAGACAGTCACTGGGTTGATTCCTGATGAGGAGCTGATTTATCAAGAACAGCTAACTAAGTTAGGCCTTTATTCATTGCAGTTTAGAAGAATGAGGTGTAACCTTGTGGAACCGTATAAGGTATTGTGGGGGCTTGACAAGGCAAATGTAAGGAAGATGTTTCCACTAATAGGGAAATCTTAAACTAAGGGACATAGTGACAGAATATTCCTTTACATTCTCAGTTTTAAATGAATCTCTTGTCTGAGGGTAGTAAATGTCTGGAATTCTCTATTCCGGAGAGTTGTGGAGTTTAGATTACTGTAATTTATTTAAAGAGGACGTAGGTAGATTCTTCAAATATTGGGGAATTGAGGGGTACAGGGAGTAGCCTGGCACAAAGGAGGAGTTGAGGCCTGGGGCAAATCAGCCATTACCTTACAGAATGGCATGGTAGGTTTCAGGGTCTGAATGGCCTACTTCTGCTCCTATTTCTTATGAGGGCTTAAGTTCTAATTTGCTGCTTCATCCATTGGGTTTGTTTTATACTTGTAAAAAAATGTTTTGTAACAATTGGTTAAAAATAAATAAGTGAAAATATGCAAATAAACAGTATAAATGTATCTTTTACAGGCAGCCTTCAGGAATAAAGCTGTTCATGAATTTCACTGTTTGGCATGAAGTCATTGTTCTATTAAAGGAAGCAGTGGCCAGCTCCAACCTTGAGGTTGTGATTGAGGCAACCAATACTTTGGCATTCTTACTGCGGTAAAAAGAACCAACTTTCTTGTTGCTGTATATACAACAAATAAAAGGGTTTATTTGAGTTAGCAAAGATAAAGGAAGATTAGCTGAGCTAGGGTAATTATACAAATGCAATTTTTGGCTTTCTTGAACTTGTTCTTCATTTGGTTAGTACATGAATGATCTGTATCTTAATTCCATTTATTCACCTTTGCTCCTTGTTCTCTTATACTCTTCTCTAACAAAAATGTATTAAACGTAGTGATATAAATTAAATGAATCCAAGTAGTATGAGGTGAGTGGGCAGCATAACTGATTTGTACACTGAAGTACATTGTTTAAAAAAACTTACTCAGGAAGGATCATCTGCCCGTACCTGTACAATACCAAGAACTGCAAACACTCATTGAAGCTACATTAGTGCGCTATGCAGATCTTCCCTTGCCTCCCATGATCCAAAGCAATGGCAGCACTATCGGGAATAAAGAGGTAATGTGAATATTGTTAACTTTTTGTTGAAGTCATTCTACAATTTAGATATGTTATGGCCATATAGAACTTAATGTTAATTCACTAATTCAAAGTTGTAAAATGTAACCACTACTCATTGCATGGACAACTAGCAGCAGTTCACCACTTGTATAACAATGGGCTCTGAGGCTTGCTTACTTTTCCTCCCTCCTACCTCAAACAGATGGGACATTTATGCAGCACTTGGAGTTGTGGTGATGTTGGTGTTGTTGAGGGTGTGCAGGGGTGTCCTTTCTACCTTGGACAAGAGTATTAAGTATATTAGAATTAGCCTTTGTTGTCATATACACTCAATGAGTATATATTTCCGGCAAGATAACGGCAGGGAAGTTGCTCAGTTTCGAGTTCCGCTCTGCTCGTCAGTTCTTTTTCTCTTTCTTTCTTTGTCCTTCGTCTTTTCTCTCCCTTCTTGTCTCTACCTCTGTGGTAATTCCATTCCCCGTCACCCCTTTTAACTACCTCTGTAAGGAGTCGGGAAGGAGCCGGGTCACGACTGGGAGCCACATGGCAGGAGCTGAACCCACGATGCAGCAACGGTGGTTCAGGTGTGGGCTGGAGCAGCAGCAGCCGATCAAGAATGGCGCAGTGAGAGCAGTTAGGTGAGGCAGGGACAGCGAGAGCAGTTAGGTGAGGTACTCGTGGCGAGAGCAAGCCGGTGATGCATCTGTGGCAAGAGCAGGTCAGTGAGGCAGCCCAGAGCAGTATGCTAGCAGCAGCATGGCAAGGGCTAGCAAGTCCTGAGTGGGACTGCAGTAGTGGAAAGGAAAGTTAGATTTTATACTCTCTTAAGTTATCTTTTTTTTCTTATTCTAAGTTAATGTGAATGGTACCATGTGTGTACAACGAAGGCATGCACTTTTCACTGTATTTTTACATTGAATACACGTGACAATAAATGATTCAATGCAATTCGGTATAGTGAAAAGTTTATACATCGCCACTTAGTGTCAACTTAGGTGTAAAGGTGCCCAGGCACAACTTCTTTAGCTACAAGATCTTGGACAATAGAGAAATAAATATCAGTATATCAGTTCCTCATTTCCCCCCTCCACATATTCCTGTATGCACGCACACCAGTCTTACAAGCCTGCAGCAGCCATCTTGTTTTGTGCAGGCTGCCCACTTAGTGGATTACAGGATCAAAGTATATTCTTCCAATGACATTGCTATTGTATCTTACCCTGCCTGCAGTGTAATGTATCACCTAACAATAAAGTTGACAGGAAATGTAAATGTCTAATATTGCCAGTTGTCTATGTTGACCAGCAACAAATCCATTTAGTTGTGCAAAAAGTTGGAATCATGCAGGCAGTTGTGTTTACTTATTTTTTCTTTCCTCTTAGTCAGCAGTTTTCAGCTGTTTCTTTTCCTAATAGAAGATTGCAAATGATGTTTTTTTAAAATTCTAGTTATTATAACGCTAGGTTTCACTTTTAACTATTACCTACTGTGCTCTTATTCCAGAATCAGACTATGAGGAGGGAACAAAGCAAAAAGTCTTCAAGTCAAGGACAGTTGCTTTTTAGTGCTTTAGAGGCATTTCTTAATGCTTGCAGGTACTTGAAATATACAAACATGATCAAGTTAGGGGTGTGTGATGAATAGGAAAAAAATGTGTGTTGATTTTTAAGCTGTTAAATTTTATGTGACCTTGAAGATCAGTTGCTTTATGTTAATTTTTGGACATACGTGTTGACAAAATAGGAGGAGAGAGGCTTTAGAAAAGTTCCCTATGGAATTGCTTGGCACCAGAATCTCGAGTAATAAGAACATGGACCTAACTGGCACCTTTAGTGATAAATTGTTCTGGCAGAAGAAAGCTGTTCGTGCTGTTGCATCAAAATTCCAAATAATCCTGTGAAATCCAGACTTTGTTTTGCCATCTGAACAGTGATCACTCCAGAATCATCATCCTCCCATTTTCTCAACCACCTCTGCAACCTGACCTTTTCAAGCTTGTGATCATAGTGATCAGTTCTGGCTTCCATACTTTAAATAGAATGACACAGTCTTGGAATGGACACTGATGGGATTAATAGGATAGTTTTAAGGGTACACAATTTACATTATCCACACAGACCAGAGAAACTTGGACTGTTTTCTTTAAGGTACAGAAGATTAAGCAAAGTCTCAATGGAGACCAGAAACATTTAGGTATGTATATGAATAAGAAATATTTGGAGGTATATGGGCAGGTGGCACTAATTTAGTTTGGGATTATGGTTATGATTATGGAACGAAGCATCTGTTTCCATGCTGTATGACTCTATGAGGCATTCTGATCGAGAAAATAAGAAGCAACTATTCCCACTTCCTGAGTGTCAGTAACTTGGAAGTCACTGATTTAAAATAATTTGTAGAAGGCCAAGAGCATGAGAAATGTTTTCACTAGAACATAAGAAATAGGAGCAGAAGGAGGCAACTGGTTCCCTCAAGATTACCTCTTGCACTGTTCAGCAAGATCATGGTTGATCTGCCCCAGGCCTGAACTCCTTGATATTTCAAAAATCTATCTTCCTCCCTTTTAAATGCTTTTGATCTCAACTCTCTGGGATGGAGAATTCCAAACATTCACTCCCCTCTAGGAAAAGACATTTCTCTGTATCTCAGATTTAAATGAGCGACCCCTTATGCTGTAACTATGCCTCCATGTTTGAGATTTCCTCACTAGTGGACATATCTTCCCAACATGTAACCTTTAAAGCCCCCCTCAATATGCAATCAGTAGTGTTTGATTGGGAGGAGAGGGCAACAAATCAGTATCACTGTGAAGGAGGGTGGGAGGATTATGCAGTAGGTCAGCATACTGAGTAGACTGAGAGGAGTGTGTAACAAGTCAGTATCACTGTGAAGTGGATTGGGAGAGCAAACCCGAGTGGGACTCTGGTCATAAATAAGGATACGATCTTTCTAGTCTAAAGTCCACTGTGACTTAGAGGAGCCAGTCAGCACAGCAGAGGAGTGGAGCAAACCCTAGAGGTAACCTGTGGTAATGGAGCTTTCTGATGAAAAACCTGAGGGATGAGTCTAGTTGGAGCAGCTACTAAATCCCGGTAGGAACCCTGCCAGAATTTGAAAAGGCTGACAAAAGTGATATCAACTAAAAGCAGAGAACTGATAATAGGTAGTGGGTAAGTTGTTTCTGTATGCTGTACAGTTGCCTTAGGGAAAGCCAAGAATTCTATCCTTTTAAAAGAAAACTTAATTAATATCCTACTAGGCTTAAATTTAGTGCAAGAGTTTTTACAATAAAGGTATGGCAGGGGTGCTCAGTCACTTGTGTTGCATGGCTTGCAGTATGTGGGAAATCCCATATGCTTTTGGCCAACCTCATGACCACATCGTAGGAAGTGCCACTGGTTTGGTCAGGTTGAGCGATTTTGGAGCTTGAGCATTGGCTAGAGGCATTGCAATGCATCTGTGATGCTGAGAGTTAGGTAGAAAGCGTGTATTTGAGCATTGTCGCCCCACAGTGTGAGGAAGTACAATCGCAGAAGGATTGAATGACCATCAATCAGAGGAAGGGAGGATGTCAGGAACACCTCAGAGTGCAACTCACTCAAGACAAATTTTCTGCTTTGGGATAAAGGTGAGAGTGCTGGTTCCTGTAGGGAGTGCAGTCTGAGCACAGCTGTACAAGGAGGGAAGCAACAGAGAGTAAGTGCTATTTTAGTAGCAGGCTCAATAGTGAGGAGTGTAGACAGGCATTTCTGGAACCTCGGGGCAGTGTGTCGCCTCTTTGGGACCAGGGTATGGATCATAGAATCATAGAGTCATATAGCACAGAAACAGACCCTTTGGTTCAGCTCATCCTTCCATACCTTTCCTATTCATTTACCTGTCCAAAAGTCTTTTAAATGTTGTAGCTGTGCCCGGATCTACACCACCTCTGGTAGTTCATTCCATGTATAAATGACCGTCTGTTTGAAAAACTGGTCCCTCTGGTCATTTTAAATCTTTTTCCTCTCACTTTAAAATTATGCCTTTTAGTTTTGAAATTTCCACCCCTAGGGAAGAGTCCTTTGCTTTTCACCTTATCTGCCCTTCATGATTTTATAAAGTTCTATAAGGTCCCCCTCAACCTCCTACATGCCAGTGGGAAATGTCCCAGCTTATCCAGCCTCTTTGTATAACTTAAACCCTCCATTCCGGTAACATCCTTGTAAATCTTCTCTGTACCCTCTCTAATTTAATAATATCTTTCCTATAGAAGGGCAGCCAGAACTGTACACAGTACTCCAATAGTGGCCTCACCAGCATCTTGTACAACCACAACATGACGTCCCAACTCCTATACTCAAAGGTCTGAACAATGATGGCAAGTGTGTCACTCACTTTCTTTACCACTCTGTCTGCCTGTGATACAACTTTCAACGAGCTATGTACTTAAACCCCTAGGTCTCTCTGTTCTATAACACTCCCCAGGCCCCTACCATTAACTGTGGAAGTTCTGCCCTTGTTTGTCTTACCAAAATGCAATTCCCCGCATTTATCTAAAGTAAACCCATCTGCCACTCCTCGGACCCTTGGACCAATTGATCAGGATCCCTCTGTAATCTTAGATAACCTTCCTCACTGCCTACTGTACCACCAATTTTGGTGTCATCTGTAAACTTACTAATCATGCTTCCTTTAAGCAGCTGCAGAGTATTCTGAAGGGAAGGGTCAACAGTCAGGTTCTGGTTCACATTGGTACCAACAACATAGGTAGAAAGAGGGATGAGATCCTTCAACAAGAATTTAGGGAGCTAGGTAGCAAATTGAAAAGCAGGCTTTAAAGGTTGCAATCTCTGGGTTACTCCTGATGCGACATGCTAGTGAGTATAGTAGTAGGTAGATTGAACAGATGAATGTGTGGTAGAAGAGTTGATGTAAGTAGGAGAGCTTTAGATGCATGGATCACTGGTTCAGTTTCTGTGAAAGGTAACATCTGTACAAATTCAGTGGGTTGTACCTGAACCTCAACTGAATCAAAATCTTTCCACAGGTGGCTGCTAGTGCTGTTGGTTAGGGTTTAAACTAATTTGGCAAGAAATAGAATATGGAGTGAAGGTACAGTTGTGGGTTATGCACAGACAAATCTGGAAATAAAGCCAAGTCAATCTGGCTGGTAGAGTATATATAGTCAAGTTAAGGCACGAGGGAGCTCAGTAAGCTTGGTTGGCATGTTTTAATGCAAGGGATCTTGCACATAAAACACATGAGTTGAAGCTTCTGATTGACACATGGAGAGACATGGTTGAAGGAAGAGCAGGACCTATAGCTCAATATTCCAAGATATAGAATCTTCAGGTGAGACAGAGAAGTAGGGTGTCACGATACTTATCAAAGTGTCAGTTACTGCTATTGGAACAAAGGTATCTTGGAAGGCTCCTCAATGTAGAGTATGATGTAAACAAAAAATGTAGGCAGACTCATTGTTGGGCATTTGCTTTGATCCCTAAACGGTCAGGGAAGGATTAAAGGGCAAATATGTAGGCAAATTTCAGAAGTGTGAAAATATAGGGTAATAATAAAATTTGGTGATATTAAGTGGGAGAGACAAAGTGTGAAAGGTTCACAGGGATGTAATTTTTAAAATGTATTCCACAGAGCTTTTTAAGTCAGCATGTAGAAAGAGACAGGGCAGTGTTGGACCTAATTTAAGAGAATGAAGATGGTGTATAAATGTCTGTAGGAGATATTTTCAAAGATAATGACCATAGCTGAGTAAAATTTAATGTAGTCATGACAAAAAACAAAGTTGGACCAGAAGTAAAGGTTTTGAATTGGTGAAAGACCAATTTTTAAATTGATAAGACAGGATTTGTCCAAACAGACAGCATGGTGGCTCAGTGGTTAGCACTGCTGCCACACGGTGCCAGGGATCCGGGTTTGATTCCAGCATTGAACGACTATCTGTGTGGAGTTTGCATATTCTCCCTGTGTCTGCGTGGGTTTTCTCCAGATGACCCGGTCTCCTCCCATAGTCTAAAGATGTGCAGGTTAGGTGGATTAGCCATGCTAAATTGACCTGTAGTATCAAGGGATGTGCAGGTTAGGTGAATTGGCCATTATAAAAACCCCATCCAATGTTGGGGGATGGATCTGCTTGGTATGCTGTTCAGAGGGTCAATACAGATTCAATGGGTCAAATGGCCTCTTTCTGCACAGTAGGGATTCTACGATTCAAAGCAGACTTACATGAAAATCTATGTCCGAGCAGTGGGAGCCTTTCTGAAAGGAATAGAAATGCAGGGCCAGCATGTTTCTGTAAAGGTGAAGATTAGGAACATAATTTCCTGAGAGCTCTGAATATCAAAAAATGTACAGGATTGGATAATGGAAAAAGGTAAAGATACTGCAGGCTTATAAGTGGTGGACGCAGGTACAGTTATAACGTTCAAAATACAGTTGCATATGTAATATGAATAAGAAATGTTGGAGAGATATGGGCCAAGCACAGGCGGTTTGGATTGGTTTAGTTTGGGTTTACGGACTGGTTGGACCAAAGGGCCTGTTTCTGTGCTATATGACTCTGTGACTCAACGGCATTTATTAAGTATTTTAGGAGCAGGAGGATAATAAGGGAAATGGTGGGGTCCTAAATGGCAAACTAAGGGTGGAGCCAGAAGACATATGTAAGGTTTTAAATGAGTACTTGAAATATCTATTTATGATAGAGAAGAACAATGTAGGTTTAGAAATCAGGGAAGAAGACCATGATATACTTGAATAAATTACAGTTGAGAGGGATATTTAGCAGTTTTAGCAGGCATAAAATTGCAAAATGTCACCAGACCCAGATGAGATATAACCAAAGCTGCTGTGGGAGGCTAGGGAGAAGATTGCAGGGGCCCTTGCATTAATTTTCAGACCCTCTCTACACTCGGGAGACCTGCCAGAGGACTGACGAACAGCTTATGTCGTACAATTATTCAAGATGGGTGGTAGGAATAAACCAGTGAATCTAACATCAGTGATAGCGAAACTTTTGGAAAAATTTCTGGGAAGCTGACTGAATGTGTGGATGAGAGTAGACACATTGGAGACTGGTCAGGAAGGTAAGATCTTGTAATGGTGCAAAGCGTTTTGGCAAATTGGATTGAAAATTAGCATACTGGCTGGAAGTAGAGGATGATGGTCAGGAAACCTGTGTCTAATGGCATACCACAGGATATGATCGCATTAGACAGGTGGAGAGAAGAGTCAGTAGGATGTTGCCTGGGTTGGAGCAAGTCAGCTACGAAGAGACACTAGATAGGCTGGTTTTGTTTTCCTCAGTGCCGAGAAAGCTGAGAAGACCATGATTGAGGTGTATAAAATTATAAGGGGCATAGGTAAGGGGGTAGGATGATCAGAGGGGATTTATAGAATTCCTTCACACAGAGGGTGGTGGGTACCTGGAAATCACTGCCTGAAAGGGTAGAAGAGATGGGAACCATCACATCATTTAAGAAGTGCCATAGCACACAAGGCTGTGGACCAAGTGCTGGAAAGAGAGACTAGAGTGCTTAATGACTGGTATGGACACAATAGGTCAAAGGGCCTCTTTCCAAGCTGTAATACTCTGACTAAGATCTGAGTCTAAGATCACCCCTCATGCTTCTAAATACTAATCAATAAAGGCTTAACCTGTTTAGCCATTCCTGATAGGTCAGCCCTTTCATCCCAAGAAGGCAGCCAAATGATTCTATTAAACTACCTCCAATACTTAAATGAGGATCAAAACTGTACACAGCATACCAGGTGTGACTTCACCAATACCCTGTACAGTTGTAACAAGACTTCCCCATTTTAAACTCCAGTCCATGTTGATGAGACAAGTTGTTGATGTAGATGTTGACATATCCTCACTCTGCCTCGGTAGTAGCTGCTGCAAGCTTTAGTGCATTCTTCAGCATTTAGTCTTGGACCTTGGAATATGTCAGTCTGTAACATTGGGTAGAGGCCAACTCTTCACACTGGAAGACTAACAAGTTTTGGGCAAACCAAAGAGCATCTTTCCATCAAGTTGATGGTCCTCCAGGCACAGTCAATGTTTGTCTCAGTGTGTGTCCCAAGGAACAGCCAGAAGAGAACAGAGTCTTGCATCACAGAGCTGCTCAAACAAATCTCAACAAAAACCACTGCATCTCTGTCCTTTGCAAAGCCACATGCCAGAAGAAGATGTACATCACTGCAGCCGTCTTGAGGGCAGTGTGTTTTGAGGCAGAAAGTACAAGCATGCATGAAAGATTTAAGAGGTTGTGCCCTTCTCAACACCAGTCAAGGTACATCTTAGTGTTTGTTAGAAATTTATGGCAATAAGATACTTTGCCAAATTACTTTGACAGTCTGCTTAGGGAACCATCCCACAGGGTCAACCTTCACTCCTTTAGAATCTTTTATTTCAAAAATATACTTTATTCATAAAAATCATCTACAAGTGCATGCAAAGGTTATAAGTCATACCTTTGCAAAGAAAAATACCAAACAAACCATTGGAATTTTGACATTTCTCAGAGCTTCTGTACAGTCACAAAAACAAAGGCATTTTTACTATTTATGTACATTCTGAGCACCGAGAGATTGTGACAACTGACGGGACCATTGTTATACTTTGGCAGGAAGACCTTAGAGTGTGATCTTTTCCTACCGTCCTTTGGCAGCAGCTGTCCCAAGCTTTAGTGCGTGGTCAGTACATAGTCCTGGACCTTGGAATATGCCAGTGGGCAATATTTGATTTGGGTCAGTTCTTTACACTGGAAGTCCAACAAGTTTTAGGCAAACCAAAGCGTGCCTTTGACCAAGTTGATGGTCTCCCAGGCGCAGTTGAAGTTTGTCGCGATGTGCATCTCTCGAAATAGCATGTAGAGCACAAAGTCCTGTATCACGGAGCTGCTCAGGACAAACCTTGACAAAAACCACTGCATCTGTCTCTAGACTTTCTTTGCAAAGGCACATTCCAGAACGAGGTGTGACAGTCTTTTCACCAGTGCAGCCACTTCAAGGACAGTATGCAGTGGTGCACTGAGACAGGGCATACAAGAAGGATCTGACGAGTAGTGCCCTTCTCCACGCCAGCCAAGGTATGTCTTGGTGTTTGTGGAAGGTTCTGTTGATGAGGCATTCTGCCAGATATCTTGACAGTCTGCTCAGGGATCTATGTGATAGGATCCACCCTGTCTTTTTTCCCACAGGGTCTCAAGAACGCTACGTCCTGACCACTTCCTGATTGATTTGTGGTCAAAGGTGTTTTCCTTTGCAGACTTTTTCATGAAGGACATGTGATATGGAACGGTCCAACAACTTGGAGCTTTCTGCAGAACCTTGGCTGGTCCCATCCTTTGCAACACCAAGGAAAGGTAGAACCTTTATTTGTAGTGACACTTTTGTGTACCCAGGGTCTACGCGCAGCTTGATGCAGCCACACACCGAGGTGGCCAACAGGATGAAGGTGGCATTGGGTATGTCCATCCCTCCCTTATCTAGAGCTTTGTACATGGTGTCCCTGCAGACACGATCTGTTTTTGACCTCCAGATGAGTTAGAAGATGGCTCGAGTGACTGCAGTGGTGGAGGTTCAGGGAATGAGTCAGTCCTGTGCCACGTGCAGCAAAACTGATAGTATCTCACACCTAATGACCAAGCTTTTTTACTCGTAGTGGAGAGGGTGCAGTGCTCCCCTTAGCCCTGTTTCTGCCTCATCTTGGTGATATACCCCTCCCAAATTTTTGCGCACATCCTGGCCCTTCAGAATCATATTCCTAATACCTTCAGGTAATCAATACTGATGGCAAAGGGGATAAAGGATTGGTTGGCTCAGTTTCCAAACAACACGGCCTTGATTTACTTTGGCACTGGAGGCCAGTGCAACTGGCCACAGATGCTCATGAGTGTGCATCAACAGCGGATCCAATCAGAAAACATCATCCATGTGCAGAGATGCTTTGACCTGCAGTCCTCTGCTGCCTAGAATAATTGACCCCTCTCAGGCTTGCATGCTTCCTGATGGACTTGGCCAAAGGTTCTATACAATACAAAAACAAGGCAGCAGATCTGCCTGACTCCAGATCTTATTGGAAAGCTTTCTGATTCCCACCCATTGATTGAGATGTAGTGTAGAGCAGTCAGATCCAATTATAGATTCCCACCCCAAAGCCCATTTTGGACAGAATATCCCCCTTGTAGGTGTGCGATATCCTAGTCCAGGGTGATGAGGCAGGTGGCCACACCCCCTGTCCTGCATATAGGTAGTCATGTCCCTGAGCATCACAAGGCTCTCTGAGGTCTTTCTGCCTGTTACAGCACAGATTTAGTTGGGGCAAATCACTGATCACAGAGCAGACTTGACCTAGTTGGCAATGACCTTGGACAGGACTTTATAATTTGCATTCAGCAGTGAGACTGGTCGGCAATTTCTGATTTCTGATTTCCTCCTTCTCCCCCTTCCATCTGTAGACAAGGGTGATGATGCTCTTCTCCGTGGATTTGCACAAGCTACAGCCAGAAGCATACTGTCGCACACCTCCAGCAGGTCCTAGCCAGTTATGTCCCACCTAGCTGAACACAACTTGGCCAGTAAGCTCTCACTTCTGGGAGCTTTCTTTTTCTCAAAGGACTCGAGGGCCTTAGTCAGCTCATCCAGAGATAGCAGTTGAGAAAAACAAAGTTGCTGGAAAAGGTCAACAGGTCTGGCAGCATCTGTGAATGAGAAATCAGAGTTAACGTTTCGGGTGCGGTGACCCTTCCTCAGAACAGAGATAGCAGTTGGTCCAGCTTCTGCTGCATGCTGTCGTCTAAGCCTTCTGTGATGGAGGACTGGAATGACTGGGAGGCTGTGCAGTATGTGGACTTCGTAATATACAGTGTGGCATAAAGTATTTGCTGATACTCAGGATGTCAGAATGAGAGCCATCTTCTTCCTTTAGGCTTTTGGTCACCATACACACACCCCCACCCAATGCTTCTCTTGAAAGAAGAAACGTAAGCAGGTCTCATCCTGCTCCACAAAGCAGACCTTGAACCAGTGACTAACGTGAAGGCCTCTGAGGCAAAGAGCAAGGCTTTCTGGCTCGTCATTTTGTGCAGATCCTCCTTGTCATTGATCCCCATTGTCTGCAGCAGGAGTAGGTTCTGCATGCTTTTCTAGAATTTTAACCTTCACTTTTTTAGATATTAGTGATGATATCTGGGTCCTCATTTCAGTCACTCTTTTCAGGTGCTGGTGATTGTCTCCAGGTCCTCCTCTCACTGGGATGACGAATTATTGTGATCAGAACTCACTGCTTGAAAGGACAGTGGAAGCAGATTCAGTTCACGTGGTACAGCATGCAAACATGGAAAAGATTCATTTATCTCTACACAGTGCTTCCTGTTAGCTAACCAGTCTCTTATCCATAATGTATAAACAAAGAACTGTGAGTTCTGATGCTAAAAATCTGAAACAAAAACAGAAAGTACTGTGAAACCCAGCAGGTTTGGCAGCATCTGAAGACAGAAAAACAGTTAAAATCCATGATAATGTTATCCTCTTACACCTTTTTTATTGTCTGGGTAAATCTTGTCTTTCCACTTGCCATTAAACTGCTTCCTATACTGAAGACAGGAGTAGGTGCCAGGTTCCAGTTGTTCCAACACAACCTCCAACCTCCTTCTTGGACTCAGTTTCAGGCTTCTTCTACTTGTTGCTTTCTCTTTGCTCTTCAGACTCTGGTAGGACATTTAGGGAGGCATCTGTGATGTGAAACTGAATCTCAGTCTCAGACTTAAACTTGCATTTTTGGATTATCTCTTTACAAATTAGAGTTGAAGTTCTATCTTGCAGGTTCACGTAATACCTACTGCTTCTGATTAGGCAGGAATTCCAGAAGTAAAATAATGATGAGGTGACTGAGTTAAAATGTCACTGTTGGATGATTTGTTCATACTTCCAGTTTTCCCCACATTATCCGAGCTTCCCCCAACGTTCTCACCCATCTCCCATTTCAAGTGCACTTGTTTGTTGTTCTGAAATCTGAAAAAATATAGGTACTCAACTTGTTAAAATTTCTCCAGAGAGTCTGTCTTGCTTTTGAATCTCAATATTTTTCACCCTAGAAAACTGAAGCTGTGATCTAAGGTTCAGTAGTTGTAATTTTCACATCTAATATATACCTAAATATACAGTTTGTAGGTATCACTTGGGCTTGAAGTTGCACCACTGAAGATATGTTTAGCGTTGAAAGCTTTTAGAAAGTACATGAGATCCGATCAAGAAGTAACTATAAGCTGAAACTGGATAAACTGAAGCTAATAATCCTGAATGAGAAAGTTTTAGAGCAGGCATGTTAAATATACAGTATGTGGAACAGTTTAAATCCTCTTGATTAAAAACAAAAACCTGCTTGCAATGGTGCGTGACTGGATGTAATGCTAGGAAAGATTTTTGGACAAACGTCATGATGTTTGTGGTTCCACATATGGCCAACCAATAACCTGAGAAGCAAACTGCAGACTTAGAATAGCTTTAGTTCAATTTTTACTGGGGCAAATTTTAGTGGGGCATGGGGAGATATGTTCTGGGAGATTCCTCTTTGCACTTGAAAGGACATCAGAAGAGTCACATTAGGCATTGCACCCAACATCCTGAGCAGTGATAGTGGTACATGTGCAATTCCATTTTAGACATTTGCACTGATTTTGCTTTCATATACTAGCTAGCAACTTGTTTCAAAGGTCTTAAACGGTCTTAAAGCTCGTCAAGTATACTTCGGTGGTTGTTTTAGACTGGTGTAGATTTGATAGGCTGAATAGCCTTTTCTGTGCTGTGGACTTCTATGATTCTGTAAGTAAGACTTTCCTTTGTCAAATCTGTGCTGACTGTTACAAATTTTATTTCTAGATGTTCTTCTAATACCTTTAGTAGGGATTCCATTACTTTTCCTGCCAGTAATGTTAAGTTGACTGCTCTATATTCCCCTGGACATCTTCTACCCCACTTCTGGAATAAAGCTATTATTATTAATTATCCATCATTCTAACACAATTTCTCTTTACATATTAGTAAAGTTTGTATATAATGCCTCTGCCAGCACTTCTCCGGCTTCTTTTAAAATGCGTGAATTCAATCAGTCTGGACTAGAGATTTTATATTGTTTGAATTTGGTTAGTTCATTTCATCCGTTGACTGTCTAAATTTCAAATGCACTTATTTCATTGATCATCTCATTCTCCAAAGTCACCTCTGTCTGTTCAATCTCCCTGATAAATCTGATGCAAAATAATTATTTTTATATACCTTAATTGCAGTATACCATACAAGTGTGTTAAAAAACATCTTTATGCTCAATTTTTTTGTAGATTAGCTGTTGATTGTCAGAAGGATCCTTCTGTACAAGAAAATGCTTTCACAGCTCCTAGCATTGCAAGTGAGAACATGTTGGAGAAGTATTCAGAGTTCCTGTTGAATGTTTGCGACACTTTGTGTATCCCAATTGTAATGGTAAGAAGCATCAAAATTTTAATTAGAAAGAATCCATTTAATTTTAGTTAACCAAAAATGAAGACTTAAGTGATAATCAGAAAAATTGTTCAAAGTTATCAACTGTCTTCATACAGTAAATAAAGAGAGTATGATTCCACTGATAGAAAGGCCAGTACTAGAGGACACAGATTTAAGCTGTCGGGCAATAAGACCAGATGGGAGATGGGTGAAAATAATTTACACAGTGAGTTATGATGATCTAGATTGCACTGCCTGGAGAGTCAGTAGCAACTGTTGAAATGAAATTGGAGCAAAGATGTGAAGGGAAAGCATTTGCAGGGTTTTAAACAAAGAGCAGACAAGAAGAGGTAATGGGATAGCTTTACCACTGGCACATTTAGCCTAATAGCTTCCTATGTTATATCAACCTATAATTCTGTGGTTTACATAGAGAATACACAACAAAAGAGCATTGTGAAGTTTTTTACCTTAATTCTACAGCCGCTGAAGTTAGTTGTAAGATGTGTTTTTTTAAAGGAACTGTTGCATTTTGCATACGGTGTATAATGGGCAGTAATTTTGACTCATTCAAAACCCCAAAGCTTACACTGAATTAATACCAGTCACAATACATGCAAGAACTTACTTCTTGGGTTTGTGAGGTCAGTATGCGAATATTTTTAATATGATATGTCACACCTCAATGGTGTAATGTGCTGGAAATCAAGCCCCATTATTTTTGGAGTCATCACATACGTTAAAAGATTTGGTCAAACTACCCAATTGTCCTGAGTGTAGAAGTCAGGTTTCTGTTTTTAACAAGAAAATAACTTCATCAGGAACAAATTGTCTTTGACCAATGGCAGTTACAAAACATGAATTCTCAACCTCTAAATCTCTAGCCTTGGTTCAAACATGAACAAATGAGCTAAATTCCAGAGGTGAGTTGAGCATGCCTTTGACATCAAAGCTATATTTGACCAAGTGAGGCATCCTGGATCCCTAGCAAAACTAGAATCAGTGGGAATTGGGGGAGAACACGCTGCTGCCTGAAGCCATACCTGACACAAAGGAAGATCGTTGTGGTTGTTGGAGGTTTGTTTTCTCAGCTCTAGGATATCTCTGCAGGAGTGGCTCATGGTAGATATTTTATAATTAATCTGTTCAGCGCTGTTTTGTATATGACCCTGGAGCAGGTGGGACTTGAACCTGGGTTCCCTGGTTCAGAGATAGGAACACTGCCACTGAGTCACATGAGCCTTTAGTGGCTCTGCGTAGTATCCTAAGCCCAATCATCTTCAGCTGCTTCAGCAATGATCTTCCCACCATCCAAAGGTCAGAAGTGGGGATGTTTGCTGATGATTGCATAAGGTTCAGCATTATTTGCCACTCCTCAGTTACTGAAGCAGCCAGTTCCCAAATGTAGCAAGACCTGGACAATATCCACATATGAGTTGAAATGTGATAAGCAACATTTACCACCACAAGAAGCAGCTCACCACCATCTTCTCAAAGGCAGTCATGGGTCAGCAATAAATACTGGCCCAACCGGTAGTGCCCGTGTACTATGAGTGAATGAAAAAACAACTTGTTGATTGTATTACAACAATTACGTAGATAACTAATACAGTTGCTACAATTTTTATTTTATGGTATCAATTATAATATGGAGTTAAACATAACTGCATGATGGGCTAATTTTTTATCTATACCAGTTGGAGATAATGCAACAGGACAACCTACAAGATTTTTAAAGACTGTGGGACGAAACTGCAACTTTCAAGAGGTTATTTTTACCATGTTTTGTTTCGAAGAGAGATTGTAGGCAGAGGTATTGAGCTGTCTACTGAGGACCACTTGAATAAACAACTTGTGTGGCCTTGGGGTTTTACTTCTAAAGTTGGAACAACGGAAGCAGCCTCGGTGTGGCCAGCTTTCACAGAGCAGGCTTTCTAGTTTTTTAGTTTTCAGACTTAGTTTTAAGCAGAAGCTCTTGGGGTATCAAAAGAGTTGAAAACTTCAATGAATGTCTCTTGGCTACGACTTTCTCTGGATTTTCTCATCATGTCTTTTCCTTCTGGATTGGAGAACTGCATGTGAGAAACTGTGTCTGAATTTTCCTTTTCTTTTTGCCAAGGGGTGTGTTTGTGTAATGTTACTATATTGGAACAGTTAATTATTAATAGTTACTGTATCTATTATTCTGGTAAGTTTCCAAAAGAGTTAAGCTATTCTAAATTCCTCTTTCTTTAGTTGTATTTGAACTACAGTGTTTAAATAAAATTGTGTTTTGCTTAAAGCCAAGTAGTTTGACCAGTCACATTGCATCAGGAACAGACACTTTATATTTGCCTTTAAAATAAGAAAAAATTAGGATCTAGGCTACCTTCTGAAATATTTTAAGGGGCATCTGGTCTGGTCCATAACAGCTGCTTGATTTTTGGGTTCTTTTTCAAATTTGATTACTTTGATTGCTTGATCATTATGAATAAAATGAGACATAAAAGTAAAGCATGGAACTGTGGAAGCTGGAGATATAAAACAAAAACAGAAATTGCTGGAGAGACTTGGCAAGTCTGGCAGCATCTGTGGGAAGAAAGCAGAGCTAATGGTTCAAGCCCAATGATTTTATCAGAAGGGTCTTCATCAGTTCTAATAATAAAATAGGATTATGAACATTAGAATGCATCATGAGATAGGCTTTCATCTAAGTTACTTGGGTAGTAACCTATAAGCAGATTGAATCAGCCAGATCCTCATTACATAGTAATGGAACATTCCATTCAACCAAATTACTGTCAAGATATGGGAAATCTACTCCATAGTTTTGGATTTTATGAAATGTATTGTCTCACAGAAGTATCAAAATTGCAGAAAGTCCGAAGTCTACCTAGGTATTCACTGTTTAGATGTACGGCAGCTCCATCTTTTGGTGAGTATCACTATTCTAACAACCTTAAGTAATTGATGGAACAAAAAATTTTTTATCATACTGCAGGTTTCACTTAAGCATAGTTGCTCTCAGGGAAAGTACCAATGATGGGAAGTGTTTACTAATAGACCACAACTACTTTTCATCAATTTATATTGTAACTGGGCCTCTTTTGTGTTGCTATGTCTTCATTCTTCATGGCAGTCCAGTAGCAGAGCAAATAGATGAAATAGTGAATACTCCCAGGGTGAATTTTATAAGCCCTTTACCTTTAACTCTTTTCCCTCTTTATTTTTCTTGGAATGTGGTCTAAACCAGCCACATAGGCATAACATTGACCTTAAGATGAGTCACTGGTTCTGAAACCCACCTGATGTCCATTTCAGTTGACTTCTATTTTAATCAAGGGGAGGATTTGACTGCAGTCTTTATGAAATAGAAATTAATTATTTTGATTTTGAAATTAGTTACATTGATTACTTGAAAATCACTTAGAGTCATAGAGTCATACAACACAGAAACAGACCCCTCAGTCTAAGTCGTGTATGCTGACGAAGTTTCCCAAACTAAACTAGTCGATTTGCCTCTGTTTGGCCCATATCCCTTTAAACCTTTCCTATTAACATACCTGTTCAAATGTTTTTTAAATGTTGTAATTGTACCTGCATCTACTACTTCCTCTGGCAGTTTTTCCACGTATGATCCACCCTCTGTCAACACCTTGCCCCTAAGGTCCCTTTTAAATTTTTCTCCTGTCACCTTAAAAATATGCCCCCTAGTTTTGAATTCCCCAACTCTAGAGAGAAGACCTTCGCTATTCACTTTATCAATGCCCCTCATGATTTTAAAAACCTCGATAAGGTCACCCCTCAACCTCTTAGGTTCCATTGAAAAAGTCTCAGCTTATCCGTCTTCTCCTTTTAACTCAAACCCTCCATTCCCGACAACATCCTGGTAAATCTTTCCCGAACCCTTTTCAATCTAATCTTTTCTCTCCTTTAGAAGGGAGATCAGAACTGTTCACAGTACTCCAAAAGTGGCTTCACCAATGTACAGTACAGCCTCAACATGATGTCCCAACTCCTACAGTCAAAGGTCTGAGCAATGTAGGTAACTGTGCTAAAAGCCTTCTTAACCACTCTGTCTACCTCTGATGCACCTTTCAAAAAACTATGGACCTAAACCCCTAGGCCTCTGTTCAACTGCCCAGGGCCCCACCATTAATTGTATAAGTCCTGCCCTTGTTTTTTCTCAAAATGCAGTAGCTCGCATTTATCCAAATTAAAGTCCATCTGCCACTCCTCAGCCCATTGACCAGTTGGTCAAGATCCCTTTGTAATCTTAAATAATATTCTTCACTGTCTTGTGGGTTTATTTATTTTATGGTCACTCTGTTTTACTCTGTTGTTTAGGTATTCATTTTATCTTTATCTCTAAACACACCCTTGGACTAGGGGACTACAATGCAATGTGACTGGTGATCATGTGATGACATCCTGCCTCTTGGCATAATTGCATATTGATTACTTAATGCCACACTACTCTTAATAATATAACACCTATTCTCCAAAAACTAGATCTCATACTAAAAGTGAAAGTGTGTAAACATTAGCCAATAGCAAAATTAGTTGAACAGGGATAAGGACAGTAAAATTTATGACTAAAGAGAAAAGGATTGTGCAAAATAAAATTACAAAGTCTAAGATTGCGTGTATCATTTCAGTAGTGAGTGAAAAGTAAGGCTGGGATCATTCTTGAAAACCTCCTCTGGGCCCTCTTCATGGCCAGCATACATTTCCCTAGAAATGGGACCCAAAACTGCTCTCAATATTCCAAATGCGGTCTGACCAGAGCCTTATACAACCTTGACAGTACGTCCTTGGTCTTGTGTTTTAACTGTCTCAAAATGAATGTTAACTTTGCATTTGCCTTCCCTACTACCGACTGAACGTGCGTGTTAACTTTATGAAATTCCAGAACTAGGACTCCCAAGTCCTTTTGTGCTTCAGATTTCTGAAGCCTTTCCCCATTTAGAAAATAGTCTGTGCCTCTATTCTTCCTACAAAGTGCATACCTGTACACTTTCCCACATTGTATTCCATTTGCCATTCTTTGCCCACTCTACTAGCCTTTCCAGCTCCTTCTGCAGCCTCCCTGTCTCCTGAACACTATTGTCCTTCCACACATCTTTGCATCATCTGCAAACTTAATAACAATGCCTTCAGTTCAGTTGTCCATATCATTAATTTATAACATGAATAGCTGTGGTCCCAACATTGACCCCTGCAGAACTCCTCCAGTCTCTGGCTGTCATTTTGAAAAAGCCCCCTTTATCCTCAATCTCTGCCTTCTGCCAATCAGCTAATCCTCAATCCATGTCAATACCTTGCCCCTAACACCACGGGTTCTTATTTAGTAGCCTCCTATGCAGCACCTCATCAAAGGCCTTCTGGAAATCCAGATAGATCATGTTCACTGACTCTCCTTTGTCTAATTTGCTCATTACCTCCTCAAAGAATTCTAACAGATTTGTCAGGCATGATCTCCCCTTGATGAAGCTGTGCTGACTCAGCCCTATTTTACCATGCACTTCCAAGTTCTGTGCAATCTCATTCTTAATAATGGACTCTAAAATCTTACCAACGGTCAAGGTCAGGCTAACTGGCCTATAATGTCCTGCCTTCTGCCTCCCTCCCTTCTTAAGCAGGGGTGTTACATGAGCTGTTTTCCAGCCTCTGGGACCCTCCCTGACTCTGGAAATTCCCAAGAGATCACCACCAATGCCTCCACAATCTCCTCAGCTATCTCCTTCAGAGCCCTGGGGTATAGTCCATCCAATTTGGATGTTTTATCCAACTTCAGACCTTTCAGCTTCTCCTTAGCAATGGCTACCATACTGATCTGTGCCCCCTAACTACCTTAAAGTTCTGGTATGTTGCTGGTGTCTTCCGTGAAGATTGATGCACAGTACCAATTCAGTTCTTCCATCATTTCTTTGTTCCCCTTACTACTTTTCCAGCCTCATTTTCCAGCAGTCCAAAGTCCACTCTTGCCTCTTTCTTACCTTTTTTGTGTAGCTCTAAATATTCATGCAATCTTGTTTTATAGTACTAGCTAACTTAGTCTCATATTTGGAGATACTAAGAACCGCCGATGCAGGAGTCAGAGATAACAGTGTGGAGCTGGAGGAGCACAGCAGGCCAGGCAGCATCATAGGAACAGGAAAGTTGCAGGAAATCTGAAGAAGGATCCCAACCCGAAATGTCAACATTCCTGCTCCTATGATGCTGCCTGGCCTGCTGTGCTCCTCCAGCTCCACACTGTGTTACCTCTTACTTGTCATATTTAGTCTTTTCCCCTCCTTGTTACTTTTTTAGTTGTCCTAGGCTGGTTTTTAAAGGCTTTCCACTCCTCTGGCTTCCCACTAATTTTCACCACATTGTATGCATTTTGTTTTGCTGTTATGCTGTCCCTGATGTCCCTTGTCAGCCATGGTTGTCTCATCCTCCCTTTTAGTATGTTTCATCTTCCTTGGGATGAATTTCTGCTGTACCTCCTAAATTACCCCAGAAACTCCTGCCATTGTTGCTCCACCAACTTTGTGCTTAGCTTCCCTTCCAAACAACTCTGGTCAACTCCTTCTCCATGTCTTTGTAGTTAACTTCACTCAGTTGTAATACTGTACAGCTGATTCAAGCTTCTCCCTCTCAAATTGCAGGGTGAATTCTAACGTTTGAAAATCACTGCCCCCGGTGCTTCCTTCACCTTAAGCTGATCAAGTCTGCCTCATTGCACCAAATCTTGTTCACAAGAGGGCCCTACTACAAGCTGCTCCGAAAAAACCCACCTGATAGACATTCCACAAACTCCTTTTCTCGGGATCCACTACGAACCTGATTTTCCTAGTTCTCCTGCACATTGAAGTCCCTCATGATTATGTAATAGTGCTTTTCTTATATACCTTTTCTATCTCATGATTTATTTTCTGCCCCAGATCCTGACTATTGCTAGGAGACCTGTACATAACTCCCATCAGGGTCTTGTTTTCCTTTGAGCTTCCTCAGCTCTACCCACACAGATTCTACACCTTCTAACTCTATATCACTTCTTGTTGTTGACTTAATTTCGTTTCTTACTAAAAAGGCAGTCCCAGCCCCTCTGCCCATCTGCCTGTCCTTTCAATAGGATGTGTATCCTTGAATATTTAGTTCCCAGCCCTGATCCCCTTGCAGCCATGTCTCTGACGTCCACAACATCATACCCACCAATTTCAATGTGCGCTACAAGTTCATTTACCTTGTTTCATATACCACACACATTGAAGTACAACACTCTCAAGTGCTGCATTGACTCCCCCGCTCCTCTGTTTTGTCCCCTTATCTGCTGTGCCTGAATTTTGGTTCCTGACCATTTCCCTACACTCTATCCTATTACTTGTTCTGGATACTTTAATAACCTCTCCTGAGCCCTCTACCCATTTAACTAGTTTGAAGTCCTTGTGACCTCCACTTGTGCCATTGGTTTGTTTAGCTTATTCCAAACGCTTTGTGTATTCAGGTACAAAGCCTTTATGTTCTGTTACCAAGTTTCCCTACAATTTTATGGTTTATTGGTACAGTATGACATTCACAAATTATGTCCCTTCCTTTTCATTTTCTGGTAATAATTAACCCCATCATCAATCAGCAAACCTACCTTCTACTTTACCTTTGATTTTATAACTTTCCATGCAACTGAACCACCACCCCCCTATTTATTATCTGTTGCCACAGTTATGCCATTAGTCAGGACTTTGGTCCCAACATGATTCAGTTGGAGCTTGTCCCATTTGAATCCGTATTGACCATGCCTAGTGCTTGTAGGTGCTGTGGTCTGGCTACAGTGGCTTCGTATTTTCTATCATCTTCTAGTAATGTATCAATGCTGTAACTTTTTTCTCAAAATGTTCTTTTTCAAATGTTTTGGTAGCTATTAAAGCAATCACCAACTCTATTAACTGATTCAGCAGTTCATTTTCTGATAAAATTGCATTTGTCCCCTTTGTTATGGCATCTACAGATGAATTGATCCATTGCTTAACAGTGGCTGTTGCCTGTAAGACATTATTCTAGGTAATGAACTTGAAAATTTACTTACATGAAGCTGATCCCTAGCATTTTCCATATATTTGTAGGATATTTCTCATCCTCTTCAGATAAACCAGAAGTAATGACTCTATGTAAGCCTTCATTTCCAACTGCTATCAGTATTTTCAGTGCTTGCTTATCCGGTGCCCCAGACGGCTGTCATGAAGTGCAGCTGGCTTGTTTCGTTAAGAATTTTAAACTTGGTTATGATATCTTCGGCCTTCTAGTTCACACTGGAAGATTTAGTAATCATCATTTTTGTAAGCACTTCAGATTTGCAGTGATGCTACTGTTATTAAGATATTCCATAACTCCAAAGTATGTATCTTCAGTATTGAATTTTCTGTGCTTTTCTCTTTTTTTTCATGACATCTGTTATTGTTGTGGTTCACAAGAATCATAAATAGAACATGACGTAAATGCAGGGTAAACTAGAATAGGAAATGTTTTATTGTCCTCACAGCACCATGGTCTGTCTTAGACTACCCCTCTAAATCCTGCCTCCAGGTCACCTGACCTGCTATCTTATAGGGACAACACACACCCGACTGCATACATAACACCCCTCCCCCTTTATTTCCATGCTCCTCTTATCAATATATATACACATCCAACAATTCTAAATATTATACAAGCATTGTAGTTAATATACATACATATAAGAAAATGACCCTTCTGCAGCTGACATTAACGTGATCAGCATGTCAGGTAATGGTAATTCCTAGATGACCGTCACTTTGTCCCAGGAACCTTTTCAAGTGTAGTCTCCCCTATTAACTGACTTCTCTGGCTGCTCGTGCCCTATGAAGTTGCTGTTGTCCCCTACATGGGTTTAGCCACCCTGGCTTAGAGACACATGACTTGGTGCACACCACTAGTCCCATCTGGAACCCCTTGGTATTCTGAGAGATTTCCAACCCCATTGGTGAGGTGCAGCGACCAGTTGGAACATATGTCTCCTCCAGGCTAGTTCATCCTTAATCTCTACTGTAAATGACAATGGTCCTGTTTGAGCCATCACTATTGCTGGAATCCATTTTCCCCAGATGTATAATTCCAGGCCAACACAGTCTCTCCTCTTTGAAATACCCTTGACCATGAGGTTCCTGACCTTCTGACCATCTGTCCTTTTTGATTCCGCTCTACCACTTCTCTGGTCTCTTTGGGCCGCAGTAAGTCAAACGTAGTTCTTAGCTAGTGGTTGAACATTAAGAATGTCAGTGAGCACTGGGTCATCGCGTGTAGTATGTTCCTGTACATGCTGAGGATCCTAGCAAACCTTTCCCATGTGAGGTCTTTAAGGCCTGCTTCAAAGTTTGTACAAATCTCTGCGCCTGGCCATTTGTTGCAGGATGATACGGAGTCGATCTCTCATGTATGATCCTGTGATTTTCCGATACTCCTTTTGCTCTTGTGCCACAGAACTGTGGACTATTGTCACTTACAACTTGTTCGGGATTCCCAAACCGAGCAAATATTTCACCCAGTCAGTCTTTCATTGCTTCCGCAGATACTGACTTCATGACCATCACCTCGAGTGACCTGGAATGAGCATCCACAACCACTAGTGACATCCATCCCTCTTTCCTGCTCCTCTGATGCTGCCTGGCATGCTGTGTTCCTCCACCTCCATATTATGTTGTCTATGAATATACTGCCATTGTGATTGAGACCACTCCTATGGGTGAGTAGGTGACAATGACAATGTCTTTCTCACGAATGCACAGGATTTGCATGATCCTGCCTTCTCCTTAATCTGGGAGTTTGCATTTTGCCACCAAAAATAGCTCTGGACTATTTCTTTCATTCATACCACATCAGGTGACCTTGGTGTACCAGCACCTTTCCTCTTAATGGAGAAAGGATGGCAACTATCATTCTGCACATTATACGCCTATCTGATATTGACAACTCCCACCTCCTGGTTAGGTAAGAGCGTAACGCTGGGCATTTTCTATGACAAGTCCTTCCTCTCAAGACTAGGTCCACCATTAGACTCAAAACCAGGTCATTCCAGGTAGTGTACCACACCTGACACACTCACTTTGGTGCCTTGTCTTCCTGGGAAAAGCACATAATTTTCAGTTCCACTTGGGAGCATCCTTATTTCCGGTTAGTGGAATCCGTGTTTCTCTGACTGTCAGTATCTGATTTTATGTGAGTAGGCTGACAAAGTGAGCACCTATCTTTGCAGTTGTGCTGCCGCCATTAGTAGTATTTCTGTATATGGGCCAAAAATGGAGGTTAGCAGCCTGTGGTCTGTCAGCAGCACAAAGTGCCTGCCACAAAGGAAATGGGTGAACTTCTTAACACCAAATATAATGCCTAATCTTTCCTTTTACACTTGGGCATACTTCTCCATCTTACTGGCTGAAATTGATGCCAACACAATGAGCCTTTCCTTTCCATTCGACAAGATGTGTGACAGTACTGTGCCAAGCCCATAAGACTAGATGTTGCACGCCACCTGCAGTGGCAACTTTGGGTTGAAATGAGTCAACACTTCTGACCTCTATAGGGCTTGCTTCACTTCCTGGTAAGCCTCCTCACAATGCTGGGCCTATTTCCATGGTTGTCCTTTTCTCAGCAACTGATGCAAGGGTTTTAGCACAGTTGCCAGATCAGACATAAATTTGCCATCGTAATTTACAAGTCCCAAGAACAATCTCAGTTGAGACACATTCTCTGGTCTAGGGGCCTTCGAGAGACCCTCCATCTTCTTGGGCAGCTTGTGTAGTCTCTCGCCACTGATCACATGGCCCATGTACTGTGTGGAGTCCTTAAAGGAACTCGCATTTCTCCCTTTTTACTTGTAGGCTATGTTCCTGCAACCTTTTTAGGGTTTCTTCTAGGTTTTTCAAAGTTTGCTTTTCAGAGGATCCAGTAATCAAAATATCCTCCAGATAACACTGAACACCTGGCAATCCACTCAAAATCTGATCCATTGCCCTTTGGAATAGAACTGGTGTTGACACAATGCCAAAAGGCAGTCACTTGTAGCGGAACAGTCCTGGATATGTCACTATGGTTAGTGGTGGCTGGGATTCCTTTGTGACCCCCATCTATAAGTACGACTGCGACAGATCCATTTTTGAGAATTTCTTTCATCCAACTAATCCATTGAACAAGTCCTCAATGTGTGAAAGTTGTTACTGATCCACACGCAGGACTTGGTTGACTGTGACCTTAAAGTCACCACAAATCCTCACCATACCATCCGCTTTTAAGACTGGAACAATGAGAGTGACCCATTCACTGGTGGTTACTGATTCCAAAAGCTCCCCAGGTTCACCAACCATTATTGTTCTTCCTCCACTTTAGGCTGGATAGCATATGGTACTGGACATACCCTCAGAATCTTTGGATGAACTTCCTGCTTCAACCGAAGTTTAATTTCTTCCCCTTTCATTCCCCCCAGAAGACATCCTTATACCTATCCAAAATCACTCTCAAATTCATTTTTGAGTCAGCCAGCCTATTAACCACGCTGCAATTTAACTTTAATTTCAGTAAGCAGGAGCCCCTGATTAATGCAGGTTAGTCACCTTTCACTATGTACAGAGGCAGTATAGCACACTGATCCCTTAGTTGTACTTTTACCAGCCCTTCAGTGACACCACTTGTTCTATGTAAATCCGTGGAGAAATCTTGGCAGGCTTCGTGGCAGTGCCTTTAACTTGTCCCAATACATTGATTTGGGAATCAGACACCGCTGCACCTGTGTCCACTTCCATCTTTACTGTCTTACCCTCTAATTTGGGAAGAACCCAGAAACAATCGGCTTCACCCTGTACCAACAGGATGTTTAATCAAAACTCTGCTGACTCTGGGCTGAGAGAGATAAAAGGTACTGCAGATGCTGGAGAATCCGAGATAACAAGCATGGGGCTGGATGAACACAGCAGGTCAAGCAGCATCATAGGAGCAGGAAAACTTGACGTTTCGGGCCTAAACCCTTCATCAGAAATGACTCTGGGCTGTCTGATTCTCCTGCGTGCCTGGTTGACTCCGGGTCTACTTCCTGGCTGGCAGCATAAGCCTTTTGTGCCTTGTCATCTGAATTGTTTCCTTTAAACACTTTTTTCTCATGCTTGAGAAGTACTTGGCAATTTAGGGCATTATGGCCCATTGGCTGACACCTGCGGCACTAGCTTTCTTGAGTATAACACGCTGACTCCCTATGGCCACATCAGCAGCATTTTACAGTTGATACCACAGTCTGTTGAGTTTCCGCTATTTTATGCACCTGAGCATCATCACTCAGCTGTGTTGCTTTGCTGGTGGCCAACTCCATTGAAGTAGCAATTTCAAAAGCTGCCTTGAAACCCAGGTCTCTCTTTGCCAATAGCTTCCCTCAGATGGCTTTGCGTTGGAGGCTACAAACTAAATGGTTCCACAAGGCAGCTTGGAGAAACCCTCCGATTTCACAGTGTTCTGCTAACTTCATGACAGCCACGAACTGGGCAATTGACTCTCTTTCACCCATTTCGTGAAAACGGAAATGTTCCATGCTTATCAGTGGCTTTGGTGCAAAATAACTCCTCACCACTTCGCACAGTTCTTGGTATATGTTCTCCGCAGATTTCTCTGGTTGTACCAGACTCCCAGTGGTACTCAAGAAAACTGGCATCATTATGTCTTCAGCCACCTTATTCCCCTTTAAATATGCATCCAAATGTTTGGTGTACCGTGTCCAACTTCCAATGTCTTTATCAAATCCTATCTCTCCAAATTAGCCTGATATTTCATTTTCCTACTGGTGGGAATTCCCCAACCCCCGTTCAATTCTAGCAGCCCGAGTCCCCTCAGTGAACTCTCTTTGCGCCGGCTGCTCCCTCACCAACTGTGTCACCATGACATCCTTCCCTGGCATTGCGTGCAGCCTGCATCCACTCACAACAACTCTCAGTATTGACTATGGTAAGCTCCCAGGTGAGTACTCCCCTCCTCAGCCATAGGCTGTGGCCCAAGTCTCCTCACGACCACTGCTCTTGGGAAGCTACTCAGTGGGTGCCGTTCTTCCCAGGCACCAGCCGCAGCCTGAGTCTCCTCGTGACTGTTTGATGTTGCCCTTCACAATCCCGCACCGTTTTCAAAGTCCGGTTGATGTCCTTCATCTCAACAAAACAAAATGGTGTTCACAAACAAGTTTGTGGCTGGTTTCCACATTCATCACCAGTTGATATAATCATGGTTCGCTAGAACCATAAATAGAACTCAAGGTGGAACAGGAAATACTTTATGTATGTCCCTTCAGCTCCACTGTCCATTTACTCACAGTCTGGGTCACCTGGCCCCTCTCTTAAAGGGGCAGCACACACCCAACTACATATATAACAATATCCAGCACCCTGTATGCCTTCAACGTATTGTTTAGGGTGGCTTTTCTATTTTGTATTTAAAATTTGTTCTGTTCCCAACTGCAGCCCAAACTGCTTTTCTGTTGGTTAAATCGTGTGCAGACTTTTTCTTTCTCCAGATTGGGGCGGCACGGTGGCTCAGTGGTTAGCACTGCTGCCTCACAAAACCAGGGACCCAGGTTTGATTCCAGCCTTGGGCAACTGTCTGTGTAAAGTTTGCACATTCTTTGCATGTCTGCATGGGTTTCCTCTGGGTGCTCCAGTTTCCTCCCACAGTCCAAAGATGTGCAGGCTAGGTGGATTGGCCATGCTAAATTGCCTGTAGTGCTCAGGGATGTGTAGATTAGGTGGGTTATAGGGGGATGGGTCTGAGGGTTGATGTGGACTTGTTGGGCTGAAGGGCCTGTTTCTACACTGTAGGGATTCTATGAAATAGGTTTCTTTACTGATTACATGACACTTACTTTCTTCTATGGGTGCCTCTCATTTGCTGTTGTTTCTTGTTTACTCCTGCCCGCCCCAGTCTTGGCCTTCAACTTTGTTACTATCACCTTTTTTTAATGGGATGATCACTACTGCACAATTTAGAGGCTGTCTATCTATATGAAACACAAATGAGATAGACAGTAGAAAGTAGGAGCAGGAATTTACCCCATCAAGCCTGCTCCGCTCTGCTGATTTTCTATCTCAACACCAAACTCCTCTCTCCACACACTCCATGATACTTCTACTTGATACTTTAGAAGCCTATCTATTTCTTTCCTAATTATATTCAGTGACTTCCACTCCACAGCCTTCAGTGGTAGAGAATTCCACAAGTTTACCATTCTTTGGAGTGAAGAATTTTATTCCATTCATTCAAGGGAGGTGGTCATAGCCAGCTGGGCTGCATTTATTGCCCATCCCTAGTAGTCCATGAGAAGATGGTGGCCTTCTTAAACTGTGCGGTCCATTTGTTGTCGGTCGACCCACAATACCGTTAGGGAAGGAATTACAGGATTTTAACCTAGCAACACTGAAAGAACCATGATCTGTTTCCAAGTTAGGATGGTGAGTGATTTGGAGGAGAATTTAAAGTTGCTGGTGTTCCCATGTATCTGCTGCCCTTGTCTTCTTAGTTGGTAGTGGTTGTACTTTTAGAAGATCCTATCTAAGATTCTTTGGGAAATTTCTGCAGTGCATTTTGCAGATGGTACTTGCTGCTACTAATGAGCATTGGTAGTGCAGGAACTGAATGTTTGTGGTTTGGTACCAGTCAAGAGGATGTTTTGTCCTGGATCGTATCATCTTGTTGAGAGTTGTTAGAGCTGCCCTCATCGAGGCAACTGGGGAGTAATCCATCACACACCTGACTTGTAGTTAATGGACAGGCTTTATGGAGTCACGAGATGAGTTACTTGATGCAATATTCTTGGTGGCTGAGCTGCTCTTGTAGGCAATGTATTTATATGATTTGTCCATTTCAGTTTCTGGTAAACCTCAGGATGTTGAAGTGGGGGTTTCCGTGATGGTAATACTAAGAATGTCAAGGTGAAGGGGTTATATTGTCTCTTATTGGAGATGGTCATTGCCTTGCACTTGTGTGATACAAATGTTGCTTGCCTCTTGCCAGACCAAACTTGGATACACATAAAACAGTACAGCACAGGAATGGGCTCTTTGGCCCACACTGTCGTGCCGAACGTGATGCCAAATGAAATCAATCCCTTCTGTCTGACCTTGGTCCATATCCTTCCATTCGTTGCATATTCATGTGCTTATCTAAAAGTCCCTTAAACATCCCCAATGTATCTGCCTCCACCACCACTCCTGGCAGGGCGTTCCAGTCTCCTACCACTTCTCTGGGTAAAAAAAAAACTTGCCCCTTACATCTCATTTGAACTTCCGCCTCTCACCTTAAATGCATGCCCCCAGTATTAGAAATTTCAACTCTGGGAAAAAGATTCTGACCATCAACCCTATCTACGCATCTCATAATTTTATAGACTTCTACCAAGTCTTCCCTCAGTCTCAGCCGCTTCAGAGAAAACAACCAGGTTTTTCTAGCCTCTCCTTATAGCTCATACCCTCTAATCCAGGCAGCATCCTGGTAAACCTCTTCTGCACCCTCTCCAAAGCTTCCATATCCTTTCTGTAATGTGGTGACTAGAACTGAATGCAATACTCTTAAGTGTGGCCTAACCAGAGTCTCATAAAGTTGCAACATGGCATCCTGACTCTTGTACTCAGTTCCCTGACTAATAAAGGCAAGCATGCCATATGCCTTCTTTACCACCCTATCCACTTGCTTGGCCACTTTCAGGGAGCTATGGACTTGAACCTCTGTACATCAATGCTGTTCAGGGTCCTGCCATTAACATTTTCCTTAACATTTGATCTCCCAAAGTGCAACACCTCATGATTACATAGATTAAATTTCTCCGCCCATATCTGCAACTGCTCTATGTCCCACTGTATCCTTTGACAAGCTTCTACACTATCCACAACTCCACCGATGTTTGTATCATCTGCAGACTTACTAACCCACCCATCTACATTTTCATCCAAGTCATTTATATGTATCACAAATAGCAGAGGATCCAGTATGGATCCCTGCGGAACACCACGTGTCATGGACCTCCAGCTAGAAAGACGTCCTTCCACCTATACTGTCTGCCTTTTATGGGCAAGCCAATTTTGAATCCACATGACCACGTCACCGTGCATCCTATGCATCTTAATCTTCTGGATGAGTCTACCATGAAGGACCTTGTCAAAAGCCTTACTAAAATCTACGTAGACAACATCCACTGCTCTGCCTCATCAATCACCTTTGTCACCTCCTTGAAAGGTTCAATCAGGTCAGTAAGACATGACCTGCAGAATTTGGACTTGGATTGCTTCAGTATCTCAAGTGTTGCAATGGTACTGAACATTGTGCAGTCATCAACATTTCTGACTTTATGGTGGAGGGAAGGTAAAGTAGCTAAAGACGTTTGAGCTGTGAACATTACCCTGAAGAACTCCTCCAGAAAATCCCTGGAGCTGAGATAACCGACTTCCAACAACGAAAACTATCTTCCTTTTGAGGCATGACTGCAACCGACAGAGAGTTTACCCTGATTCCCATTCGCTCCAGTTTTGCTAGGGATCCTTGACGCCACAGTTGGTCAAATATGGTTTTGATGTCAAGGGTGGTCACTGTCACGTAACCTCTGGTAATCAACTCTTTTGCCTGTGTTTAACTTAAAACTGGAATGAGTTCAGGAGCTGAGAGAACCCAAACTGAGCTTTAGTGAGCAGATTATTGCTAAGCAAGACTGTTGATGACACCTTTCATTAGTGTATTGAAGATCGGGAGTAGCCTGATGGGATTGTAATTGGCTGTGTTGAATTTATATCAGAGATAAAAGGTACTGCAGATGCTGGAGAATCCGAGATAACAAGCATGGGGCTGGATGAACACAGCAGGTCAAGCAGCATCATAGGAGCAGGAAAACTTGACGTTTCGGGCCTAAACCCTTCATCCGAAAATGAAGGGTTGATGAAGGGTTTAGGCCCGAAACGTCA